>CM056052.1:521052474-521549111 GCA_029574335.1 Rana kukunoris | reverse complement strand
TTATATTTATTGGCAATTGCGCAAAAAGTTAGAATCTACAAAATAAGGGATTGATTTAGGGCATTTATTTTTTATTTTTTACTAGTAATGGAGGTGATCAGCGATTTCTAGCAAGACTGTGACATTTCAGCGGACAGATCGGACACTTTTAAAAAAAATTTGGGACCACTGGACACTTATACAGCGATCAGAGCTAAAAATAGCCACTGTACTTAATAAATGTCAGTGGCAGGAAAGGAGTTAACACTAGGGGGCGATCGAGTCAAATGTGTTCCCTCAGCGTGTTCTAGCTGAGGGGGGATAGGACTGCCTGGAGGAGGATACCGATCACTGTTCCTAATCTTTAGGAGCAGAAGATCTGTCTCTCCTCCCCTGACAGAACAGAGATCTGTCTATTTACATTGACACATGTCCGTTCTGTCAGGAGCGATCGTGGGTGGCCTGCAGTAGCGTGCCCCTAGAGCTCTGAAAGCGCAAGACATACCATGGTGGCGATTCGCTCGGGGGAGCAAACCAGTATAACTGCGGCGGCTGGTCCTTAGATGGTTAAAGGGTAACTCCACTTTCGTGGAAAAAAATATAGCAAACAAAGAAAAAATAATATAGCGTCTAAAATTACGACACTAAATCATATTGTGACTGAATGTGTTATTACAAATCACATTGTAGTAACTGTAAATATATATATAACTGAAAATACAATATGGCAACCTGGAGGTGTTCTCTACACAGAATGTATCCAGAACTCCCCCCAGAACCAACATTTCCTGCTTGTGTGATTGGCTCACTGATTTTCAAGAAGTCTAAACTAAGATACAAGTCAGATTTCAGGCATCAACTGCAACAAAAATGTAATTTTTGGTGAGTAGTCCCAATAGGAACATGTATACAGGGATGCAGACCCTGCACCTTTCCTCATTAGTGCCCTGCCGTTCCTGCAGCTGGTTGACAATTATGAAATCACTCCCATTAGACTAACTTAGCCCATGGACACAGAGGAACAAACAGTGATTTTCTTCAGAATAACAAAGGGTAGGAATCTGCAATAGTGTTTGTTAATAAACCTTGTTAATGTACATAGATCACCCAGAGGGGAATGTTATTTTTTTCAACCAAAGTGGAGTTACACTTTAAAGGGACACTTCAATTCTTTATTTAATAACAAAACAATTAACAACTCAAATAACAAGAATTAATAAAACATACTACTAATAAATACCCCCTTTGTTTTCACCCCCCTCTGAGCATTGTCCCTTGGTACCATACCCATACCCCGACTTTCAGTTTTTACCGGGTTTGGCTTTATATTTAACTATTAACCACTTGGGACCCAGGCCAGGCCATTGTCGAATGATGGCCACAGGGCTAGTAGGCCATCATATGACATCCTCGGGCCTCCGGCTGCTAAGGGGCGCGTGCCCGCTGCGTCACTCAGGTGCCAATGCGCGGCCTGGCGGCCGCAATGTCCGCCTCGTACCCGCAATCGTCAGTCACAGAGCCAGGGACGAGGAACTCTGTGTGTAAACACAGAGATCCACCTCCTGTCAGGAAGAGGAGACCGATGGTGTGTCCCTTGTACATAGTCACCTCCCCAGTCAGTCCCTACCCCCACAGTAAGAATCACAAATTTAACCCCTTGATCGCCCCTAGTGTTTAATCCTTTCCGTGACAGTCACATTTATACAGTAATCAGTGCAGTTTTATAGCACTGTTCGCTGTATAAATGTGAATGGTAGATCCTTCGCCTCTCTTTATTTTTAGGATACGCATGCAATTCCCATTTTTGTGTAGTGCAAGTGTGGCTGGTGTTTAAACGTGTGGTGTGTGCACAAGTGAGTGCAAGTGTGGTGGTTTTTGTGGGGAGGGGTGGGTGTACTAAGCACAGGCGTACCTTGCATAGCACACCCACCGGGAGCCGGGCTGAGACCACGAAACTCAATTCACATGTAGCCGAGACCGGGATCCGAACCCTTGGCTGCAGAGGTGAATGGCGTGTCAGCGCAGTGCCAATCACGTTGAGCCACCACAGCTCCTGACCAGAGTACTTTTTACAATTTGGCACTGCATCACTTTAACTGACAATTGCGCGGTTGTGTGACGCTGTACCCAAACAAAATTTGCGTCCTTTTTTCCCATAAATAGAGCTTTCTTTTGGTGGTGTTTGATCACCTCTGCGGTTTTTATTTTTTGCGCTATAAACAAAAGAACAGTGACAATTTTGAAAAAAACACAATGGGGGTTATTTACTAAAGGAAAAGACACTTTGCACTAAAAGTGCACTTGAAAGTAAAGTCGCTGTAGATCTGAGGGGGGACATGCAAGGAAAATAAAAACACAGCATTTTAGCTTCCACATGATAAAATCAGCAGAGCTTCCCCTCATTTCAGATCTACCCCTCAGATTTACAGCGACTGCGTTTCCAAGTGCACTTGTATTGCAAAGTGGATTTGCCTTTCGTAAATAACCCCCACAGTGTGGCATGACATCTAGCATCACAGTAGAGCAGTGGTCTCCAAACTGCGGCCCGAGGGCCCGATGTGGCCCTTTGCTTGCCTTTATCCGGCCCTTGGAGCACTATCCCTCCCAATGATACGAGACACTATTCTGCCACCTGACACCGACATTGGAGCACCATTTCTCCCACTGACACCACTAATGGGGCACTATTCCTCCCCCTAATACCAGATGTTTACTCCCACTGATGCCAGGAAAATGTTCACTCCCGCTGGCCAAAGTCCAGCCCTCCAAGAGTCTAAAGGACAATAAACCGGCCCTTTCTTTAGAATGTTTGGAGACCCCTGCAGTAGAGAAAAAAAACATAAAGGGCAACGGGGGTTATTTTACGAAAGGCAAATCCACTTTGCACTACAAGTGCAAAGTGCACTTGAAATTGCACTGAAAGTGCTCTTGGAAGTGTGGTCGCTGTAAATCTGAGTGGTAGATCTGAAATGAGGGGAAGCTCTGCTGATTTTATCATCCAATCATGTACAAGCTAAAATTTTGTTTTTTTATTTTCCTCGCATGCCCCCCTCAGATCTACAGCGACTGCATTTCCAAGTCCACCCTCAGTGCAATTTCAAGTGCCCTTGGCACTTGTAGTGCAAAGCGGATTTGCCTTTAGTAAATAACGCCCACTGTTTCCTTCTCCATGTCGTTGTAGCCCAACACCTGTCTACAGCAGTTATGAATTGTTTAAATGACATGCCTGAAGTATTTAACCCATGTTTTTTGTGTGATCTGATGTCCTTCCTTCCTCCTACCTAAGTAATTCTCTGCCATGTGAAAGCACAAGGCCACAGGGAAATTGCATTCATGAAGGTCATTGGCCTACTTTGCGATCTCTTAGTGCTCTTTTCACTTAACAGTAGACAAGAAATCCTTGGTTCAAGCACAGCCATACATTTTTTCTTGCCAGCTTATTGTTGAGGTTACATTGAAGAGTTCATCTTTTATGTATAAATTGTCAACAAGTTTTTTTTGTTATAGTGTGTATGTGTGTGTTTTTGACAGATATACTGTATACATACCCATACAGGTATACAGTATACGTATGAGTGTTTGTGTGGGGGTATATCCGATCGCATATGATCGGATGGCAACCGGACTGCATGATTTTCTCATAGAGGAGAGCGGGACTCCATCAGTCTCCGCACTGCACAGTGAGCGGAGACGGGCCTGTCATTCGCTGGCTCAGCAGGGATCAGCGGAGAGATCCCCTGATGTACAAGCAGATGAAACAAAACAAAGACGCCCGTGTGAAACGACCCTTAGGCCTGAGCACCACCCCCCCCAGAGAACTGACCACCAATGTTCCCCAGGGTCATCTGGCCGTCCCACCAAATCCACCCAGTGCCCATCACTCTTCAAAGGGGGTGGGCCGCATGGCACACTATGTTTTCACGATTGAACAGAATGCTGCGGGGTGGAGAATTGCGGTGGGGGGGTTATATGTTGGAGAGGGTCAGAAGAGAGTCAGAACGGTGGTGGGATAGTACAGCAACTGAAATAGGGAGCAGACAAGGCTGCTGCTGTACCTGCAGCTTTTACTTCTGTGACTCAGCACAGGACACAGCCATCTCAGGACAGCTTAAAGCGGAGTTCCACCCAAAAGTGAAAGTTCCGCTTAAACCACTCCTCGCCCCCTTACATGCCACATTTGGCATGTCATTTTTTTTTGGGTGGGGGAGTGGGGGCTTCAGTAGGAGTGGGACTTCCTGTCCCACGTCATATCGCCTACGGTGGCCCTTCCCTGTAGACGATCACCTGGGACACGTGACAGGTCACAGGCAATCGCCTGTCCACTCAGGTAGCGCAGCACCGCTTGCTCATGCGCAGTGCCCACAGTTAGAATGGAGGCACCGGCGGAGAGGGGGGGGAGTAGCGGAGCTCCGAGCGGCGCGGCGCTGGACAGTGGAGCAGGTAAGTATATGTTTATTAAAAGCCAGCAGCTATGCTTTTTGTAGCTGCTGACTTTTAATAAACATAAAAAAGGCTGGAACTCCCCTTTAATGAAGATCTTGGCAACTATGCACAACAAGGGGCAACTGTTTTGGGCCCCACAACAATGACTGGGACTGATGCAGCTGCCTTTTTGCCGCATGTTAAAGGGGGCCCTGACTGGGGCCCCTCTGGATGCCTAGGCATGTGTGGGTTTCCTCCCGATACTCCAGTTTCCATCCACACTCCAAAGACATGCTGATAGGTTAACTGACTCCTGTCTAAATTTGCCCTAGTATGAGTACGTATAAATGTGAGTTAGGGACTTTAGATTGTAAGCTCCTCGAGGGAAGGGACTGATTTGAATGTACAATATATATGTAAAGCACTGCATACATTGACAGCGCTATATACTGTGGGTACCTGTAATAAATAAAAGCTCTGATAACTGTAGTTAAACCCTGATCATATACAATGGCCATCACTACTCAAGTGTGGTAAGAACTCCATGGAGCTGTGTAGAAACATGTGGGTTTCAGAACCATTTTAAGAATTTTCAGTATAAATCCAAAGCAAAGGACCAAAAGAGGTCTGAAAGCTGGCATCTGTATTGAATTGTTAGCCAATAAATGGTGTCACTCAAACTAAAAAAAACTTTCTTCATTGATCAATGGTTAACAGGGAGCACAACTCTACTACAAATTTTCATATACATTCTTGCCTAAATATGTAGTTTGTTCAGTGGTGCCTGGATTTCAGCATGCAACTGTAGATATCTTGTAATAGTGCCCCCCCCCCCACTTGGGGTGCCACCAGAGCAGAAGACCTTACCAGCCATCCCAGAGAGAGAGAGTGTAGTTGCGGGCATGTGTGCTACCTCCTGTTCGCTGCTCACTCTGATTCCTCCCCCCTTATCCTAGCCATATCAAGGGACCAATCAGAGGAGGACAAATGGATTATGGGACATGTAGTCCCAAAACACAGGCCCTATTGAAGCTTATTGGGTGCAAACTACAGCCCCCGGAACGCTCTGCTAAAGGGGGGAGAGAGCTAGGAGTAGGAGCCCGGGGAAAATAAGGTGGGCTATGCTACATGGAGAGAGAGAAGAGAGGGCAATGGCCCACCACCAAGATTCAGAACAGTGATTCAGCCCAGGATCCTTAGGGATCCAGTGTAGGGTACATCACAGCAGTTCAATGCAGTGGTGTAGCACAGAAGTTCAGTGCAGTGGTGAACGCCAATTGCCCCTCCAGGATCGCATCATCCATCCCCCAAGATTGATTACTGTCTGGTCCATTCACAGAAACTACTGCTCGCCACACTGACTGGCCAACAAGCGATAACCCTGCAAACCTCTGCAAACAGCCTGGAGCTTGAACAAGGATGTTGGTACCCGGGAGGCCGTGACATCCAAAGTATTGGTGAGCGGATGAATGCCCAACACCTTTCAGTCATCACTAAACACTGTATGCAGTCCACCTCAAGTCAGAAGACACTTGTTTGAAACCCCCACAGCTAACCTGTTGACTACTTTAAATTATCATTGGAGGAACCACTTCAGTTTGTTTGCCTACGTTAAATTACAGATGTTCACTGATAACAAGGGCTCCCCCATTCTGCCACATGCCTGGACTGGCACCTGGCTCAGCCTCTCAGAGAGAGATGCTAAGAGCCTGAGCCAGCCGCTCCGCCCCCACCACAGCCCAGTGCTCCAGTGAGTGAGGGGGAGGGCAGAGCAGAGAGCTGCTGACTGACAGTCACTATCTCTCTGCTCAGGGAGCCCTGAGAACTGAGCGATCTCCAGTGTTTGATCGATCGGTTCTCAATGTGTGACAGTCGACAGGGGACAGATACAGCATTAGATTAGACTGATGCTGCATACACCTAGTTAAATATAATTCTACAAAAACCCTGATTCCATACTACTCTTTTAAAACGTGTTCACAGTGATTTTATTTAACCAGGTAATTAAACAGTAATGATAAAAGGTAAAGAAAAGGTGAATGCGAATGTGAATGTTCTCCTATAACAGAAATAGTAAAAAACAGCCAAGGACTTGGAAGTAAGAAGACATGAATTCTTCCATATGTACTGAGCTTGATATATAGGCATATTTTTAATAATTAGCAATAAGTGGAACAATGACAGAGACAATAAGCCAGCTTTCAATTGCAGTTAAGGGCATGTTGGGGAGCAGCTGCAGGAGCATAATGACATTAGGAATAAAGCGTTCCATACACAGCGGAGCAGATCAAGGTCAGAGCTGCCGACTACTGGAATCTGTGCAAAAATTCTATTCTAAGCAGTGACGCACATCTAAGGTAATTTACTCAGGGGCACGCGTTTCAGAATACTATGTACTACCTGTGAAGTAACCCTAGATGATCGGGGCATTAAATCTAAAATTATTGTAATTTTTATTATACAGATATTATTTATTCGATATACAGTTGTGTTCAAAAGTTTACAAAATCCCACCAAATGAGGAGATGCTTCAAAATGTATTAATTGGGATGATGGCAATTACACCCACAATCCTTTGAGTCTCTACTGTAAAATATAACAAATAGATAATTTACACACCTGTAATTTATGATTAATGGTCTGTATATTGCACAATTTTACTGGTTCATATAGCACTACTGCATTTCATTTACAGTATATTCATTTTTTGCATATGTTATATGCATTTTAGACATTTGGTTTTATATAGCATATATATGTAGCGCCCATGTACTTCTAAGTACGGGTGCTAGTGAATTTAAGGGGTGATCAGAGTGTAAGTGACTCTGATCTCAATTCTGATTGTTTTAGGGGTCTCTGTTTCAGCTTGACTGTGCTGTGGGCTCATTCTGTTGTGCTGCCTGGGGTGTTGTTCCACCCCAGGTCGACAGGTGGCAGCAGTGGAAGCCGAGGTTTGGGTGTTCTCTCCAAGCGACCAATCGGGAGGCTTGGGCCTCGCTGGGCATGCTGGGAGAGGGTACTTATGAGGCAGACGCCATGTTAGTTGGTTCTCTCTCTCGTGTGGCGCCCACCTTTAGGGTGGCCACATCACCGCGCCCCTAGCGTTATGGCCTACCTGGCCGGGGCGTGTGTGCTATGCGGTGTTCCTGGTTTCTGGGCCATGCAGGCCTGGAGCATCCAAACAGGACGGGAACCCAGTGATCAACTGGGTTCTCACTTTTGAAGATCCCAAACAAGTGTAGCTGTTCGGTGGGGAGTCCAGTTGTGGAGCTATGCGGTGTTCCTGGTTTCTGGGCCATGCAGGCCTGGAGCATCCAAACAGGACGGGAACCCAGTGATCAACTGGGTTCTCACTTTTGAAGATCCCAAACAAGTGTAGCTGTTCGGTGGGGAGTCCAGTTGTGGAGCGCCAATGAGAGGCTGGCAGTCCAACAGTATTGAGACGAACCATCGGGGATCAAGGTACTGGACACTGAGGGATTGACTCCTCTCTCAGTCGGTACCTGGGCGACGTTGAAAATAAGGTTCAGGCAAAACTTATTAAGGAGGGGATACTCCGTATCTATACTCAGGGAAGGCCTGTGGCAGAGGCGCTTCTCTGACGGTCATCTAGAAGAGTCTGTGGCAGAGACATCCTTCTAAGTTCCGAGTGATACTCTGGCTGCCAGGTCGGTGAGAGAGACCTGTCCAGGTACGCTATACCCTATAAATCTAATTGTTGTCGGAGACAGGACTGTTTCCATATTCAAGGCCTGAACCTGCTGTTCTCCTTCAAACCTTCATCTACCCTTCCCATCACCTGTTAACTGTTTTTACCCGGCTGGGTAATATAGAGCACATATTAAGAGACTACCTATTGCGGACATTCCTTTACTGCTATTGCATGCATCGTTCACCCTAGACATTTCACCGGAGCCATGAGGAAACATGCCATCCCATCATTTCTCAGCAGCTCCTTCGGGAGTACCGCTACATATGCATATTTTTTTTGCACTTTAGATAGGTAGCATTTTTTTTTCTCATACTGGGGCATTTTCACCTTCCAATGACCAGTGACACCAGGACATTTTCACCTTCCAATGAACAGTTTTTATCTTTCAATGACATGTGACATTAGAGCATTTATACCTCCCAATGATCAGTGACATCAGAGCATTCATACCCCCCAATGACAACAAACACTAGAGTACATTTATCTCCCAATGACCAGTAACACCAGGCATTTTTACTTCCTAATGACCAGTGGCACTGGCATTGGGGCATTTCACCTCCAAATGACCAGAGACACCGGGTCATTTTTACTTCCTTTTGACTAGCAACACTGGGACATTTTTACCTTCCAATGACCACTAAAGCCCTGTACACGTGGCCTGGATTCTCGTCAGGAAAAAAACGTTGTTTTTCCTGACGAGATTCCTGGCAAGATTCTCTTGCCGGCCGAGTGTACAGACACACCATTCAAAAGAACCGCAGTTCTTTTGAATGGCAGGAATGCGGTGACATCATCGACTACGACGAGCATGCGTGGGTTTTCATGGAGAGGTAAGTATACACACACTCGGGTTTCTTGGCAGGAGAACACTTCCGAGAATCTCACAATGAGAAAATAGAGAGCAGGTTCTCTATTTTTCTCGTCTAGATTCTGGGCAGTTTTCTTGACGAGAAACCTCAAAGCCTCGTACACACGCACAATTTATTGGCAAAAAGCTCTGCCAGCTGTTTCTTGCCAAGAAAACCGTGCGTGTGTACGAGGCTTAACACTAGGGTACATTTACCTCCCAATGACCACTAACACCAGGGCATTTTTACCTCTCAATGACCAGTAACACTGTGTCACCAGGAGCTTTTACTTCTTACTGACTAGTGGCATTAGGGCATTTCACCTCCGAATGACCAGAGACACCAGATAATTTTTACTTCCTGCTGACCAGCAACACTGGGACATTTTTACCTCCCATTGACCAGAGACATCAGGTTATTTTTACTTCCAACTGACTACTGAAACCAGGGCATTTTTATCTCCTGCTGACTCTCTAGCATTTCTTTTCAGCTGTGCTTTACATTATATAGTCCCAATTAACATGGTTATCTCAATAAAACAGTTATGCTGCATACACACGCTCGGAAATTCCGACAGAATTTTGGCTCAAACTTGTGTTGCATACACACGGTCACTTAAAATTCCGACTGTCAAGAATGCGGTGATGTACAACACTACGAGCCAAGGAAAATTAAGTTCAATGATTCCGAGCATGCGTCGAATTGATTCCGAGCATGCATGGTTTTTGCGCCGTCGGAAAAATTGAGAACCAGCTCTCAAATTTTTGCTGTTGGAAATTCCGACAAAAAAAGTCAGATAGATCCTGTACACTGTCGGAATATACGATTAAAAGCTCACATCAAACTTTTCTTGTCCGAAATTCCGTACGCGGCATTACTGGTTCATAAATAGTCCCGACTGTTTTAATTAAGTTTTTCTTCTGTACCTTTGATACAAGTTGTTTTTTAAGGGATAACCAATCTTCTTAAGTGCAGCCCATCTGAAAAAAATAAACCATTGTCCTTATTCCAGCAATCTACACTAGACAGGCACGCCTAAAGTCAAACAACATTGCTTTAAACACATTATCCCTGGGTCCTGTCCAAAAACCAAGCTAAATCTTTTTCTATGTGAACTGCACTCATGGAGGTGGGGGCAAGCCTTGAAGCACATCAGAATGGCATTCAGATCCATAAAAAATGTAGCACTGATAAAAACGCAGCATTTTTGGTGTCAGTGTGTGACGGACTGCCTGGCACCGTGCCTGTGTGCTTCCACCAAGATACATCTTCCTCCACTGTGGAACCAGAAATCAGATACTATAGCTGAACATTGAGCCCAAAAACTAGAGGACACTAGCTTAGGTGCAAACAGGAACTGACTTTATCGTAAATTCACACAGAATATATACCACACAAAATCAGGTAGGAGCATTATCACATTATCCTAAACAATGCAAACTGTAAACAGCAATATAATTACCATAAACTTATAAACGTGCTACCACAATAGTTTAGTATTGAGGTGGACACAATACTAGCAGACAGCCAAAAACAATAGGTGACTCAGTTAACAATGGAGAGTTCACACCTAGGAGGCACACAATGGGGAACTATACCATGAGAGAAAGATACCGTAATAAACAGATTATAACAGGGAACCCCAGCTCAGGTTGTTTTGAGCTGATTATATTATTTATTCAGAGTCTCTGACTCTAGGAGGGGAGTTGAAGCATTCAATGCTGGTTTGGGCACAAAGGCCCCAAACATGTATCCGGGTCCTAGTTTCCCAGAGTCGGTATGTTTTATGGAGACATACTGTAGATCCAAAGCAATACCCCTCCAAAGGTCCCCCAATCACACACCTCCCAAAGAATAGAGCCTCCCCAAAAGCCCCCTCAGGGCCCATAGTCAGTAGGCAAGAGGCTACCCTAGAAGGAAGAGAGGAAGGATCCCTGGTGCCGCACATCTACGATGTCCTGTGATGGTTATGGGAGAGACCACCTCAGCCTGGGCTCTCACCAAGCCACGGCCCAATGCGTTTCACTCTGCCGCTCGGAGCTTAGTTGGAGGCGTGGCCTGGCTGGAGCCCAGGCTGAGGTTGTCTCGCCCATAACCATCACAGGACACCATGGATGTGCAGCACCAGGGATCCTTCCTCTCTTCCTTTTAGTGACTATAGGAGCTGGGGTGCGCTCCATCCCTTGCTGCCACTCCTACAGTGGATGTGGAATCACCCACCCTCCTCCCTACCCACAGTGATCGAGCCTGAGCATACACTAACAAATCGTGGGTCACTAGAGGCTACCCCTGCAGTCCCCTTGAAAAGTTCCTGTTCTAGTTGGGTCTGTCACAGTGTGTGAGCCATAAAAGTGATTGTAGTGTCAAAGCTTTCTTTTTTAGTTTTGGATAAAGTAGGGAAGGATTAGAACCCTTGTCAAGTTTTTATTGATGTCTGTTTGCCCGCCAGGATCCCTGTCCCCCACACAGAAAGTGATGGGAAATCCAAAATGTTACATTTAACAGGAGGTAATCTTCCAATGGGGGCACCTGTTTGAGGACAACTGTTTCAATGGGGAACTTACCTCACTTTGTAAAGAGTTCCTCTCAAATCCTGTTGCATCTGTGCTATAGAATGTGAAGGCAAATTTCCCCGATGAGACACTGGCAAAAAAAAATAATCATTGTGTTATATAAGGAAGGATTAAAATACCTATGTCCTAAGCTGTTACACTGTCTTGTTTCTATTTTCTGTGGAAGCTACAGTACATTGCCCACAGTACTGGCAATGGCTAACAAGCCTGACACAGCTGTGTGTGGAAATAAATGACTTTACGTTTTAAGCTGTCTATGCTATAAACCAATTGTGGATGCACAATTGGCTGCTGGGGTATAAAGATGCAATCTGCACGTCTCAGCTCACGATCCTCAAATGAGGCGTAAACTACAGGAACCTGGTATTCTGGATAAACCTTGCAAACTTAAAATGAATAACGAATAGAAGGCTTCCCACAGAATGATTAAGGGGCAATTTACACTAATAAACTGTTCTGTTGCGGTGTGTTAATACATGCACATTAACAAACCAAACAAGGCCTTACTTAGGTTTGGGATGGAAGGTGATGAGGACATCCTTAGTACAGCATTCTATTTGAAAACAGAGTGCTGTGGAGTTCTTCTCGCAAGTTAAAACGGAAACTCTGCTTGTTTGCACCCTTCCACTTCCACTGTACATTTTGGGGGGAGCGGGTTCCTGGTTTTGACAGGTACCCACTCCTACATCTGGCTCAGATGGCCGCGACGATCTACGAGCTTGTTTGCACCCTCCTCTTCCTTCCCCCTGCAGCCGGAAGCTGGAAGGCTTCACTGCTGGTTTCCCTTACTTACAATTAGTGTTGCTCACGAATATTCGCATTGCGAATATTCGCTACGAATATTGCATATTCGAGTATTCGCGAATATCTCGAATATCGCGGCGAATATTCGCTATTTCGAATATTCATATTTTTCAAATTTCGCAATAAAATTCGCAATCAATTTCGCATTCGCGAAATTTCGCATTCGCGAATTTCGCAAAAGCGAAATTTCGCAATAGCGAGTTTTAGCAATTTTTTTTTTTATAAAATATAGCGAATATTCGTAAATATCGAATATTCGTGATATTTTATTTAAAAAAAATCGCGAAATTTTGCATTAGCGAAATTTCGCATTGGCGAAAATTCGCAATTTTTTTTTTTATAAAATATCACGAATATTCGATATTAACGAATATTCGCGACCGCATATGTGAAATTTCGCTTTTTTTTTTTATAAAATATACCGAATATTCGTAAATATCGAATATTCGTGATATTTTATAAAAAAAAAATAAAAAAAATCGCGAAATTTCGCATTAGCGAAAATTCGCATTGGCGAATTTCGCATTTTTTTTTTTTTTTTATAAAAATATCACGAATATTCGATATTAACGAATATTCGCGAATATTCTTCGAAATATTCGCGAAATATCGCGAAATCGAATATGGCGTATTCCGCTCATCACTACTTACAATGCTGGTGCCTGCACCCAAAGCCAATTGAAGAATCGGCTCAGGTGCCAACATCACTGGATCCCTGGACAGGTAAGTGTCCTTATATAAAAAAAAATCAGCAGCTACAATATTTGTAGCTGCTGCCTTTTAAAAGAGAAATATGGGCTTCTTTTTTTTATGCAGATTCATACTTACTTAGGTGCAGGGCTGTCTTAATGAGAGGGCTAACCTGGACACTGCCCATGGGCCCAAGCTTTATGGGGGGGCCCTGCACTTTCCCCAAAGCAGCTGGTTTTTGAGCCCACGCTGCCCCGAAATTGGGGGCTCCATAATGCACTAAGAGTGATAGATACACAGGGGAGGCAGTCTGTCTCCTACCTACTTGATGTTTGTTTACCTGCACTGTCATCATTGTAGGGGCCCCAGAGCATTACTTTGCCCAGGGGCCTATGATGCTATTAAGATGGCCCTGCCTAGGTGGATGCAGCATCGGTCCGATGCTGCATCTGTCCCCTGCCAGTTCTAACACTGAGAACCGAGAAATCAAACACTGCTGATCCCTCAGTTCTCAGAGCTCCCTGAGCAGAGAGCTGGTAACTGTCAGTCACCGTTCTCTGCTCTGCTTCCCCCCTCAGTCACTGGAACGCTGGGCTGTGGAGGGGGCGGGAGTGGCCTCTCAGGCTTTCAGTGGCTCGCTGAGAGGTCCAGGTATGTGGGTCGATACCGACTCCATTGTCGTGATCTTGCCCGGGCCTGGACCAGCTTTGTGAAATCAGCCGACAGTAGGCCTAACCCCACAGTGGGCTTTAGCCTACTGTCAGCTGAAAATAGGTCACATGAGTGCAGAACTAACTGCACTCCTGTAACCCACAGGAAAAGTATAGCCAAAACGCAGCACACCCAATCATGGGCAGTGTTGATTCTACATGTTATGTGACTGTAACAAACACCTGGGACCGCAGGGCACCGGAAGTGATATTAGACAAGTTTGTGACTCGTTTTTAATATGCCTGTCTGATACTTCACATTGCTATCTGATACAGATACGAGTACCAGGGATACTTAAAGGGGACTTTGATGTCTAAGTAAAGATACATCGCCAGCGGATGCCTGAGATGTCAGGAGCCACCAGGAGGTGGAACGACTTTTTTTTACTCTCATATGCTGTTACCTTACAGCGGTAAGGTAAGGGCACACCCAGTGCTTTAACTGGGCCGGAACGCGGCGGTACTCAGTACCGCCATGTTTTTCCAAAAATGGCCCTGGAGAGTACCAGCACCTCTCAGTGCCCCCAGTAACAATTTGTGCGTTTCCCGTACCGGAACGCAGCACCAGGCGGCATTTTCAGGGGAGCGGCAGCCCGCGGCCATGGAAAAAAAAGGGCACGCCGCGCTTTTTTTACAATCTCCCGCCCTCCTCCTCCTCCTAGCTCGTGTGATAGAGCCAGTGTGCTTTCTTTTTTTTCACACAAGGCTGGATAGAGGAGGGGGGCGGGACATGTGTCAGCGCCGCGCGCCAGAACTGTTACCGTGGAGAGAGGAGAGGAGAGGAAGAACTGCCTTCAGAACTGTTAATTTTTTTATTTTCTACTGCAATGAGTACATTTTTTTTTATTCTTTTATTTTTTTATTCTTTATTTTTTTATTTATTTTTTCAGCCCTGTACACGTGTGAGGGGGAGGAGAGGGAAGACAGGGAAGAGGGCTGCTGATGGGGACACACACTCTGGTCTGATGTAAGGAGGTGCTGATCAGGGGACACTCTGATGTAAGGAGGTGCTGATGGGGACACTCTGACATCTAAGGAGGTCCCTTTGATGGGGACACTGAAGTAAGGAGGTGACTGATGGGGGACACTCTGATGTAAGGAGGTCCCCTGATGGCGGACACTTTCTGATGTAAGGCAGGTGCTGATGGGGGGGACAGCTGCGCTGATGTAAGGAGGTGCTGATGGGGACACTCTGATGTGAAGGAGGTGCTGATGGCGGACACTCCGATGTAAGGAGGTCCGCCCGCTGATGGGGGGGACACTCTGATATAAGTAGGTGCTTTTTTTAGCGGACACTCTGATGTAAGGAGGTCCTAGATGGCCGGACACTCTGATGCCGTAAGGAGGTCCCCCATGATGGCGGATCGCTCTGATGTAAGGAGGTCCTGATGGCGGACACTCTGATGTAAGGAGGTCCTGATGGCGGACACTCTGATGTAAGGAGGTGCTGATGGGGACACTCTGATGTAAGGTAGCTGATGGGGACACTCTGATGTAAGGAGGTGCTGATGGGGGACACTCTGCCCATGTAAGGAGGTCCTGACTGGGGGACACTCTGATGTAAGGAGGTGCTGATGGGGACACTCGGCGCGTTGTGAATCGGAGGTGCTGATGGGGGACACTCCTGATGTAAGGAGGTGCTGATGGCGGACACTCTGATGTAAGGAGGTGCTGATGGGGGACACTCTGATGTAAGGAGGTGCTGATGGGGGACACTCTGATGCGCTAAGGAGTGCTGATGGGGACACTCTGATGTAAGGAGGTGCTGATGGGGGACACGCTGATGTAAGGAGGTGATGATGGCGGACCGTCGTTTCTGATGTGCCCGTACCCACTCTGATGTAAGGAGGTGCTAGATGGCGGCCCACTCTGATGTAACGAGGTCATTTGCTGACCGGCGGAACGTTCCGACGATCAGAGTATCGCCATCAGCACCTCCTTACATCAGAGTGTCGCTGGGCGCATCAGCACCTCGCGCCTTACATCAGAGTGATTTCCCCATCAGCACCTCCTTACATCAGAGTGTCCCCCATCAGCACCTCCTTACATCAGAGGGATTTTTCCCCAATCAGCACCTCCTTACGAACAGAGTGTCCCATCAGCACCTCCTGGCTACATCAGAGTGTCCCCCATCAGCGTACCTCCTTACATCAGAGTCCGTCCGCCATCAGCACCCATCCACCTCAGAGCCTTATTTCTACAAAAGGCTGCTTTATCTTTACTCCAGATGGCTCACATGTCAGCCCCAGGAGAAGATTGCAGAACTACAAGTCCCAGCAGTCTTACTAAAATGAGGCTCTGAGGTGGATAAGATGTCTGGGACAGCTGAGCACCCCCACTGGTGACACAGTGGTGACAATTGGTGCACAGTGGTGACAATCTGGTCCATGGCTACAGTGTCTGTCAAATTTTAACAGGCCATGGAGGAAGACATCAGTAGGTCTGCGTTTGTTGGCATAGCACAGTGGTGACAATTGATGACGGCTGACAGCTCCTGGCTGCATTTAAAGTTGGCATGGCGCTTTCTCCTGTAATTGGGCATATGTGTTCATGCGTTAGAGCGGGGGGGGAACGGGAGCAGCCATCTCAAAACAAAAGTAACATCACTGCCCCGCTGGGGGGGGGGGGGGAAGCAGGATATACTTTTGGTCCACTTAAAGCACTGGGCACACCTATACCCCAAGTTGTACGGAGAACCTGCAACCACCTATCGGTAGCACTCCGTACCAGAGATTAACTACTAGCACCAGCACCTTCACCCTAATCACTGTGCACACACAGCCATCCATCCAGCTTGCACCGTATGGAAGGCATTATCTGCGCTGACGTTTTTTTTTTTTTATTCTTTTTTTTTTTTTTAATTCATTTTTATTTCATTTTATGGAATTTTAGTGTGAATATATTTAGTAATGGTTGCACATGTCACATGATGATACCATTTTAAAGATTTTGTGAGTTTATTGCGCACAAAGGGGGCGATTTTGTGGTACAGCCTTTCACAGTATTTGGACACTTTATCAGTCGCATGCTCCGTGGTTATACTGTCGCAGCTGATTATTTACGTATTTTATTGCCTCTGCGCTGGGCTCCGCCCATCATTTACATATGATCACACTACCACTTACTTACCCTTGCGTCGATACCACTTTTTAAAAACCGGTACAAGTACCGATACCAGCGCATTATCGATACTTTTTTTTAACTCTGGCGCAAGTTTACGCGCAACTTTTTTTAAGGGGGGGAGGGCTATGTGAATAACAGTTTTTTTTACTTGCGCTTTGGTGAGAAAGGGTCGTCAGAGTGAACGTAAATGAGAAGCTGTTAGACGCCCACGACTGTTCTGGAGCTAAGGGAAAAAGGTAGTGAAGTCTTACGGCTTCACTGCCCTCTGCACATGCGTGACTCGCACGGCGCTTTGTGAATGGGCGGCTGGCCTCCTGGAATACACATAGTTCCCAGAAGGGCAGCATGGCTCATTCACAAGAAGACACGGCGATGTAGGACGAGCCTGAAGATCCACTGCGGTGGAAAGAAGAGGCAGAAGAGCTACTTCCGCATAGCAACCGCCCTTTCAGGTGAATGTATTTTTTAAGGTTTTTAGGGTGGGATAAAAAGGGTGGAACTCCACTTTAAATATCACTACTGAGGTCACTTTAGAAAAGGTTCCTGTACTACTTCAAGGCAACTTCTATCTGACTTGTGCCCATAGACTTTAATTGAAGTCACCTCCAAATTGGATCCTCATCTATATTGATGTGATTTGGATCCGACTTTACAGGAAGATTACCCAGGCATTCCCTAAAAGTCGCTTCAAAGTCACACCAAGTCGTACTCAAGTCACTAGCGAATCGCCTGTTAAAGTTGCGACTTTCAGGTTGTGGCAGTGTGAACCGAGCCACACTGTGGCTCATAGCGCTGGAGATAAGGTGCATATCACAGTGAGAGTTGACCTGAAGTTTGGCCTCAGTCAACTACAGTACTTGCCTCTGGTTTTGGGGACTCTCATACTGAAATCTGCATTTGATTTATTACATTTATTTATTTTTTTCTTAAGTCTTAGCCATACCTAATACATTAAGAAACAGACAACAGGATATTCCAAGTGTTTTTGCCTGTTCACTGTCACTGAGGCGGCCAATGAGCACACAGCAAGTGACGCCACATTTTGTATGAATTTTTAACTACACTCCATGAAAAGGGTTTCAATTATCTTCCCTTGTAAATGAAGTTCTCGTGTTTGATCTCTCATTATCTGTGTGTGACAGCTCGGCAGAATGAGAATTAGAAAGACATACATTTCTGTAGAGGTGTGAGATGCAGACACTTTAAAATGTGAGATCTTGATTAATCCATTTCCTGCATAACGTGACTTTACTGATCAAGATTCATCACTGCAAAAGAGCTGCATATTTCTGAAAGAGACCGAAAGGAAAAAAGTAATTACTTTCTATAGGAGGCAAACGTCTTCATAGTGAAGTAAATGGTAAAAGGTGGAAACAATGTTTGGAACCAATCTCTAATGAGGACATTAACCAAAATTCTTATTTCCTCACCTACAGTAAAAATGGAGCACACAGCAGGCTTGGCAAGCAATGTAACCTTAGGGGTTCTTTTTGAACGAATGGGCCAATTACCCAAAATAGCATGGAAACAGGACTGGCAGAATCTCCCATGATGACATGGTTCAGTTACCTAACAGGGGGATTAGAATAAATTCCTTTGGTTTTAAAAGCTGTGCAGTACAGATGTGAGGGTGTGTCTCACCATGATTTATCCCTGGGAGTTTTTGAATGAAGAAAGCCTCGTACACATGATCGGATTACCGTCGGACAAATCTGTGGATTTTTGCCCGAAGGGCGTTGGCCGTGAACTAGTTCTGCATACAGACAGCAGAACTTTTTCAGCCAACAAACACAAAACTATGTGGTTTTAATGCTCTTTAGCACCACCCTTTGGGCAACTTCTACTAATGTTGTCTGATGGTTAGCATTGGTTCAGAACATGCGTGTTTGTACTTTGGATTTTATTCCGACGGACTTGTGTACACACGATCGGATAATCTGATGGAACACATTTGTTGTCGGACAAATTGAGAGCATGGCTATCCAACATTTGTTGTCGGAAATTCTGGCAAGAATTGTCCGATGAGGCATACAGACGGTCGGATTATCCAACAAAACCCATCCATCGGACAATTGTTGTCGGAATATCTGATCGTGAGATAGCCATTTAAGAGATCATGCATATTGCACATAAAGACAGAAAAACCCCATGGAATCCTTCTACCTTGAAAGCATATGTGCTTTTTTTAAGTAGCACACTTGAAAAGTACCAATATCCAGTACCAAAATACATATATAGCCACCTTGCCCTAAGCAGGGGTGACTATCTAAATTTAGCCGCACTTGTTGGTAGACAGCTCAAGCTCATACATAGTCTATTTGCTCATTTGATTTTTCTCTGTGACACCAAGTGCTGGAAATTGGTGTCACTGGTACCTCTGGAAATAGAATGAGATGCCATATTAATACTAAGTTATCAATATTTATGTTACTATATGCTAGGTATAAATCTCAGTACGAGTACCGATACTTTTTTTTCCTCTTACCTATACCATTTACTAGGGTTGTCCCGATGCCTCTTTTTTAGGACCGAGTACAAGTACCGATACTTTTTTTTATGTACTTGCCGATTCCGAATACCGATACTTTTTTTTAAATGCAGCCATGCGCCCCAAATGCAGCCTTGTGTCCCCCCCATATGCAGCCATGTCTCCCCCCAAATGCAGCCATGTCTCCCCCCCATATGCAGCCATGTCTCCCCTCTCATATGCAGTCATGTCTCCCCCCCATATGAAGCCATGTCTCCCCCCCATATGAAGCCATGTCTCTCCCCCCCCCATATGCAGCCATGTCTCCCCCCAAATGCAGCCATAACTCCCCCCTCATATGCAGTCATGTCTCCCCCCCCCATATGAAGCCATGTCTCCCCCTCATATGCAGTCATGTCTCCCCCCCATATGAAGCCATGACTCCCCCTCATATGCAGTCATGTCTGCCCCCCATATGAAGCCATGTCTCCCCCCTCATATGCAGTTATGTCTCCCCCGCCGTCTAGTTGTTCGGCGCTCAGCAGAACATAACAGCTTTCATTTGAATAGCTGCTGTTCCCTGCCGCGCGTCGTCATGGCCTCCTCCCCCTTGTCCGGGCACTTTGATAGACAGATCACCTGTCCAATCCTGGGAAAAGTGCCCGACAAGGGGGAGGGGCCATGACGTCGCGCAGCAGGGAACAGCAGCTATTCAAATGAAAGCTGCTATGTTCCCTGGCTTAAGCGCCGAACAGCTAGACGGCGGCAGCGTCAGGAGCAGCAGCTCTCCAATGATCCAGTGTGATTTTATACACACCTGGGGACTGCTCTGCTCTCCGCTTTCTTCTTCGCTTCCTCTCTGACTTCCTCTCCGCCTCCACTCCGCCTTCCTCGCTGCCCCTCAGTCTCCTCTGTGATTGGTTCCCGCCCGCTCTCCGCCCCCACTCCGAAAACAAAGTATCCGGATTAGGCATCGGGGGTATTTGCGGGAGTACAAGTACTCCCGCAAATACTCGGTATCGGACCCGATACCGATACTAGTATCGGTATCGGGACAACCCTACCATTTACCGATACCTACCAAAACTGTTTTGTTTACACTTCAGCTGTCAGCAATGGTACAAAGCATTGAAAAGTTATTTATAAGTAAATAAATGTTTTAACGTTTTGTGCTTTTTTAATGTGAACCGTGTAAATATATGTTAAAGGTGTAAAAATATTAACGAACAAAGCAATCAAAAAATTTGTTTTAATTATTAACAGTATAAAAATAGAAGTGGACAAAAAAAACAAATCAGCAGGAAAATAATAATAAATGGAGGAGAATAAGGAGTTAATTAAGGATAATTAGAGTAAATTAAGGGTTTATAATGGGTTAAACAGAGGAACATTTCATTTGACAGGTTGCTTTAAACTGACTTCATATGCAGACCAAAGTTCATTCCTTTGATCTGTAGATAAAGAAACAGAAAGATACAAAAAAAACAATGGCCCAGATTCACAGAGCGATTACGCCTGCGCAACAGGAGATGCGCGTGCGTAAGTCGAAATGTGCGCGTGTGTGTCGATGCGCGGCATCCCCAGAACGAGATACGCAAAAAATCTACATTTTTTTGTCCCGCGTAATTTCGTTAGACTGGCGCATCCGTCCGCGCAAAAGTGCGCTAGACAGACCATTGATTTGCTAGTCAAATATGCTAATGAGGGACTTACGGGGATCCACAAAAGAACGTTGGGGCAGCGCAGGCTACGCAGTGTGCGCAACAGCAAAATGTCCTGTCTAAAATTAGAGCATATAAAAGCTGGTCTAAAAAGAGAAAAAAAGTCTACTTGTTAGATAAAGCAACACTGTTAGTGAGGAGCTCATCAGTCACACGTGTTGCACAACAATCTGTATGCCAACATGCCAGGGGCATCATCGCACATAGCTATACTACTGACTTTAGATGAACAAAGAAGGATGAGGGCACTGAGGAGGGCACTAAGGAGGGCACGGGAGATTTTTTTTTTTGCTTATCTAAACTTTACAATTTAATAAAATCTAATACAATATTCTTATCTGATACAAGCCCCTCACTCTTCACTTGATATATCACACACGCATAGACATCTTTGGCATGAGTGATTCTGAGGTGTATCGCATCTTCAGATTCACCCCTCATGCCATCATGGAATTAACCACAACCCTGCAGGAGGACATCACCAGCCCAACACATGACACTACCCATGACACCCATGACAGCTACATATACAATCAGAGCCCCATCCCCACAGATTTCGAACAGAACATGTATGGGGACAGCTGGCTGGTTGGTGAGTGACATGGGTGGCAGGCATGACTGTCCCCCCCCATGATGCACACATCACAAGGGGCACATGCACTACTAACATCCTCCTGTCTTTTCCCTTCAACGTGACTCTGCATATGCACTGGGACCCCATCTCATGACCCCATCTCATGACCCCATCTCATGACCCCATCTCATGCCAGCTCACATATGCATCTTTGCACGTTAAACACACACATGAATCATGGCACAATGAGAATGCATGCATGCACACCACTGTGGTCCCTAGCACACACACACCACATCCTCATCACATTGGATTGGCACCAGTCCACCATGCAGGACTTGTGAGCTGCAACGCCACGCCACGGCTCCAATTATGTCACTGTACATTCATACACCATTCACACAGACCTGGGGATCACTTCTCCACCACAAATGAGGGTGACACCCCTTATCCCGCAGGAATATCACCCCCACATTCCAAAATCATACACAAACAGAACCAAAAAAATTAAATAAATGACGAGCAAAAAAAAAAAATGCCCAGCAAAAATATATTTTAAACAAAATAACAACAAAGAAAACACATAAAAGACAAAAATCACTCTGCAAAACAGTGCCCAAATATCTCAAAGACACGTCACAAACAAACAAACAAACGCTAATAAACAAAAGCACCTTGCTGTATAGGAAGATCCCAAAGGGATGTGCTTTTGCAAAGGAAGTGCATTTGTGTCTGTCTATTTATGCTGTTTGCGTAGTTCACTAAGTTGCCCGGGTCCACTTCCAATTTCACTGATTGCGTCGCTCCCGAGTTGTGAGCATGCGCACAGCGGAGCTGACCATGGTCGCCTTCAAGCGCGCATGCGCGAGCCGGCCAACCCTTCATTTGCATGGGGTCACGGCTCATTTCAATGTAACACGCCCACGTACTTCCCAATTTGTATTACTCCGCCTTACGCCTCTGAAAAAACGTTACGCATGCACAATTTCCTGCGCAAAAGCTACGAGAATAGGGTGATTACGCGGCAAAATTGCGCAAGTCTAACGTAAAGGCAGTGCGCTACGCCGGTCCAATAATGCGCAGATGTACCTGAATCTGGGCCAATGTTTCTTTTTATCTTAGTGTTTCAGTGGCTAAGCGATGTTGTTGACAAACATTGCCCAACTGCTTTTTTTATGACAGCTCCAATTGCCAGACTTCTTTAACACTTCAGCTGTCAACAGGGGAACTGAATGAGTCATCGGTTGCTAAGGACGCACCGGCCTTGTTTCTGAACAATTTTTTTTTTTTACATTTCAGCTGTCAGTGGGGGAATCCCTTTGACAGCTGAAAGAACCTGAAAGTTTTGGTTTCAGGTATCGGTCCATTTGCACACATACCGGTACTCCTGCAAATGCTTAGTCGGCACCGAAACCGGTATCAGTATTGGTGCAACCCTAATTCTCAGTATCTTATTCTGTATGGATGGATTGATGCCCCACAGCAGCAGTTCTCTTTTTCTGTATTCTGGATGTTCGTATTTTTTTTATTCTGTATGTATGAAGGCTACACAGTAATATTTTTTTATGTACTATATGCTGGATATAATTCTCAGTTTCTGCTCTTATTCTGCGTGTATGGACACTGCACAAAAGTGCTTCTCTTGCTCTGTATGCTGGGTGTAATTCTCAGTATCTATATTTACTTCAGATAGCATAATATTGAAAATGCCTTTGAGATGAAAGGATTCTGAAATTTCACCTTCTTGTTTTAAAGAAATAATTTTAATTGCATATCAACCATATAACGAGGGAAATATTACACTAAAATAGCAAAAGATGTGGCAAAATGAAAAGCAATTATCTCTGTCTTTATTAATAATAGAGGGTGTTGTCAGCAGGGATCCCTGTTAATGAATAATGATTAGGACCTGCATTTACGTACTGTCTAGCTTTTAGAAACCTGTAGACTATACAGGTATACTATATACTGCACAAAAACATATGTATGGTATATCTGCCAATTCAGCTCATTCTTTCGACAGGGCTCACAATATTTGCATTTATTACAAGGGACACTTTGCTGCAAGTTGGGATAAGTGAATGGATTTTTCTGAACTATGGCCTCGTACACACAACCGTTTTCCTCGGCAGAATCCATCAAGAAACTTGGTGGGAGAGCTTCTTTGCCGAGGAAACCGGTCGTCTGTGTACGTTTTTCATCGAGGAAACTGTCGAGGAACTCGACGAGCAAAAAAGAGAGCAAGTTCTCCTTTTCCTCGACGGGAGTCCAAATTGGCTCATCGTGTTCCTCGTCGGGCTGGTTTTCGACGAGAAACTCGAGCGTGTGTATGCTAAGAAACCCGCGCACCTTCGGTAAAAGTAGTATTTGTAATGGAAATAGCACATTTGTCACGCTGTAACAGACTGAAAAGTGCAAATGTCTCTTACCAAACTTTTACCGAACACGCAGTAACATGAGATTAGCAAAAGCAGCCCCAAGGGTTGTGACAGTGGAATTCAATTTCCCCTGCCGTAGTATGTGGTGAAGTCACCGCGTTTGAGAACGAGGAGATTTGGTCTTGACTGTGTGTACGCAAAGACAGCTTGTCAAGTTCCTTGACAAAGCCTAACAAGGATTTCGACGAGGAAAACGATGTGTCTGAAACGACGAGTTCCTCGGTCGTGTGTACGAGGCCTAAGATTCACCTACCTTTTCCAGGGCTGTCTTAATAGCATCAAGGGCCCCTGGGCAAAGTAATGCTCTGGGGCCTCTACAATGATGACAGTGCAGGTAAACAGGCATCAAGTAGGTGGGAGGCAGACTGCCTCCCCTGTGTATCTATCACTCTCACTGCCACCATAGATGGACAGTGTGTATGTGTGAATTAATATAAATTAAATTTAAATTTGTAACATTAAATGTTTTGATTAATTTAAGGTAGAAAAGCATAAAAAGAGTTATTTTACAAAACTACAATTGATAGCACAGTGGCTGCGTTTGATGGCATGGCACAGTGGTGACAATTGATGGCACAGTGGCTGCGTTTGATGGCATGGCACAGTGGCTGCATTTGGCATGGCACAGTGGTGACAATTGATGGCACAGTGATTGCTTTTGATGGCATGGCACAGTGGTGACAATTGATGGCACAGTGGCTGCGTTTAATGGCATGGTACAGTGGTGACAATGAATGGCACAGTGGTTGCATTTGATGGCATGGCACAGTGGTGACAATTGATGGCACAGTGATTGCTTGTGATGGCATGGCACAGTGGTGACAATTGATGGCACAGTGGCTGCATTTGGCATGGCACAGTGGTGACAATTGATGGCACAGTGATTGCTTTTGATGGCATGGCACAGTGGTGACAATTGATGTTACAGTGGCTGCGTTTGATGGCATGGCACAGTGGTGACAATTAATGTCACAGTGGATGCGTTTAAAGGCATGGCACAGTGGTGAAAATTAATGGCACAGTGACTCTCTCTCTCTTTTTGCTTTTGATGGCATGGCCCTTCTCTCTTCCTCCTTCTCCTCTTTCCCCCTCTCCCCCCCCCCCTTTCCCACCCCCTCCTCCCCCCTTCCTCCCCCCTCCTTCTTCCCACCACAGTGGTGAGCTTTCCCCCCCCCCCCAATTGATCTTTTCTTTTCTTCTCTATCCTTTCTCCTTCCCTTCTCCACAGTGGCTGCATTTGGCATGGCACAGTACCCCTTTTCTCCCCTTGGTTCTTCTTTCTAACCCTGACAATTGATGGCAGAGTGATTGCCTTTGATGGTCCCTTTCTTTCTCTCTCCCCCACTCCTCTCTTTCCCGTGGCACAGTGGTGCAAATTGATGGCACAGTGGCTGTGTTTTATGGCATGGCACAGTGGTGACAATTGATTCTTTGTTTTTTGGCACAGTGGCTTCGTTTGATGGCATGGCACAGTGGTGACAATTAATGGCACAGTGGCTGCGTTTGATGGCATGGCACAGTGGTGACAATTTTGCTTGTCCTTCTTAATGGCACAGTGGCTGTGTTTGATGGCATGGCACAGTGGTGAAAATTAATGGCACAGTGATTGCTTTTGATGGTTATCTTAACAAACACCATGGCACAGTGGTGACAATTGATGGCTTTTTGTAATAAACAGTGGCTGCATTTGGCATGGCACAGTGGTGACAATTGATGGCAGAGTGATTGCCTTTGATGTTATGGCACAGTGGTGCAAATTGATGGCACAGTGGCTGCGTTTGATGGCATGGCACAGTGGTGATAATTGATGGCACAGTGGCTGTGTTTGATTGCATGGCACAGTGGTGACAATGGATGGCACAGTGGCTGCGTTTGATCGCATGGCACAGTGGTGACAATTGATGGCACAGTGGCTGCGTTTGATGGCATGGCACAGTGGCTGCATTTGGCATGGCAAAGTGGTGACAATTGATGGCACAGTGATTGCTTTTGATGGCATGGCACAGTGGTGACAATTGATAGCACAGTGGCTGTGTTTGATGGCATGGCACAGTGGCTGCGTTTGATGGCATGGCACAGTGGTGACAATTGATGGCACAATGGCTGCGTTTTATGGCATGGCCCCACAGCTCTGGACCCCCTGCATGTTACACAGACACCCTTCAGTTCACACCCCCTTCAGTGCAGACACCCCCCCCCCCCTTACTGAAACCCCCCTCAGTGCAAACCCCCAGTGCAAACACCCCCCCCAGTGAAACCCCCCCAGGTGCAAACACCCCCCCCCAGGTGCAAACACCCCCCTCCCCATTCAGTACCTCAGATCAGCGCAGCGACGATCACGGCACATGGACATAAGGTCCCCTCCGTACACACAGAGAGGAGGGGGAGGTGGCAGCGGCTTCACTCGGCTGTGCCTGTGTGCCGAGCACCGCTAACAGGCCGTGGCTGTGAGAGGAGGGGATGGATGGTTTCCTGCGGTGTCACCCCGCAACCCCCCCTCCTCTTGTACCGTGGTGCTGGGCAGGCAGATAAATGTCATTCCGACCCCCCCAGTGTGTGCACTCTCATTAAGACAGCCCTGGCCTCCTCACTATGCGGCCCACCCCCCACTTAGTATGCCTCTGGGTGGCACCGCCCTCTCAGAGGAATTCCCCAATCCCACGGGGCGAGAGGCGGCTGGAGGCGGAGCGCCCACAGCCTATCTGCGCTCGCCTCGCTCCAGCCCCCTTTGAAGCATAGGCCGCAAAGCCGCGGCCTCAATTAGCGGCGATCGCGGCATGAGGAGATTGCCGGTGGGGGCTGGATTAAAAGGTCTGCCAGGCCGTAGTTTGCCCATCGCTGGACTAGATGCTTGGGGAAAGTGCAGGGGCCCTCCATGCAGCTGTGGCCCCTGGACAGTGCCCAGGTGTGCACTCTCATTAAGACAGCCCTGGCCTCCTCACTATGCAAACTGGTAAGATGTTGAATTTCTTACCAGCTAATAAGTACACATACCTTCCAACTTTTTGAGATGGGAATGAGGGACACCTACTAGCTGAAGTAAGAAGACATAGGACACACCCCATGCAATGCCCCTTTAAATGAGAATGGACCCCCCCAAAAAATTTGTTAACCACTTAAGACCCGGACCAAAATGCAGGTAAAGGACCTTGCCCCTTTTTGCGATTCGGCACTGCGGCGTTTTAACTGACAATTGCGCGGCCGTGCGACGTGGCTCCCAAACAAAATTGGCGTCCTTTTTTCCCCACAAATAGAGCTTTCTTTTGGTGGTATTTGATCACCTCTGCGGTTTTTATTTTTTGCGCTATAAACAAAAATAGAGCGACAATTTTTAAAAAAATTCAATATTTTTTACTTTTTGCTATAATAAATATCCCCCAAAAATATATAAAAAAAACATTTTTTTTCCTCAGTTTAGGCCGATACGTATTCTTCTTTGTATTTTTGGTAAAAAAAAAATCGCAATAAGCGTTTATCGGTTGGTTTTCGCAAAATTTATAGCGTTTACAAAATAAGGGATAGTTTTATTGCATTTTTATTAATTTTTTTTTTTTTACTACTAATAGCGGCTGTGACGGACCTCAAGTACCCCTGCTGGGCACATCCGCCAGACCTGTGTCTCCTGTCCTCCAAACGCACCCGCAGCCTGCAGATTCGCCATAACCAGCCCTTAACCCCTCAATCACGAGACAATCCACACATGTTGAGGGTTACACATCCAGAGCTTAACTGTTTATTAAAATCCAAACTATACAGTTTTACACACAGTAGTAAGGGACACTCCCCTTTGCCTTGTCTGAGGGAGGGGGACAAGGAACAATAAATGGGAACAGAACATTTGGACATTGAAACAGTGTACAGAAACCTAATGAGATTATGGTAAGCAGGCAGCCTAGCTTCTCAATACACACCCCCTGCGGAGAGACGTCTGCAGTCCACTCTCCATTGTCTGTGTCCAGCAACAAGAGGAGGGGGGGTGGGGGGGTGTAGGGCTGTAACATTACATTACATCACAATAATGCTAGCTTCAGGTCTCCAGTATATTTCTGGCCCATAGTCTGTCGGTAGGAGGCACGCCCACAATCCTTTCCAAGACATACAGTGACAGTGGGTTCTGTCACATTTCTCCCCTTTTAAAAACAGACTAACCAGGTTCCTGACCCCCAACTGGTCTGGACCTGCGTTAGTCACAAACTTCCACCCCAGGCAAACAGGAAAAGTAAAAGTACGACTCTTGCGCTGGGGAGCAAAACCGCACAGACGGTCTCCCGGGAATAAAAACAGCCGCTGCAGAGTGGGAACAGTTGTTTGCACTCCTCTGATCCTGGGGGGGTTGCAGATATTGGGGGAAGCTGAATAATCCTCTGCCCTGCTTCCAGCGCTTCAGCTGGTAGGGAACATAGGCTGGTAGGGCTATGCATTTGGGGAGGCAAAGGTACTTGCTTTTCTCCTGGTGTAGTTACCAGCCGCTGAGAAGGTATCTTGCAGGGACTATCTCCTGGGTTCTTCATCTCTTGTTCTGATGCTGGGCAGAGACCATCATCGCTCTGTCCTGTAGCCAGCGCTTCTGCCGGGGAGACATATGAAAATGTTGGGTACAGCTGCTGGAGAGGGGGAAGGGTTTTCTCCCCTGCCGGTTCTGTGACCAGCCCTTGGGGTGACTTCTGACAGGGGCTGTCTCCCAAACCCTCCAAAAAACATACTGAGGGCTGGGCAGGGACCATCAGAACTCTGCTCCATAGCCAACGCTTTTGCTGGGGAGAGAACCACTGGGGTAGTGTCCAATTGCTGTGGAGGGAGAATTGCTTCTTCTACTCCCGGTGGGAATATCTGCAGTTGGGGAAACAGCGCACGCAGGTCATCTCTCAGACTCTCCGGAGCCAACTCTTTTTTGATGCTAGGCAGATTATAGTGGCACTCTGCTCCATAGCCAACGCTTCTGCTGGGGGGATGAACATTGGGGTAGTGTCCAATTGCTGGGGAGGGAGAATTGCTTCCTCTACTCCAGGTGGGGATATCTGCAGTTGGAAAAAAAAAAAAAAAAAAGGAAAAAAAAAAAAAAAAAAAAAAAAAAAACAGCTCACGCAGGTCATCTCTCGGACTCTCCGGAGCCAACTCTTTTTCTGATGCTGGACAGATGCCAGGGGCACTCTGCCCTGTAGCCAGCGCTTCTGCTGGGGCCCCAGATGAGATACTCTGGACTTGCTGCTGATCACCATTTTCCAGCCTTCCAGCGCCTGTCTCAACTCCACTTTCTGAGACCTTGATGCTATTAGCTTGTCTCACTGCCTGGGGGACCTCCGGTGCGTTCCGGCATTCTAGCGCTCGCAGTGCCCTCTGTATCATTGCCGCTTCTTCCATTGCGGTTAGGACAGGAAAATGTAGGGTCACCCCTGGCCCCATTTGCTCATCTTTGTGACTGTCTGCTATTTCTCCAGGACAGTCCCAGGTAACAGGAGCCCATGCCAGGCTGCTCATCACCATCAAACAGCCGCTTGTATGCAATTTCGAGCTCAAATTCCTGCTCAACCAGGAACTCCAATTCCCCCAGGTCACATGCCTCTACAGGGAGGTCCAGCACCTCATCTCGGAAGTCCAAGATGTTTTCCCACCGCCACTCCTCATCGCTCCCAAAGTCTGGGTCTCCGTACATTTTTTGATGGAGCAGCCCCACGCCGCCATAGCCAACGCCTTCTGTTGGGCTGCCATCTGCTGTACTTGGCCAAAGTTGAGCCGCGAACCACCGGAGGGCTCTGTAGCTGGCGTCTAGCTTCATCTCCTCCTGGACCAATCTTCTGAGCTCCGTCTTCCAATCATCTCGCAGTCGTTCCCTCAGGAACACCTCTCGCGCACAGTACTGCGTCCAGTACATCTCTGAGGAGGAGGGAAGGATCTTCCCCTGCTGGCGCCGCTCGTAGCTTAGCGCCTCATGCCAGAGTTGCCGGCGGATCACATCCTCCCAGCCGAGCATGGTGCGCTCTGTCACTGGTCCCCAATGTTTCTTCCGCATGCCTTGCAGCCTCCTCCCGAACTCCGCTCTCATGCTGGCTGGTCCCCGTATCGCTCCTCGGCAGCTGCCCAGATCTTGAATCCTGGTGGTGGTTTGGATGTCCTGGACTGCAGGAGACATCCCACCGCTGCCACCACTGTGACGGACCTCAAGTACCCCTGCTGGGCACATCCGCCAGACCTGTGTCTCCTGTCCTCCAAACGCACCCGCAGCCTGCAGATTCGCCATAACCAGCCCTTAACCCCTCAATCACGAGACAATCCACACATGTTGAGGGTTACACATCCAGAGCTTAACTGTTTATTAAAATCCAAACTATACAGTTTTACACACAGTAAGGGACACTCCCCTTTGCCTTGTCTGAGGGGAGGGGGACAAGGAACAATAAATGGGAACAGAACATTTGGACATTGAAACAGTGTACAGAAACTTAATGAGATTATGGTAAGCAGGCAGCCTAGCTTCTCAATACACACCCCCTGCGGAGAGACGTCTGCAGTCCACTCTCCATTGTCTGTGTCCAGCAACAAGAGGAGGGGGGGTGGGGGGTGTAGGGCTGTAACATTACATTACATCACAATAATGCCAGCTTCAGGTCTCCAGTATATTTCTGGCCCATAGTCTGTCGGTAGGAGGCACGCCCACAATCCTTTCCAAGACATACAGTGACAGTGGGTTCTGTCACAGCGGCGATCACCGATTTTTTTCGTGACTGCGACAATATGGCGGACACTTCGGACAATTTTGACACATTTTTGGGACAATTGTCATTTTCACACAAAAAATGCATTTAAATTGCATTGTTTACTTTGGAAATGACAGTTGCAGTTTGGGAGTTAACCACAGGTGGCGCTGTAACTTTTGCTGTGACTGTGTGTGTGTTTACAACTGTACGGGGGTGTGGCTGTAGGTGTGACGTCATGGATCGCGTCCCCCTATTACAGGGATGACGCGATCGATGCTGCGGCCACAGAGAAACACGGGGAAGCCGTGTTTAAACACGGCTCTCCCCGTTCTTCCGCTCCAGGGACGGATCGCCGCACTGCAGCGGCGATCGGGTCCGCGAATCCCGCGGTCCCGGTCCTGGAGCTTCGGACCGGGTCACAGGAGTGCGCCACGGGAGATGATGTGCCCAGCCGTGCCATTCTGCCGACGTAAATGTGCAGTAGGCGGTCCTTAAGTGGTTAAACCCACTACTATTCCTTTATATTGGCTTTTCAAATTTACAAATGCAGCAATTAAGGATTTGGATGAAGAGTTTAGCACTGGGAAACACTTTTTGAAAAACAAAAAGTGCATTTTATTAGGGCTGTGAATGATCAAAATTTTTGTGTTCGATTAATCGTTTTTTTTTTTTAATCGATTAATCGACTAATTTCGATTAATTATAACGCACATACAGATCCAACTACTTTTAGCTGATCTCCTTGCAGGCCGATTTCCAGTGCAGCTCCCAACCACTGGAAAAATGGATAGCAGGATACAAAAAAAACACACAAAGGCAGCGCTCGATGGGAATAGCATTAAAACGTTTATAGTCTTCAAGTAGGTAACAAAATAAATATTGCACTGGAGATAAAATCGATGTAGCTACATAAACTGTAAAAATGGTGCGAGTAATACCAAATGGGAGCAAAAGCAGTCATAAAAACATGTAGCTAAGTATGATACTGGTATAAAAATGTGTACAACGATGCCACTGCTGAATCCAGATGAGGAGGGGTTAACATCAGTCCATCGGCATGTAGATCTCCCAGTGGATGGTTGTAGAATCCCAGGTTGACAGAGGGAAGTAATAGAGGGAAGTGTAACAGCGCTTGCGTCAGGGTTGTCTTAATGAGAGGGCACACCTGGGCACTGCCCAGGGGCCCCAGCTGCATTGGGGGCCCCTGCAATTTGCCCAAAGCAGCTGGTCCTTGAGCCTACGCTGCCCCGAAATTGGGGGCCCCATGATGGCACTGAGAGTGATAGATACACAGGGGAGGCAGTCTGCCTTCTACCTACTTGATGTCTGTTTACCTGCACTGTCATTATTGTAGGGGCCCCAGAGCATTTCTTTGCCCAGGGGCCCAAGATGCTATTAAAATGGCCCTGGCTTGCGTGTGGCAGATAGTAAGGTCCCGCCGGCATGCAGACATGAAGGCACAGCAAAGGAGCCCTTCAGATGGACACGGCAAGCCCCGCCGGTGTCCATGATGTCACCGGATCTCTGACAGAACTCCCTGAAGGCCCAGAAGCCGGCAGAGAGATGAGTACCAGTCATAAGAATTTTTTAATCGATCAAAAAGATTTTGATCGATCAAAAAAATTAAAGATTAATCGATCGATTAAAAGTTAATTTGCACAGCCCTACATTTTATATACAACCACATAGTTCAGACCAAAATGAGGGACACATGAGGAGGAAAGAGGGACAGAGGGACATTTCTCCAAATCAGGCACAGTCCCTCGAAATCAGGGACAGTTGGGAGCTATCAGTACACCAATAGGAAATAAAGTTTGTATAAATTATGAGAGAATATTCCACACCTGCCATTCCTAATTAAGCAGTGGTGTACGCAATTTGAAGTAAATCGGGAAACATTGTGACGTCACTCCTGGTCATGTGATAGTGTTCAGACATAGTGACTGGACCCCAATGCCCAATCACTGTCATATTCTGCCCTGAAGGAGGAAGATGTGGCAAGAGAACACAGGCACAGTAGGTATATAGGGGTCATGGGGGGCCCTTTATATAGACCAGCCATTCTCAACCAGGGTTCCGTGGAACCCTAGGGTTCCTCCAGAGGTGGCTAGGGGTTCCTTGAGCTGTGGCTGATTTACCTCCTGTTTGATGGTCCCTACATAGTTCTGAGCCAATTCCACTTGGAAGAGCCAGTGGTATTACACCAATGATCTTCATAGTTCTCTGGAAGGGGGGCATTCTTACCACTACTGTAAAATAGGGCATACTTCTTACTGACCACCAAAGTAAGGGGCATTGTTCCCACTGACCCCCAATGAATGGGTTTTATCAGGGGTTCCCCGAGACCTAAAAATTATTTTTAGGGTTCCCCAGTGGTAAAAAGTTTGAGAAAGGCTGATATACAGTAGACATTGTCTATTTGCCCTGTATGGACAAGATGGCAGGGTCTCTTAAAGAGGAAGTAGACCCTGATGGGTTTTACTTTCTCTTTATTCCCCTGCAAAGTAAAAGCATAATGGGCTAGAATGCATCTCATACTAGCCCATTATGTGGCACTCACCTGCAAAAAAAGCCGGCAATGTCCCTGCTGGTGGAAGCATCCATCTTCGCCCCTCTTCCTTCTGGGCCCGTGGGCTCTTTCACTGGTCGAAGACGCGTGATGTCACAACCAAACTTGTGTGTGGGAGCCACCAGTTACGGCATATGCTGGGGAAGAATCAGTACTAGGGATGAGCCGGCCACCCCCGCGTTCGGATCGCACCAGAACGTTCAAACGGACCGAAGGTTTGCGCGAACATTTAGAACCCCATTGAAGTCTATGGGACTAGAACGTTCGAATTCTAAAGTGTTCATTTTAAAGCCCAATATTCAACTTATTGTCGGAAAACGTCTTTGAGAATCCAGGTCTAGCCCCAGGGAACATGTATCAATGGAAAAAAAGTGGGGCCCCTACAATGATGACAGTGCAGGTAAACAGGCATCAAGTAGGTAGGAGGCAGACTGCCTCCCCTGTGTATCTATCACTCTCACTGCCACCACGGGTCCCCCAATTTCAGGGCAGCGCGGGCTCAAAGACTAGCTGGTTTGGGGAAAGTGCAGGGGCCCTCCATGCAGCTGGGGCCCCTGGACAGTGCCCAGGTGTGCCCTCTCATTAAGACAGCCCTGGCCTCCTCACTATGCAAACTAGTAAGATGTTGAATTTATTACCAGCTCATAAGTACACATACCTTCCAACTGCAGTAAACACCAAGTACGTTTAGGTGCAAACTATACGGCCCAAGTGCAGTAAACACCAAGTACGTTTAGGTGCAAACTATACGGCAGTAAACATAGGGTGACCAGACATCCCTGGTTTTAGGGGACAGTCCCCGGATTGAGGACACTGTCCCCGGACCAAGTCTGCCCCCTGTTTTGTCCCTGGATTGGATTTGAACAGGGGCTGGGGCAATTTCAAAGACAGTGAGTGCAGAATTAAAAAATAAATAAAATTCTGAATTATACACCCCCGCTCTGCTGCTCCTACTAGCATAGGGGGGTTGTATTTTTTTCCATTATCTGTGCCACTTTCTGATGATCATGTGCTGGTCGGAGTGGAGGGAATATTTCTTCAGTTTCAGGCACATACCCATTCAGCTTCACTCGCATGTTCTTCTGTCCCGGCCAGATGTCTGCCTGCTTATATCCTTGCCTTCCCTGGCGGAGTGATCTTCCTGTGGTCACCACCCAGTAGTAGCCAGAGCCCGGAGAAACTTGACAGGCTGTGGGGTGGGCAGAGAGTCTCTGATTGCCGCCATTAAGAGTAAAAAAAAAATAAATATATATATATATGTCCCCAGATTTCATTAAAAAAATCTGGTCACCTTAAGTAAACACCAAGTAGGTTTAGGTGCACACTGTACAGCACAAGTGCAGTAAACACCAAGTACATTTAGGTGCAAACCACCCTGGCTTTGGCCAATTATGGCTCTCCATTTTTTGCACACTGTGATTGGCCAAGCATGCGGGACATACAGCACGCTTGGCCAATCATCAGCGCGCAATGCCGCAGTGAATTATGGGCCGTGGCGCGTCACTCGAATTTGGCGCGAACGACCTGTTTTGTTTGAATTTCAACGAACGTACGAACAGAGGATGTTCGAGCCGAACATACGCTCGACTCGAACAAGAAGCTCATCCCTAATCAGTACGGAGGGCCGCTTCTTCACTGCACATGCGCCGATCACATTCCCAGTAATGAAATACACTACAAGGTAAAAATCTCCTAAACGGCACACTTTTAGGAGATATTTTCAGTACATATAGGTAAGCCTTATTATAGGCTTACCTATATGTAAAAAAAAGTCTCAGAGGGGTTTACAACCCATGTGAAAGTGATCCACAAGCAATGTTGTCAATATATGGTAATGTCATAGAAATTATGGGGTTGATTTACTAAAGGCAAATACAGTGCACTTTGCAAATTACAGTTGCACTCTGCAAGAACAGTTCCTCCAGAGTTTAGTAAATAAGTAAAAACTCTGCTGACTTCCATCATTCAATCATGTGCAAGCAAAAATGTAGTTATTTTTATTTTCCTTGCACATGATTGGGTACTTTTTGTACTTTTGGGAAGCTTTACTTCATTTACTAAGCTCTGGCGCAACTGCACTTTGCGAAGTGCACAGTCTATTTGCCTTTAGTAAATCGAGCACTTTATTTCCACGAACAGTTTGTAATTTTCTCTATGTACTTTGGACAATCTCGCCGTTTTACTTAAAAATGAAGTGCCAAGAGAAGGTAGTCACTAATCTGGTTCTAATGAGTTATTGCCGGTCACCGGTCTCTATGCAATAATGTATTTTCCACATTTAGTAGGATCAGCTGATGCCAACAGGAATTATCTACCTATTAGCTGCCTATCTGTTAGTAAACAGGATTATGAATGTTATGCCTGCATAAATATATTAAATATGATTGAATTCTAAAACTGATTCCCATTGTTTTCATAAAAACAGTTACAGTTGAAAGAACAGTCTATGGTTTTCTCTACTGGAAGTAGGATACAGCTGATGTAAGAGTAGGGCTGATGGAAGTGCTGTGTTGAAGGGGAAAGATGATGGGGCTGTTTTTGCACCATGGAAGAGTTTGTGCTGCACTTTATTAAGCCCACAAACATCCTACCATGAGATAATGCTGATAAAACTTCTCTGTTTGAAGGGGGGGGGGGGGGGTTTGAGGGAACTGCTCTGCTGGAGGGGATAGCTGATGGAACTGCATTGTTGGAAGCAAATGTTAATGGTACTGTTTTGTTGGCAAGGAGAACTGATGTAACTATTCAACTGGAAGCAGGGCTGGTGCATAAATTATTGACACTCTAGGCAAAAAATAATTTTGCTCCCCCCCTGGCTCCACCCTGACTCCACTCCTTTTGCCCTGCCCATGTATACCCCACCTTTTTAATGAAGCGCCCCTCAATGCAGCCTCACCAGTGCCCCTCAATGCAGCCTCACCAGAGCCCCTCAATGCAGCCTCACCAGCGCCCCTCAATGAATCTTTGCTTGCTTCCATTCATTTGGGAGTCGGGACACAGTCCTCCGCTGCGCCTATGACACTGTGTGCGAACAGAGCAGCGGCTGCCTGCTGATGCTGAGAATTGCTTGCTGCAGAGAGTAGGAGCACCAGTGGCTGGGCACCGTAGGTAGCAGTGCGCCCTAGGCGGCTGCCTAGTTTGCCTAGTGGTAGCGCTGGCCCTGGCTGGTAGGTTAACCTCATGGAACTGTTTGGTTGGAAGTGAGAGGCTAATGCAATTGTACACTTGGAGGAGATAGCTGATGAAACTTCTCTGTTAGAAGGGAGAATTGATGGGATGTCTCTGCTGGCAGGGAGTCAGGAGAGGCTTTGGTATTGGGGGTGAGTAGACAATTTCTCCTGGACCAGTACTAAAAAAAATATGTGGGTCTAGTATATTTTATCATTTAGACACTGATCAGTGCATGACCCACTGACAGTGAAACACTGGGCATTATATACTGTAGCTACCTGCTCCCGGTTCAGACCTGCAACCATAGTGTAGGACATTAGGACGTCTTGCATTTCCAATTTCCCTAGCAGCTCTAATGCCCCCTACACACGGTCTGGCTTTTGCCCGGCCAAACTCACATCGGAATTCCGACAGAATTCCATCGGAGTAAAATAGAACATGTTCTCTATCTAAACTCTGGAATTCCTTAAAATATCCGATTGAAAAACTCTGATGGGTCATACACACGGTTGGAATTTCGATTGTGTGTATGAGACATAAGATATCATGTAAGCAAATTCAAACTGAGAACCACAAAGGAACCAGATACTGCAAGATGTCAATAGGTGTGTCTCAGTAAATTAAGCTCTTTAGGAACACGCACCTTTCATCGCGCCAACCAATCAATATGGCACCTTGGTACAGTTTGTGTGGTGCCGTTTCTTAAGCTCAAAAAAGTCCTAGCATGAAGGGGCCATTTGTAGTTGTGTTTACCTACCCCCCCAGACTAAAGGTTCCCAATCTTCCCTGGGAAAGCTGATAGAAATGCTGTATTTTAGGAAAAGGCTGATAAAAATTCTCTGATGGACGGGAGTGCTAATGGAACTACTCTGCTGAAGGGGAAAACTGATGGAACTGCTCTGCTGAAGGGGAAAACTGATGGAACTGCTCTGCTGAAGCTGAAAGCTAATGTGATTTCTCTGCTGGAGGGAAAGCTGTTGAATTGGAGGGGGAGCTGATTAAACTGTTTTGCTGGATGGGAGAGTTATTGGAACTGTTCACTTAGAGTGGAGAGCTGATGAAACTGGTTTGCTATATGGGATAGCTAATAGAACTTCTCAGTTGGAAGGGAAAGCTAATGCAACATTTTTCTGGCAGGGAGCGTTGATGGAGCTGCTCTGGGAAGAGCTGCTGAAATTGATACATTGGGTAGCCGATTGAGCTGTTTAGATTGAGGGGAGGTTGTGGCCATTGGCTGAAATGAACTTCTGGAAAGGAGGGGAGCATTGGGCTTCCTCTGAGTGTTGATGAGCTTGTTGCAATAAACCAAGGGGATTTCCCCAGTTTAATAAGTTTGAAGCTTTCATAGAGGTCACAATATTGTGCTTTCAGTAAGTCTGCACAGAAGATACCTAGAGGTAGACATTTGTTTGTATACATCTTCATTGGTTGTTAAGAGAGATAGGCACCATATTAACACAGTGACCTCTTCTGTGAAAACTATCCTCAAGGAAAATGTTCTTATTTCACATGGGAACTATCCACTTTACAATTGAAAACTGAAAAAATAACAATTTTTGTCCCTTATGAAAACTTTTTTTTTTTTTTATGAAACAGCAAAAGAGATGATCATGCACAGTGACTCATGCATTGCTGTATTGTCAAAGCTTGTGCAGCACTGATGGAGGTCCTTTTAGGTCATCATTGCCACATTTGCGATGAAATGCGGGACCTTGGATACAGGCACTTTCTATACCCAATAGTCAGCAATTGTCTGACAGCTTTACACTCTGGAAATGGAGGTAAAAGGATTTATGTAAGCATGTACAACGTCTTGACTTACACTTAGATAATCATATCTTTATGTCCTCTGTTGGGAAAACAGTCTCTTTCACGTTTATGGTTTGAAGTAATAGATGAATTCGACTTCTAGTCCCTTCTGTACAAACTTCATACATTTTGGCAGCGGCAACTGCTTCCTCTTCATATGTTGGTGGATAGAGCCTGTCCTGCACCCGTCAATCACCAATATTTAGATTCATGCACTACATGAATCTATCTATTGTCACCACTGCCACCCCCTATTCAGGTGTCCGGCCCCTTGTCGGGGGCCGTGCATCTGAATTACAGCGGCAGGGGTGTTTTTGGAAGTGCCTAATTAGAGCCGTGGGCTCTAATAGGCTTCCATATTGGTAAACAGCGGGCGCCATGCGCTGCTCACTGTTTACATAGTGTTGTGTATTGTGTGTTAGGGAAGCAAATAAATCGCTTCCCTAACACTGACCCACCTCTCAGCCAATCAGGTGCACCGGGTCTGGCTACCTGTCACCTGATTGGCTGAAGCGACAGGCGCTGTGATTGGATGCCTATCAGACGTCCAATCATAGCAGAAAAGGACTAGAGAAGACATTGAGGACTCGAAGGGAGCGTGGAGGACAGTGCAGTGACCCGAGACAGGTAAGTGCCGGGCAGGGGGGCACACTGGTGGCAATTGATGGGGCAAACTGGCGGCAATTGATGGGGCACACTGGCGGCAAATGATGGGTACGGTGGCTGCGTTTGATGGATACAGAGGTTGCATTTGATGGGCACAGTGGCTGCTTTTAAAGGGCAGAGTGGCTGCTTTTGATGTTTTTTTTTTTGTTTGCGCCCCCCCTCGCAAAAAAAATTGAGCACCAGACGCCACTAGAGCCTGTACAGGACTGGTACCAGACAGATATGAAATATGCCCACCCTCTAACAGCAATGTGATATCTGCGAACATTAGCAAAGTGGAGCACATTGTCTCCAGATCTTGTTGCTTGAGTAAAGTGCAGTGGAGGATTGGCCTGCTGCTAGATAATGCCTGCATAGTTCTAGCACCACCATTTCACAGCAAAGTCAGTGGTATGGAACCAAATTAGATTTTCCTCTGTCTACTCAGGTAAGCTATCAATGACATCTATGGGCCAGATTCAGCAAAGAAGTACGGCGGCGTATCTCTAGATACGCCGCCGTAATTTCAAATGTGCGCCGTCGCATCTTACGCCGGCCAATTTATGCTACCTCGCCGCAACTTACTGAGCAAGTGCTTTGTGAATACAGCACTTGCCTCTCTAAGTTGCGGCGGCGTAGTGTATATTCGATATGCTACGCCCGCACAAAGATACGCTATGCTACCTGAATCTGGCCCAATGTCTTTAAGAGAGATATTCTTCCCACTGACCAACAATGTTAGAAGGTCTTTCTCCCACTGACCACCAATACAGGATGCATCTGACCACAAATGCAAGAATCTTTTTGTGGTGTAGGAGCGCTGAACCTTATGATGGTATGTTATAATGTGATAAGGGGTTGCAGTCCTGGAGGCTGCTCACCAACAACCATGTAGTCCTGCTGGACCCTCAGAAGTGTTTGCTAAAGTGTAGAAAGAATGGGAGCGCCAAACTGGTTTGTACTGTCCTTTAAAGATTTTATTTTGCTACAGCCAATATTATTTAGAAGAGGGAGTAATGAGCCCCAGAAATGCGTTAGCTGTTGCAAAATAAAATCTTTTTAAAGGACTATCCAAATCAGCATGGCACTCCACCCTTTCAACAATTTCACAAATGCAAGAAGGCACTACACTGACCACTATTCTATTGGACACTCTTCTCACTGACCACCAGTGTCAGAGGCACTTTTCCCTGTGGTATCAACGTAATGGATAGTCTTATCATTCTTTCAACAGTACCACTAATGTATGGCAGCACTACACTTATCACCAATGTAAAGGAGCACTACGCTCACCTCTAATGTAAGGGAGGATTTCACTAACTACGAATGTAGGTGGGCATTTCTCCACTGACCAACAATATAAAGGGGAACTATAAGTTTCCCTAACTGCATTGCTTTTCTGGTCTTTATTAACATTATTATTAGTTTATTCAAATTGTAGATGTATCGCTGATATTCTCCCATATCTGATGTCTGTTTGCATACTTTAATAAAACGTCTATGGACATTGCTATGTTTGAGTATTTGAAGCCATCTAGTGGCCAAATACTGGTAATGCAGATATTTTGTTTTTCCTGAGAGAAGCACAAAAGACTAGACAGGAAGTGACTGTTGTTTTGGGAGGAGGAGGCTGACCTTTTTCACCCAGGAGGTTTGGTGACCTACCCATTAACACCTTCTTGAGCAGTGCATGCTGGGTAGGAGATAAAAGGAGCCGGAGCAGCCGCTTTAGGTCTCTTGGAATTGTGTGGCCTGCCTGAGAGGACCTGTGGGGAGACGGTGGCCAGATTGCAGAGACCCCGTAAAACTCATACGAGCATCGGAGGACGGGATCCATCCAGCAGAGCTGAACGGAGCGATTGGCCCAGCTGACGGAGAAGCAAGTTGCAGTCACTGGACAAAAGTTACCACACAGAGCCTCTATCCAGTGGGTGAGCGGGTCACGCCCCACAGTTTGTTAAATCTCACATGCAGTTAGACTCATATACAGGCCTCACTGGAAATTATAGTTCCACGAAGGAGCAGAGCAACTGACACTGAGAAGGCTTGAGGCCTATCTACCTTGATGTTTTAAGCAATGCTAAAATAGTTGTTACAGCTACACCAGGAGCATTTATAGAATGCTAATAGTGATGTGTGCAAATGGCTGGGGGCAGGGTCTCTGTGAGACAAAGAAATCAGCAAGCATGGCCACTGCACAAAGCCGTGTGCAAACCAAATCACTGCTGCCATTGTCGCAAACCATACTAAATTATGGATCAGATAACCATAATTTTCGTATAGTTATGCTACAGTTCCTATGTACACAGATCTGTCCACTCGGAGTAATTTAATGCAGTCGACAAGAAGTGGCCAGTCCCTTGCTGAGGCATAAATGAACATCCCTAAAGGAGTGTAGCGCCCCCCCCCCTATTGGTGGGGTGCTACGCTAAATTTAGTGGGGAATGGGAGAGTTAAGTTACTCCCATTCACAAATTGCCTAAATTTGGGCCGCTGCCATTTGGAATTGCCTTGTAGGTCGGTCTGCATGTCAGGGGGGTGTTATTATCCCTGAGTGACAGTCGGCGCTAGAGGGGGTTCTGACAGATCCACCTTCTCCCAGCAGCCAATCAGAGGAGCGTTTCTTTCTCTGGATATGCTGGTGGGAGGGTATATCTGGGGCAGTGGGCTGTGAGAGTTGTGCTATGCGGGGCCCGAGTTCCAGGTGCGGCATCCACCTTTAGGGTGCGGGCATCCATGGGCCCTGCCATCGAGACCCACCTGGCCGAGGTTGCGTACCCAGCAGAACCTTATTCTGATGCAGAGAGGGGCCCCAGCAGCTTGCTGGGTCCCAGATCCTAAGCGGGAGCTGAACGGTGGGGGATCGGCTCGGGAGAACCCAGAGGCAGAGGTTGTCTGCGAGGCCTGGACCAACCACAGGTGATCCGGTCACCACGCCACATGACAAGTACACTTTAGCTGTCAATCGATGACCTTGAAATTGGAATTACTGGGAGGGTTCACTGGTTCTAACCTTTGACATAAGAGAAATTCATCAGGCCTGTGGCAGAGGCCCTGTTTCCTCCCAGTGACTTTGTTTAAAAGTGTCCCTTTGGCTGCCAGGCTCAAGTGAATTGCCTGTCCGGGGGCACTTTACCCACTTTGGCGAGAGTGGCGATGTTTGAATTTGACTATGCTGAGAGCAGGCTTGCTCTCTCTTTGATATCCAAGGCCTAATACTACAGTTCTCTTCTTGCTCATCAACCTTTTCTTTATCATGTGTCATGTTAATGTTGGCAATGTTGGGCATTGGAATAGAGCATTGAAAACTCAAGTTGACGTCTGAACACTTTCTCTTTAACCACCTTCACTAATATTATCCCTAGACAAGAATCACTGGTAACCTAACATGCCGGTCCCAAACTAATCAGCGGCTCCTTCGGGGGTGAGCGCTACACGAGCATGCAAATGAAAAGGTGTTTGCGCCAATGGTCTTCCACCAATGTCTGTATGTGTGAATACGCTCACCTGAGCACATTACAGCAAAACCGATACTGGGGGACATCTGACAACATACATTTATAGAAATTTCCACAACAGTGGGTTCCCTGAAACCTGATTTTTTTTTAAAGGTCCCTCCATGGTAAAGAGTTTGAGGATGGAAGCTCTAATATGACCTCCCCCACCAACACTGCGGGCAAATTTCTAGGCAAGTACACTTTCTAAGCTCTAGCTTGGAATGGTCATGTTGAGCGAAAGCTTAGCTTGGCTTCTTTGGAGCGAACATTACACTGTACCATTTCTCATGGCTGACAACACACACGCAACTTTCCTCTTCTTGGCACCTTCTTTGCACTTTGATAGACCCCGCATAGCAACAGACTTGACCTAAAGCTGTCCATAGATAGAGGGTTTTCCTTTCCTGCAGGAAAGAAAATTGCTCAATTTCCCCATCAACACAGTAAAGGGGGAATTCCTCCCGTGGAGCTATTGTGTTCACCCGGGCGGTGGGGGGGGGGGGGGGGGTGCAGGTCTGCCATACATTCAAGTCCAAGAGACCTCACCAATTGTTCTCATCCTAGTTCCCAGTCATCACTGACCAGGAGAAACCTGCTTCCATTCATTTATAGTGTCAACAAGAGTAACAAAGAAGGTGGTGGCTTCACAAAACAGTCAATCAGACATTTGTTTACTTTTAAAAGAACCAATCACGGACATGTGTTTCAAATAGAATGCTAATAGTGATGTGTGCAAATGGCTGGGGGCAGGGTCTCTGTGAGACAAAGAAATCAGCAAGCATGGCCACTGCACAAAGCCGTGTGCAAACCAAATCACTGCTGCCATTGTCGCAAACCATACTAAATTATGGATCAGATAACCATAATTTTCGTATAGTTATGCTACAGTTCCTATGTACACAGATCTGTCCACTCGGAGTAATTTAATGCAGTCGACAAGAAGTGGCCAGTCCCTTGCTGAGGCATAAATGAACATCCCTAAAGGAGTGTAGCGCCCCCCCCCCTATTGGTGGGGTGCTACGCTAAAGTTAGTGGGGAATGGGAGAGTTAAGTTACTCCCATTCACAAATTGCCTAAATTTGGGCCGCTGCCATTTGGAATTGCCTTGTAGGTCGGTCTGCATGTCAGGGGGGTGTTATTACCCCTGAGTGACAGTCGGCGCTAGAGGGGGTTCTGACAGATCCACCTTCTCCCAGCAGCCAATCAGAGGAGCGTTTCTTTCTCTGGATATGCTGGTGGGAGGGTATATCTGGGGCAGTGGCCTGTGAGAGTTGTGCTATGCGGGGCCCGAGTTCCAGGTGCGGCATCCACCTTTAGGGTGCGCGCATCCATGGGCCCTGCCATCGAGACCCACCTGGCCGAGGTTGCGTACACAGCAGAACCTTATTCTGATGCAGAGAGGGGCCCCAGCAGCTTGCTGGGTCCCAGATCCTAAGCGGGAGCTGAACGGTGGGGGATCGGCTCGGGAGAACCCAGAGGCAGAGGTTGTCTGCGAGGCCTGGACCAACCACAGGGGATCCGGTCACCACGCCACATGACAAGTACACTTTAGCTGTCAATTGATGACCTTGAAATTGGAATTACTGGGAGGGTTCACTGGTTCTAACCTTTGACATAAGAGAAATTCATCAGGCCTGTGGCAGAGGCCCTGTTTCCTCCCAGTGACTTTGTTTAAAAGTGTCCCTTTGGCTGCCAGGCTCAAGTGAATTGCCTGTCCGGGGGCACTTTACCCACTCTGGCGAGAGTGGCGATGTTTGAATTTGACTATGCTGAGAGCAGGCTTGCTCTCTCTTTGATATCCAAGGCCTAATACTACAGTTCTCTTCTTGCTCATCAACCTTTTCTTTATCATGTGTCATGTTAATGTTGGCAATGTTGGGCATTGGAATAGAGCATTGAAAACTCAAGTTGACGTCTGAACACTTTCTCTTTAACCACCTTCACTAATATTATCCCTAGACAAGAATCACTGGTAACCTAACATGCCGGTCCCAAACTAATCAGCGGCTCCTTCGGGGGTGAGCGCTACACGAGCATGCAAATGAAAAGGTGTTTGCGCCAATGGTCTTCCACCAATGTCTTCCTTAGGAAGAGAAACCGGTGCATCCTGGGAACTCAGACTCCATTTTAGAGACTAAATAAAGGAACCAGCTATCAGAGAACATGTTGGACTAAATTTTGCATCCGCTTGCATCTTATAAATGCAGCAATGCTGAGGGTACATGTGACCAGCATATGAAGCAATCAGCACTGTCCAGGCAGAGGGTCAGGTGTTCTGCAGCCTCATAGGACAGTCCGAGGAGAATGAAAACTCCTCCTACAAGCTTTAACCAGACGCTGCTAGAAGTCACAGGACTGCTATATACTGCTGAGAAAAGGAGTCTACACCAGTGGGTAGTATTGGTTCCCGTGAAACTCATCAGTCCTATGTGGAAGTACTGCAAGTGGTCGAGGTGATCTCCCCCTTCAGATGCCAGTGGATTGATAAGCCTGAATTATACTAGGATCCGGTAAGGGTACATCTTTACGGAACCTGTCATCTGCCTGCTCAGCATGGATCGGCAGAGAGATCTGCACCATATTTTTCACTCTCCAGTTTTAGTACATCAACCCCAATGAGACACAAATCAGGTCCAGGACAGTTGAAGGAGCTTCCAAGACCCACAGGATAAATTTAAAGCCAATTACAACCCTAAAAATCAAAACCACTTTAATTTTTGCCTTCCCCATTGATGAGTTGGCCTATATTTTCAGGGAAATGAAAACTCTCTGTTTAGCTCATCACTACTTACGCCACTGCTCTTCTCCTTTCCTTTTTAACTTTAAAGCCAAAATTCAGAACTTGTGACTTCCTCCCTCAGTGCTCCCACCTCACACCCTTGAAGCTTTCCTCCTGCAGTTTTTTTTTAAGCAATTGTTTTTATACTTACCTTTTTAAATTTTACAGGCTAGTCATGTAATGTTGCAGGGTCTTCTACATCTGCTCTTTAACCACTTCAATACAGGGCTTTAAAACCCACCTCCTTCCCGGGCCTATTCTGGCACTTCTCTCCTACATGTACTAATCATCATTCTTTTGCTAGAAAATTACTCAGAACCAGGGCTTTTTTTCTGGGGGAACTTGGGGGAACTCAGTTCCACCACCTTTGGCTCAGACCCTTTGGAGCCTGCTCACCACAATCACCTGTGAACACAGAAGTCTGGTTTCTGTGTTTACAAGTGACTGCTTTGTAACCCCCTGAACTCTGCACACTGTATGTAATGCAATTCTGGTATTTAATGCCCCTTTAAGACCCTTCTACTGTTTGTGAAATCTGAACGGGTCGTGGTTGAGTTCCTGCACCTATTTTCTGAGAAAAAAAGCTCTGCTCAGAACCCCCAAACATTATATATGTTTTTTTTAGCAGACACCCTAGGGCAGTGGTCATCAACCCTGTCCCGCAGGGCCCACTAACAGGCCAGGTTTTATGTATTACCTTGGGGAGATGCAGACTGGAATACTGCAATCACTGAGCAGCAAATGACATCACCTGTGATGCATTTCAGTTATCTTGCAAACCTGGCCTGTTAGTGGGCCCTGCAGGACAGGGTTAAGGACCACTGCCCTAGGGAATAAAATGGCGGTCATTGCAACTTTTTATCTTGCACCGTATTTGCGCAATAATTTTTCAAACGGCTTTTTTTTGTAAAAAAAAAATGGTTTCATAAATTAAAAAATAACAAAACAGTAACGTTAGCCCAATTTTTTGGTAAAATATGAAAGATGATGTTACGCCGAGTAAATAGATACCTAACATGTCATGCTTTAAAATTGCGTACACTCATGGAATGGCGCCAAACTTCGTTACTTAAAAATCTCCATAGGCCACACATTTTTACAGGTTACCAGTTACAGAGGAGGTCTAGTGCTAGAATTGTTGCACACGCTCTAATGCACGCGGCGACGCCTCACATGTGTAGTTTGAGCGATGTTTACATACGTGGGCAGGACTTACGTGTCCGTACGCTTCTGAGCGCGAGCTACCGGGGACAGGGGCATTTTTTTTTTTTTATTATTATTATTTATTTTTTATTTTACTTATTTACTTATTTGTTACACTTTTTTTTTTCAATTGCCATCTGGTCACCAGTCATCTCTATGGCAAACATCCGGCGGATGTTTGCGGATGGCGATCATCTCTCCGGGCCCCCGATGGGAGGGGAGAGCCCGGAGAAGCACCGGATGGCGGCAGGAGGGGGGGATGTCCCCTCCCACCGCCTGTAAGAATGATCTAGCGGTGAAACCACCGCTATGATCGTTCTTACGGTGCGCAGGATCGCCGCCGCTAAAAAATTATATCTCAATGATGCTTCTGGGTGCAGGCATCATTGAGTTATCCCCCCGAAAAGCCCAGGACGTCATATGACGTCCACCCGGGATAACAGGTCTCCGTTTTGGACGTCATATGATGGTGGGCGGGTATCAAGTGGTTAAAAGATGCAGAGAGTGGCACTGATGTCAACACCCTCTTTGTACCATTACATAGTAAAGGCCAGATGACATGATGAAGCCTTGTACTCACAGTATGTGCTAAAGGTTGAGTGGCACTGAGTATTATTCAACCTGTAAGACTGAGGACATCTTGTGGCAGAGAAGAAGTACTGCAGGTTAACACTCTAGCGCAAAGGTGATTAATGCAGCCAAATATTTTTACACAGCCTGGGGGACATTTTTTAATAGAAAAAAAAATAGCGGTGAGTTGGGTTTTAAAACTAGTCATCAATGGCATTTTCTATACTTCTATCACAGCAGGCTCCTTTATCTAAGCCTTGTAAAGGGTTTGCGTTATAGATAAGTGTCCCTTCTCCAATATTAAAAGTAGTCAGACAGCCACTCTGTTTGTCAAAACCATTATTGTTCCAAATCAGATGCGACAGCTTGGTTGATATTGTGTTATTTATGAGATGACGTAAATGAGCTTTTATTCTGCTGCTGATCGAGGTCATTTATATGTATGTGAATTGCAGGAATAAATCACGCTGTAAACATGGCATGTCTGTGTACGTTTCATATGGTGTTCCCCCTGCATTCTAGAATGATAGCTGTCATTTTCCTGCCTGGGAAACTATCTGACAGGCAGAACATTATTCATTATGATGGACATGGCAACCTGCATGCTTAAGGAAATAATGTCATTCCATTTAATTACAATTTATTGCCAGAGGTTAAAATCAAGCTTAATGAAATGTCTTCAATGCTTGTCATATGTAAAGCAAGTTTTGAAAATTGATATCTATGAAGGCTGCAAAATGCTAATTTGAAAATAAACCATCACTTCACACCATGGCATATAAAATTCCAACACCACAGCTATTTTAGTAAAAAAAAAAAAAAACTTGCCTCTGATTTTACCCACTCACCTTGAAAACAAATCAAACATTGATCAATTATAGTGTTGAGCGGAATACGCCATATTCGATTTTGCGATATTTCACGGATATATAGAAGAATATTCGTGAAATATTCGTTAATATCGAATATTCGTGAAATTTCGCTAATGCGAATGCGAAATTGATTGCAAAATTCTCGTCCGCGCATTCGCATGCGCGCGAACAACACGCGAAAACGGAGATCATTTCCTGGATTACTAAACTAATATGCACTAAACACTAACTCTACTTACACAAACTTATATGACTAAACTAAAGCAAATTTTTTTATACACAAAACACAGAGACTAAACACACACTAAACTAAGCTACCTTAAAGAAATGTACACTTACACTAACTACACAGAAATCTATCTAACACTAATCTACACTAACCTGGACAAAACAACACAAATCTGAGCTTTTAGAAAAGCTGTTGGGTCTTTTGCTTTGAAAAAAGCATTTGGTTTTAGAAGCAGGAAACTCAGAACTGAAAGCACTATAGGAAGCACAATGCTAAGCTCTAAGATCGCAATACACAGGAAAAACGCACAGAAACACTCCACTCTCTCTAGCCACCTTGTGAATCTGCACTGAAATACTGCTGGGAGTGATCTTATATAATGGTCGTGCAGGCAGGTTCCTATTGGTTGCTATGGAGGTTGCTAACCTCTGACAACTGTGGTAGGAGAACTCTGATTGGCTCTGATGCAAAAGAAGGGCAGAGAAAGTATTCGCGAATATTCGTAATTATTCGGCAACATAAAAGGATCGCCTCAGCTACTCGGCCCAGGGTCTCTAATCATACCAGCAATGCTTTTAGACGTCGATGGAGATCACTAGGATGTGATCTGTTTTAAAAATAAATTTGAAAAAATACGAATATTCGCAATAGCGAATATTCACAGCGATATTCGAGTTATTCGCGAATACTCGAATACTCGAAAATGCAATGCGAATATTCTTGAGCAACACTAATCAATTAGACTTATACTCATTGCACTGTATACTTAAAAATAAGGTAAAGTGAACATATCCCTGTTCCAAGTCCACATGCAAAAAACAGCTAAACACACACTTAAAAAATAGAAGATCATTGCATAATAGCTGCTGCTATAAAATCAGTCACAGTCAGTAAATATAACTCATATGCTTACACATCAGTCATTGAAGCATTAACAGCGCTCCTCTAGTGTAAACCACACTGTGTTTTTAACCACTTGCTTACTGGGCACTTATACCCCCCTCCTGCCCAGGTGATATTTCAGCTTCCGGCACTGCGTCGCTTTAACTGACAATTGCACGGTCGTGCGACGTGGCTCCCAAACAAAATTGACGTCCTTTTTTCCCCACAAGTAGAGCTTTCTTTTGGTGGTATTTGATCACCTCTGCGGTTTTTATTTTTTGCGCTATAAACAAAAAAGAGTGACAATTTTGAAAAAAATACAATATTTTTTACTTGTTGCTATAATAAATATCCCAATTAAAAAAAAAAAAAAGTTTTTTTTCTCAGTTTAGGGCGATGCGTATTCTTCTACATATTTTTGGTAAAAAAGAAATCGCAATAAGCGTCTGGTTTGCGCAAAATTTATAGTGCCTACAAAATAGGGGACAGAATTATTATTTTTTATTATTTTTTTTTTACTAGAAATGGCGGCGATCTGCGATTTTTATTGGGACTGCGACGTTATGGCGGACACATCAGACACTTTTGACACATTTTTGGCGTCATTCACATTTATACTGCGATCGGTGCTATAAAAATGCACTAATTACTGTATAAATGTGACTGGCATTGAAGGGGTTAACACTAGGGGGTGAGGAAGGGGTTAAATGTATTCCCTGCATAGTGTTCCAACTGTAGGGGGAGGGGGGGTGACTGGGGAGGTGACCGATCTGTGTCTCTATGTACAAGAGACACAGATCCGTCTCCTGCTCTCCAGAGACAGAACGCTGTCTCTATGTAAAACGGCAATGAGAGATGATCTATGAGATCATCTCTCATTGGCCGCACAGATCGCATCGCAAACAACCACTCTGATTGGCCATTCGCGGCGATCTGTGATTGGCTGTGTCCAAGGGACACGGGCAACACAGTGTTTCCCCGCAGCGCGCTCTGGAGCGCGCGCCGGGAAGCAGCTAGTGACAAGCCGTCAATTGACGGCTTGTTGACAATTTAGATCTGCGCTAGAGCCGTCATTCGGCTGTAGCGCGGATCTCAAGTAGTTAAAGAAGTTTGGGATCTTCTCAGGATTGGGGACCCAGTCAATTACTGGGGCACCGCCACAGCTTTAAATGTTCCGGACCAACATGGTCCCGAAACCAGGAACACCACATGGCACGTGCAGCCCGGCCTGGTAGGCCATTTAACCGGGGCGCCATGATGTGGTCATCCTGGAGGTGGGTGCCGCACTCGAAGAAGAAGAACCCAGACCAATGGCGTCTGTCCCATAAATACCCTCCCCCAGCATGCACAGCAGGGAGAAACCCTCCTGATAGGCTGCCGGGGAAAAGCACCCAAACCTTTACTCCACTGCTGCCACCCTTCGCCCTGGGATGGGAACAGCACCCCAGGAACAACAGTGTGAGCCCACAGCACAGCCAAGCTGAGACAGAGACCCAATTTGAATAGATTAACTGGATCAGAGCTTCTTAACTCTCTGATCACCTAAATTTAACAAAGCTCCGGTACTTGGAAGTAACCAGGCGCTACACACACATACCGTGTTTCCCGAAAAATTTATTTTTCCTCAAGAAATCACACTATGGCTTATTTTCAGGGGATGTCTTATTTTTATTATCGGCAAGTATGGAACAACAATCTACATTTATTCAAATACAGTTAAGTCGTCTTCTTCTGGAACATCGTCATAACTCTCCAAACTCGGAATTCCATCCTAAATTTCTTGCGACTCCATTTTCTTTAGAACCATTGGCCCCAATCTTTCATGTCGAGCAACAGAGCTCTCATTAAATGAGCAGCTCTTATCCATGTAACCTGCTCGTAGTGCAATGGCAACAACACTGTCAGTGATTTTATCCCATGAATTCTTCACCCAAATCACGACCTCTTGCAGGCTAGGTTTCACAAAGTTTCCATGCTGATTTCTTGTCATTCTATTTTCAATGTAGTCATTAATTTCCATACGCAAATGGTCTTTGAATGGCTTGTTTATTGCAATATCAAGAGTCTGCAGATAGGCAGTCATTCCTTCATGTCTTTAGCACGGTGAGTGCTGGCTGAATCCCAGACAAGCAGCCCTCTTTGGCTACCTTGCAAAACAAGTGACAGCATTAAATCAAGCCACTTCCTTATAACTGCTTGTGTGCCCCAGGCTTTTCCGGTTTCAAGAACATAAATGCCAGAAACACGTTCCAACTTATCTTTCTTGCCCTTATTGATGATACCAGGTGTGGCTTTCATCCCATCAAGACGATTTGCCAAAATACAGGTAACACGTGCACTTTCATAACCAGTGGAGGGAACATAGATTGAGGAGGCACCCCTCTGTTCAATTGTTGTTTGGGCTCCTTGACCCATAAACACTGCAGTTTCATCCATAGCAATCATGTTGCAAAGTTGGTATTTAGAAAAGTCGATGCCATCAACAAAGGACTTGAATGCAAGTGCTCGCTTAATAAATTCAGCATCTTCCAACTTAAAGCGGAGTTCCACCGAAAAAATGGAACTTCCGCTTAATCCACTCCCCTCTCCCTTACATGCCACATCTGGCATGTAATTTTTTTTGGGGGGGAGTGGGGGCTTCAGTAGGAGTGGGACTTCCTGTCCCACTTCCTGCTTCCGCCGAGGGACTGGTAAGGCGATTAGGCTGACAGGTCCTAGAGGATCGCCTGTCCAATCAGCGGCGGGCCGCGCCGCGCGCGCAGTGCGGCTCGCGCATGCGCAGTGGGTGCCAGGCCGTGAAGCCGAAGGCTGTCACGGCTGGGTGCCCACAGTCGAAATGAAGACGCCGGCCGGGGAGGGGGGGAGAAGAGCAGAGCCCCGGTCGGCACGTCGCTGGAACGTGGAGAAGGTAAGTGTCTGTTTATTAAAAGCCAGCAGCTACACTTTTTGTAGCTGCTGACTTTTAATAAACATTACATTTGGGTGAAACACCCCTTTAAACAGCGTTGTTGATTTTCTGAGAGACAGTTCATATCGCTGAAGGAAGTGATCCAGCCAGTGTTGTGATGCTTTGAATTCTGGCGATATGTCGAATTGTGGTGCCATTGCAAGGGCAAATGCTTGAATATCAGCCCTGCGCACAACCAAAGCGTTTGCTCTCCTGTCAGCAATCCATTCACTGATCATGTCTTCCAGCTCAGAAAATAAAGGTTGTCGACCTGAACCACACTTGCGCTTCTTAGCATTTCCTCTGTCCACCTGTAGACTGAGGTTATCGTATTCTGCCCGCCCTTTGCAAAAAGCTGTAAGATTCTTGCCTCTGGAGTCCTCCACAATTCCTTTCTTGTACTCAACAGAACAATCTCTTTCTTTTTGCACTCAAGGTTGTACAGAAAGATAGGCCAGCAAAGCTTATGTGGAGCACAGTGGAGCTGGGGTGATCTCTTTGGACTCAGACTGCTTGCTAAAGCTTTTCCTCCTATCCCCTGGTGTTTGTGTGGGGTGAGAGACTGGGAAGCAGCTTTACTTCTTCCCCTGAGCGTCCTGCTCCTCACTTCACTTTTTACTTTCACTTTCACAGACAGGGGGAGCCGACCTTATTGATGGGGCTGCCGACACCTCTCCGGTCACCGAGATACAGTGGAGCAGATAAGAAGGGCTGCACAACTTCTTTACAGCTCCCGAGCTCCGCACCAGTACACTACGCCTACGCCTATCACGTCGTTTACCGCTCCGCGCCGCTACGCATAGTCACGCCCATCGCTACGTCTTATTTTCGGGAGTATGGCTTACATTCCGGAAATGCTTGGAAATCCTGCTACGGCTTATTTAAGGAGTACGTCTTATTTTCGGGGGAAACACGGTATATATAAATATATATATATAGAGAGAAAGAGAGCGATATATATATATATATATATATATATATATATATATATATATACATATATATACACATTCTTAACTCTTAGCATCTTCATTTTCTTTCCACCTCTATATCTCCAAATTCCTTTTTTTGCTTCTGTGATCCAGCTTCTTGTTAGAGGGTGGCTATGTTTGTTCTCCATGGTCCATGGAACATTTTCCATGAGAGGTTTGAGAGCTTACAGAGGATGTTACAAGGAGGCAGAGAAACACACTAGGAAACAATTTCATGAAAAATAGATTACGCGGCCATTAGGTACAGCAGGGGAGCCGAACCTTTTGACCTTCCTGGGCCACATTGGAAGAAGAGGAATTGTCTTTGGCCACACATAAAATACACGAACAATAAGGATAGATGATGAGCAGAAAAAGTCAGGCAGGTCACAAGTTAGAAATCACTGATATAGATAATGTACCTATCTGAGTAATACAACTTCATTTTTTTGTAATATTTTTTATTGTAAAAGAGGGCAACATAAAACGAGTGCGATATTTGACGCTGTTTGTGATAAACTAACACCTCAATATCTGTTTGGATGGATGTAGTAGCAATTCTCAATGAATTCTCAAGGTGCTCTTTAGATATTTTAGTTCTGATTTCACCCTTTATGTGCTTTATCCCTGAAAATAGTTGCTCACAAATCTAGGTACGGCCGAAAACTGATGATATAAATAAGTTGTAAATTGTGCAGAGTGGGAGATTTTGGGAAGATAAAATGTATAAAAGTCCAGTTAAGAGACACTGTCACATTTTTCTTCGGCTGTGTGTGTTCGCCAAGTGTATTTAAATTTTTATTACAAAAATAAATAAACCCCCCCCAAATATGAACATTTAGAAGTAGGTTTACGATTTAGTTCTGGGCCACATTCATAGCCATCTTGGGCCACAGATTGGACACCCCTGAGGTAGTAGAAGTGCATTGTCTAATTTGGGAGAATTACGCCTCGTACACACGTCCGAGAATCTGACGAGATTCTTGGCAAGAAACTCTTGCTGCCGGAGTGTACTGACTTTCATTTCAAAAGAACCGCGGTTCTCTTGAAAGGAAAGAATGCGGGGACGTCACATTCGTCACATTCGATGACATCGCCGCCAACTTGCTTTACCCTACCTATGCCGTGGAAGCTACCATGCATGCGTCAAAGTCACTTCGAGCATGCGCAGGTTTCCACGGCGACAGGTAAGTATACACACTCTCGAGTTTCTCGTCTGAAAAAAGGCAAACAAGAATCTCAACGAGAAAAAAGAGGGCAGGTTCTCTTTTTTTCTCGTCAAGATTCTTGCCTGATTTCCAGACGAGAAACCTGAATGCCTCGTATACACGAACAGAAATCTCGGCAAGAAGCAGTTTTCCTGCTGTTTTTTGCTGAGAAACCCGGTCGTGTGTAGGAGGCCTAAGGCTATTGTTTAGTGCAGGGTTTGACAAATTTGCTTGGAATCTAGGAGCCAGCTAAAAAAGTTAGGAGCCAGAAAACGCGCCCCGTCCCGACAAACCCGCTCGCAGAAGCGAACACATACGTGAGTAGCGCCCGCATATGTAAACGGTATTGAAAAAAACATGTGAGGTATCGCTGCGATCGTTAGAGAGAGAGCAATAATTCTAGCTCTAGACCTCCTCTGTAACTCAAAACATGCAATCTGTAGAATTTTTTAAATGTCGCCTATGGAGAATTTAAAGGGTAAAAGTTTGTCGGCATTCCACGAGCGGACGCAATTTTGAAGCGTGACATGTTAGGTATCAATTTACTCGGCGTAACATTATCTTTCACAATATAAAAAAAAATCGTATAACTTTACAGTTGTCTTTTTTTTTATTATTTATTTTTTATTTTTTCCCCAAAAAAGTGTGATTGTAAGGCTCAAATACGGCGTGACAGAAAGTATTGCAACGATTGCCATTTTATTCTCTAGGGTGTTAGAATAAAAAATATATATATATAATGTTTGGGGGTTCTAATTAGAGGGAAGGAGATGGCAGTGAAAAATGACACATTACAACTGCTGTTTTACTTGTAATGCCAACGGCCACCACCAGATGGCGCAGGTCACAGAAGGAAGCTTGGCACTTCACAAGGCCGCAAAGCCGCGGCCTCAATTACTGGCCGTCGTGGGGCACACTGTGCTTCCGTGCGCCCCCACCTCGCCCCAACTACCGGCGGGCGCCAGGTCACAATTTCTTGTTGTAATTGCGACCTGGCGCACAGATTTTGTCCAGCCCTGGTTTAGTGTCACTTTAATAATGGAAGACAAAAGGCCATGGTGGTAAAAATTGCTTTTCTAGGGTTTCTCTTACAGGTTTCCAGGGGTTCCTTGAACAATTAATGACTCTCTGATAAATAACCACTGAAAACAATAATCTTTTTAGCTACTAGATCTGTAAGGGCAGCATTTTTGCTACTGCCCACCAATGTAAGAGCATTCTTCCACTAATGAGAAATGTAAGAAGCATTTTTCCAACTAACCACCAATGTAAGGGATATTCTTCCCACTCACCGCCAAAGTAAAGGGTATTCTTCCCACTGACACCAATGATGGGTCACTGTTTTTCCCACTGACAACCATGATGGGGCATAGTCCATCCTCCTTCTACTAACCACAAGCACTACATAATTTATTTACTCCCGCTGACCACCAAGCCTGAAATATTATCTATTCCCACTGATGGTGGGGCATTTTCTACTCCTACTGGCCACTGGCTTTCTAAAGTCTGAAAGACAGTGAACTGTTGTTTACAAGGTTTGGAGACCCTTGCTATAAATGAACCTGACTGCCAATAGATATTCCTTCTTTATCATATGACTTTTGTGAAGTGACAACATCAGCTTTGGTTGGTAATTAGAATGTGTGGTATTTTACTTGATCCAATATTAGAGGTTATCCTAGCCCAAGGGCATATACCATTATTATGTTCTTATGCAATGAAAGGTCACGCATGCATATTAATTTCTATTTACTTCATTAAAATGTCATTAAAGTGCTTGAGCAAATCAAATCCTACAATCTTTATCCTTTTCCAGATGGTGAAAATCAATAGGTATACTACTAAGGGGTATTGTGGATCAAGTTATCTAGTAAAAGAAGTTTATGGGAGATAGAAAGCAAATGTCAGTGAGCTTGTAGAAAAAGATTAATTATAATCATATTATAGAAAACAATAACTGGAGTGACTGGCCAGTGTTCTTATTAATGATAGATAATATTTTTTATTTGCTACTAGCATCCAGTAGGTAATGACTTCTAGGTAGGTTCAGATAACAGCTGTTTTGAAATAGATCCTAATAGCAGAAATATCAGATTACATACACTGCAAAATTGTAGACCTCAATTACGATAACAAGCACTAAACTTTAATCTCTGTGGAGAAGAGATGCTTAAAGCGTCTTAAAGCTTAAAGTCTTGTTTCTTTTTTTAAATTACAAACATGTTATACTTACCTTCTCTGTGCAATGGTTTTGCACAGAGCAGCCTGGATTCTCCTCTTCTTGTAGCCCATGGTCAGCGCTCCTGGCCCCTCCCTCTTGCCCGGCGCTCTCACAGCAAGCAGCTGGGGGCATCCAAGCGGGCACACTCCCAAGCCACAGTTCTGCATGTCCATTCACGTGCGGAGCCTTGTTTGACCCCACCTTCTCCCTCTCCTGATTGGCTCACTGGCTGTGATTGACAGCGGTGGGAGACAATGGCTCCCGCTGCTGCCAAAAGCCCACCAGGACTGCCGGTCCCCGGAGAGGCAAGGCTCTCATGGACATCCCTGGATCGGGATGGGGCTCAGGCAAATATTAGGGATGGCTGCTGCATAGAGAAGGTTTTTACTTTCAGGCATAACATTAAGGTGAACCTTGTGCCTTTATAACTACTTTAAGAAAAGATATGATAGCGATATATACAAATATCTTAATGGTAATTCTAGCACAGGGGGAAAACTATTCAGTCTCAAAAAGTTTAACAAGACACGCGGCCATTCAATGAAGTTGATGGAGAAGCTGTTTAACCTTAAACCAATTAATAGACATGTGCACACTGAAAATTTTTGTTTCGTAATGTAGTTTTCATCCGAAAATATATTTATACTCCCGAAATTCATTTTTAGTTATTTTGTTTTGTTAAAAAATGCATTAGTCCAAAAATCTAAATTAATTAAGGTCGAATCTGTGATTGAAGCCTCATGGTGTCTGTCGAATGTTCTAAGAAGATTCGACGGAGCAGCTAAACTGTATGACGCCGCAATCGTACATTTATGGTTGAATGTTTCCCCTACAAGCCATAGAAGATTTCTAATGTTGTATGACTAGTAATAATTATATTTATTAATTATTATTAATAGTCAATCAACAATCAAATTATTCTATAGCCTATGGGCCGAGCATTTGTACGATTGCGGCGTCGTACAGTTTAGCTGCTTTGTTGAATCTTCTTAGAACTTTCGACAGACTCCATAAGCCTTCAATGACAGTTTCAACAATTGTATGTTTTTCGCTGCTTCGTCAAATCTTCGTCGTTACTGTCAAATGGTCTACCCCAACACCGTCTCTATAATCTTGAATCTTTTTTCTCTCTATGTTGAATCTTTCCTCTCTATGTAGAATAATCCTGGACTGATAGAGATAAGGTTAGGCACATTCGACCGCAGATTCGATAGACACAGATCGCTATTGTCAACGTCATGTCGAATCTCCTATTTATATCAAACTGTTGTTGCAACGTGGTGTGAAACCACAGAGATAATGATTTCTCTATGAGTGTAATAAATCAATAATCACTGTACTGAGACAGTGATAAAATAGCAAAAAGCAATCGTGAAATAAGTGAATAAAACAGTGCTATAAAAATAAGTGAATAATGTAACACTAGAAAGTCCATCCAACACTGGTGAGATGAATAGATGGTAGGATGACCACGTGGATCCTCAAAGACATAATATCACTTTCTACAGAAGATAGATGTGCGCTTACCAGAAAGCATGGCTCTACCTGTCAGCGACAGTAGATCATTACAGCATGAACACTCCCGGGGTGTACTCTGCTCGGCCTCATCAGACTGGATCTCGATGAATGGAGCTTCAGTAAAGGACCATGGATGCACGATATGATGTCCTGATTATCCCCAGTTGAAGTCCCTCTAGGATGAAACGCGTAGGGCTTGGTTTTTACCTTTTCTCATATTGCCCCCTTTTTTATTATATGATCACTTTTTATGTATTTGTTGGTTTTATTCAAATTTATTCAAATAAAACCTATATTTTTTGACCTGCACCATTGGGGCTGCGTTTTCCGTTTCCTCCCCATATGTTGTCTGGCGCCTTCCGTTTCCACTCCATCTTACCCCTCAAGGGGTCCACCATTATCCCCTACATCCACTTTTGTGAAGTGAAATCTTGGGATAATCAGGACACCAACCCTGGATATCGTGCATCCATGGCCCTTTACTGAAGCTCCTATTCATCGAGATCCAGTCCAAGGAGGCCGAGCAGAGTACGCCCCGGGAGTGTTCATGTCGTATTGATCTACTGTTACTGACAGGTAGATCCACGCTTTCTGGTAAGCGCACATCTATCTTCTGTAGAAAGTGATATTATGTCTTTGAGGATCCACGTGGTCATCCTACCATCTATTCATCTCACCAGTGTTGGATGGACTTTCTAGTGTTACATTATTCACTTATTTTTATAGCACTGTTTTATTCACTTATTTCACGATTGCTTTTTGCTATTTTATCACTGTCTCAGTACAGTGATTATTGATTTATTACACTCATATCAGTGTCAATGTCACTTTGTTTACATTTAGGAAGTCTATTTAGCAGAATGTAGGGTGTGGCTAGAACCTGACAAGACTGCCAAACACAGAGAACAAAAATATGTAAAAAAAAATCTATTTCACCTTTATTGTACATACAACAAAGTAATTTAATGTTAATGACTGATTTAATGAGCAAGAACTTGACTTTCATGAATTTCTGCAGACTTATAGTCCACAAAATTTCCTTACAAAATATTTGGCAGTTGATGTAGATGGCGCAGCAAATAGCACTCAGTGTGAGAGAAGGAAATGAAAGTTGCCAATGCATGTTGAATAACACTTCCTCAGGGGAAGAACTATGCTTATCAGCCATGTGGTGATTAAAAACAATCCAGACTATGGATCCAGTGGGTTCCCATGTCAAAAGTGTGGGATAAGGCCATAAGCTCCATACCTCCTGGAGAACTGAACTCTGTTCATAAGGATCAGTAGGGATGGTCTGATCCCCATGGCATAACCCTGTATTATTTTGTGCAATGTTCCACAGATATATCACCACCAGGCTCTTGCGGGCATCTTCCCCTCCTCTGCATGCTTGACATGGGCACACTGGCGTAGCGGGGGGGGGCAGGGGGGGCTGTCGCACCGGGCGAAAAATAGGGGGGGGGCGAATCCATGCAGAGCGCTCCGGAGCCTCGGCCTAGGAAAGTCCCCGGCTTCGGCCTAGCTCCGGAGCGGCGGCCATCTTGGTACACCCGGCGGCGGCCCTCCTCTCTGTTCACACCCACAGAGGAGGAGGAGCCCGCGCTTGAGGGAAACCACACACGCCGCTGTCTGAGGTCTGAGGTCTGCACTACTGGGGGTTACTGTCTGAGGTCTGCACTACTGGGGGTTACTGTCTGAGGTCTGCACTACTGGGGGTTATTGTCTGAGGTCTGCACTACTGGGGGTTATTGTCTGAGGTCTGCACTATTGGGGGTTAATGTCTGAGGTCTGCACCTTGCACTATTGTAATGTCTGAGGTCTGCACTATTGGGGGTTACTGTCTGAGGTCTGCACTACTGGGGTACTGTCTGAGGTCTGCACTATTGGGGGTTAATGTCTGAGGTCTGCACTATTGGGGGTTACTGTCTGAGGTCTGCACTACTGGGGTTACTGTCTGAGGTCTGCACTATTATGGGGGTTACTGTCTGAGGTCTGCACTATTATGGGGGTTACTGTCTGAGGTCTGCACTACTGGGGGTTATTGTCTGAGGTCTGCACTACTGGGGGTTAATGTCTGAGGTCTGCACTATTGGGGGTTAATGTCTGAGGTCTGCACTATTGGGGGTTACTGTCTGAGGTCTGCACTATTGGGGGTTACTGTCTGAGGTCTGCACTACTGGGGGTTACTGTCTGAGGTCTGCACTATTGGGGGTTAATGTCTGAGGTCTGCACTATTGGGGGTTACTGTCTGAGGTCTGCACTACTGGGGTTTACTGTCTGAGGTCTGCACTACTGGGGGTTACTGTCTGAGGTCTGCACTACTGGGGGTTACTGTCTGAGGTCTGCACTACTGGGGGTTACTGTCTGAGGTCTGCACTACTGGGGGTTACTGTCTGAGGTCTGCACTACTGGGGGTTACTGTCTGAGGTCTGCACTACTGGGGGTTACTTTCTGAGGTCTGCACTACTGGGGGTTACTGTCTGAGGTCTGCACTATTGTGGGGGTTACTGTCTGAGGTCTGCACTACTGGGGGTTACTGTCTGAGGTCTGCACTATTGTGGGGGTTACTGTCTGAGGTCTGCACTATTGTGGGGGTTACTGTCTGAGGTCTGCACTACTGGGGGTTAATGTCTGAGGTCTGCACTACTGGGGGTTAATGTCTGAGGTCTGCACTATTGGGGGTTACTGTCTGAGGTCTGCACTATTGGGGGTACTGTCTGAGGTCTGCACTATTGGGGGTTACTGTCTGAGGTCTGCACTATTGGGGGTTACTGTCTGAGGTCTGCACTATACTGTCTGAGGTCTGCACTATTATGGGGTTACTGTCTGAGGTCTGCACTATTATGGGGTTACTGTCTGAGGTCTGCACTATTATGGGGGTTACTGTCTGAGGTCTGCACTATTATGGGACTGTCTAAGGTCTGCACTATTATGGGGGTTACTGTCTGAGGTCTGCACTATTATGGGGGTTACTGTCTGAGGTCTGCACTATTATGGGGGTTACTGTCTGAGGTCTGCACTATTATGGGGGTTACTGTCTGAGGTCTGCACTATTATGGGGGTTACTGTCTGAGGTCTGCACTATGCTGGGGGTTACTGTCTGAGGTCTGCACTACTGGGGGTTACTGTCTGAGGTCTGCACTACTGGGGTTACTGTCTGAGGTCTGCACTATTGTGGGGGTTACTGTCTGAGGTCTGCACTATTGTGGGGGTTACTGTCTGAGGTCTGCACTACTGGGGGTTACTGTCTGAGGTCTGTTAAATAGGGGGTCTGTGATTGTGGGGGGTCTATCTTTGATTGGGGGGATCCATCTGTGATGAGAGGTCTGTTATTTAGGGGGTCAGTCAGTGATGGGGGATCTGTGATTGTGGGGGGGGTCAGTCTGTGATGGGGGATCTGTGATTGTGGGGGGGGGTTCAGTCTATGATGGGGGATCTGTGGTTGTGGGGGGGGGGGTCAGTCTGTTAATCCCTTACAGTAAGGGGTTAAATGATTAATCCTGCATCTTCCCCTCCTCTGCATGCTTGGCATGGGCACCCATTGATCCATAGTCTGGACTGGTTTTAATCACCACATGGCTGATAAGTATAGTCCCTTGACGTCTTTTTTGTCTTACTTTTATTATTTCCCTCGAGGAAAAGTTATTTAAAATGCATTGGGAAACCTTTGGGACCTCATCTACAAAACATCTATTTGCTGGGCCATCTAAAGTAACTGCAATGGTTTTTGTCTGGACATTTTGCGTACATGGGGGTTATTTACTAAAACTGGAGCAGGAAAAAAACTAGTGCAGCCTTGCATAGAAACCAACCAGCTCCCAGGTTTTCTTGCCAAAGCTCAATTGAACAAATTGAAGTTAGAAATTGATTGGCTATCGTGCACAGCTGCACCAGATTCTGAGTGAACCATTTTTAGTAAATCTCCCCCTATGAGTCTGTAGAAATTCATGAAAGTTAAATGAGAAGCTGTACTTCTCCTGTGGATCACAGGAGTGGAGTTCGTTTTGCAGACCTGTGATCCATTTTCAGCAGACAGCACCTGGTTTAGCCTCTCAGCAAGCCGCTGAGAGCCTGAGTCAGCCACTCCTGCCCCCTCCACAGCCCAGCACTCCTGTGAGCAAGGGGGGCACAGCAAAGAGCTATTGACTGATAATCACTAGCTCTCAGGGAGCTCTAAGGCTGCGTACACACGATCAAATCTGTCTGCTGGAAAAGGTCTGCCAGACCGTTTCAGCAGACAGATTCGATCGTGTGTACGGGCAAACAGACGGATTTGGCCAGCCGACAGATTTGAAAGCATGCTTTCAAATCTGTCGGCTGGGAACCCGTCCGCCCGACATGTCTGCTGCTTAGTACGCTAACCAGCAGACATATCTGCTCGCACACGCGTCGAATGGTTTAGACGCATGCGCGGAAGTGTTTTACTTCCTGGTGCAGTGACGTGGCGGCGTCAACGTCACCGCCACGTCAACGCGCTGTCTGCTGGCAGGGATTTTGGTTTGATCATGTGTACACGATCAAGCCAATACGTCCCAGCAGACAGATCTGTTCAAATCGGTCTGTCCGACCGATTTGAACAGATAGATTTACTCGTGTGTACGGGGCCTAAGAACTGAGCATTCTGCAGTGTTTTATCGCTCAGTTCTCAGTCTTAGAGCTAGCTGAGGACAGATGCAGCATTGGACCTATGCTGCATCCACCTAGGTAAGTGTGGTAGATAAAAAAAAAAAAGATTCCCATAAATCTCTTTTAACATATTTTCTATTAAATCAGCTGTTATTTGTACATATAATAAAATGATTTACAATTAACAATGAAATCGATTTTTACAGATTTATATTCTTTGTGGGCATTGAATAATGCACTATATTACGAAAAGTATTGGGACGCCTGCCTTTACACACATTAACTTTATTGACATCCCAGTCTTAGACTTCTGGGAAGGCTGTCCACAAGGTTTAGGAGTGTCTATGGGAATGTTTGACCATTATTCCAGAAGCACATTTGTAAGATCAGACACTGAGGTGGAGGAGAAGGCCTTGCTTGCAGTCTCTGCTCTAATTCATCCCAAAGGTGTTCTATTGGGTTGAGGTCAGGACTCTGTGCCAGCCAGTCAATTTCCTCCACCACAAACTCGCTTAACCATGTCATTAGGGACCTTTCTTTGTGCACTGGTGCGCAGTCATGTTGTAACAGGAAGGGGCCATCCCCCAAACTGTTTTTATAAAGTTGGGAGCATGAAATTGTCTAAAATACCTTGGTATGCCGACGCCTTAAGAGTTCCATTCGCCGGAACTAGGGGCCAAGCCGATCCCCTGAAAAACAACCGCACACCCTAATCCCCCCTCAAATGATTTGGGCCAGTGCACAATGCAAGGTCCATAAAGACATTAATGAGTGAGTTTGGGGTGGAGGAGCTTGACTGGCCTTCGCAGAGTCCTGACCTCAATCTGACAGAACACCTTTGGGATGAATTAGAGTGGAGACTAATGCTAGTAGGACCCCCGCATAAAATATTGATAGAAGCCTTGGAGGCGGGCTCATTTGTCCATAAGTGCCTGACCATAAAGCTGCTTGGTAAAGTTTGGCAGACAACAAAAACTCTGTTGGGATACCTTGGGATAAATGAGTTTGCCCCCCTTTGGAACAATAAAAACTTAGCAGAAGTTGAGAGTGTGGAGAAATCTAAAATCTGGGAGAGACAGGGAATTACGCAAATATCCCACTTGTATGAGGGTAACCTTATGAAATCATTCTCAGATCTGCGACATGAATTTAACATACCAAATAAAGCGTTTTTTAAATATCTTCAGATCAGGCACGCAATCCAGACTCCCATTCTCACCAAAATAGCCCAAACAAATAAAGCAAAAGGCTTAATCTCAGAGCTATATAATAAATTAGGGGTCAAGGCTATAAATCAAACTGGTATGCTTAGGAGTAGAGAAAAGTGGGAAAGAGATCTGGGGTTGATAACGTCAGAGCAGTGGAGTAGAATCCTAAATAGAGGGGCCTTGGTATCTATTGCCCCAGCACAGAGACTGTCCCACTTATTCTTAATACATCGTGTCTACTACACCCCTAAAAAAATGTTTCAACTGGGTTGGAACCAGAAAGATGAATGTCCTAGATGCAGGGCTACATGCGATCTTGTCCATATGTTCTGGAGATGCCCCAAGCTCTTCAGATATTGGACAGAAGTCATAAATAAACGGAATAACGTCTTTAACCACTTCAATACAGTGCACTTAAAGCGGATCTCCCACGCCAATTAAATTTTTTCTTTAAGGGCTCTTTAACCACTTACCTACTGTGCACCTACACCCCCTTCCTGCCCAGACAAAATATAAGCTTCCGGCACTGCGTCGCTTTAACTGACAATTGCGCGGTCGTGCGACGTGGCTCCCAAACAAAATTGGCGTCCTTTTTTTCCCACAAATAGAGCTTTCTTTTGGTGGTATTTGATCACCTCTGCGTTTTTTATTTTTTGCGCTATAAACAAAAATAGAGCGTCAATTTTTAAAAAAATGCAATATTTTTTCCTTTTTGCTATAATAAATAACCCAAAAAATATATAAAAAAATATTTTTTCCCTCAGTTTAGGCCGATACGTATTCTTCTACATATTTTTGGTAAAAAAAAAATGCAATAAGCGTTTATCGATTGGTTTGCGCAAAATTTATAGCGTTTACAAAATAGGGGATAGTTTATGGCATTTTTTTTTTTTTTTACTATTAATGGCGGCGATCTGCGATTTTTTTATTGGGACTGCGACGTTATGGTAGACATTTCGGACACTTTTCTGACATTTTTGGGACCATTTACATTTATACAGTGAAAAATGCTATAAATATGCATTGATTACTGTATAAATGTGACTGGCAGTGAAGGGGTTAACCACTAGGGGGCGGGGAAGGGGTTAAATGTGTGTCCTATGAGTGTTCTAACTATGGGGGGAGGGGGGGTGACTGGGGGAGGTGACCGATTGTGTCCCTATGTACAAGGGACACAACCGCTCTCCTCTCTCCCTGACAGGGACGTGCAGCTCTGTGTTTACACACAGAGCTGCACGTCCCAGCTCAGTTACTGAGCAATCGCGTGTGCCCGGCGGCGATCGTTGCCGCCGGGCACTCGCACGGGATCCCCGCAGAGCGGCGGGTGCGTGCGCGCGCCGCCGGCGACGCGCACGCGCCCGCGGCTTTAAAGGGACATCACGTCATATGACGTGATGTCAGAACAATGGAGTCGTCTGCCCGCCGTCATTTGACGGTGGGCAGATGACAAGTGGTTAAATCTCTAATAGCACTGCTGTGCTGTACTCACGTTTCCGGTGTCCCTCCGCCGCTCCTCTGAAATTCTGTGCCAAATAAATAGTTGTATTATCTTTTCTATCCGTCCACCATCTTAGCTGTGGGCGTTCTAATCATACACGCCGGCACTTCGTCTTTGGGGTGGATGCTGTCCCAGCATCCACCGCTCGATCTCGCGCACGCGCAGTGTTTTAATGTTGACCGGCGGCGGCGTAACAAAGACGCGCGATGTCTCGGCTCTCAGAGAGAGATTAGGGAGCTCCCAGCGTACACAGCGAGGGACAGGAAGGAACAAATAACCCGAGAAAAACCTGACTCCCTGCAGACCGGAAGCCTGTGTCTATGACAGGTATTATAACACTAAATTTTTTAATAATCGCCGATTAGGTATTGTTTTGCACAGCTAGTAATATTAAAGTCAAGTCAATTTCAGGGTGGAGATTCGCTTTAATCCCCCTTCTTACTCAGCTTTTGGTGCTCTCACACTTTGAATGACAACTACTGAGTCATGCAAAACTGTACCCAAATAAAAATTGCGTCCTTTTTTTCACACAAATAGAGCTTTCTTTTGGTGGTATTTAATCACTCGTGGGTTTTTTATTTTTTGCGCTATAAATAAAAAAAAAAACGGTAGATTTTGTGAAAAAATTGCATTTTTCTTTGTTTCTGTCATAAAATTTAGCAAATTAGTATTTTTTCTTCATAAACGGGTGACAGGGCGGGTCACTGGTGGGTGACGGGTGACAGGGCAGGTCACAGATGGGTGACGGTGACAGGGCACGGTTACTGGTGGGTGACGGTTGCACCGCTGATGGCAGTCTATTTATGTGACAGGTGCATTTTATGGGTGACTGTTGGGTGACTGGTGACAATTGGGGGGGGGGGGCAAATGGAAAGATGTGGTGTTTGTGCAGACACTACAGTAACACAGAACTGTAACTCACTGCTTCTAGCTCTTCTCTCCTCACACTGGAAACGATGTGTGAGGGGAGAAGAGCTGGTAACAGTTAGTTACAGCTCTTTGTTTACACTTAGTGATCAGAGCTGATCACGTGGTACACAGCCCTGGCCAATGGCTGTGTACCATTGTCGGTGACGAGCAGTGTTCCCGGGAACACGCTGCCACCGACGGGCATGCACGGCGCGATCGCGATCACGAACACGCGCCGTGCACTATGGGGGTGTTGCCATGCGTGATCAGCCGTGACTTCATCACGGCCGATCACGTGGTTAACAGCGCACCCGCGCCGCTGTTCACCCCTGTCGGTAACGAGCGGTGTCTCCGTGACACGCCGCTACCGACAGTACAGGGATGCGCGCACGCGATCGCACGCATTCCCTATTTAAATGACTGGACGTCATATGACGTGCAGTCAGGAGATTGGAGTCCTCCGCCCGCCGTCATTTGACGGTGGGCGGTGGATAAGTGGTTAAGACCTCACTAGAGTACCTGACTTCTAGGAGACATAGAAGACCATAGAGCTCCACCGGGAGCATTGGAAGGCATACTGCGAGGCCTATTTCAGGCACGCAAGCTAATTGCTCAGAGATGGCAGCCCCCCCTTCTGTTAGGAACTGGACCGAAAACATTAACACTCTGATTGGGAGTGAGAGAATGGCCTTTATTAAACAAGGGAACCACAAAAGGTTTGAACGAGTGTGGGGACCCTGGCTGAGAGATATAGGATTTCCTCTCTAGTGGCAAATTGTCTGTATGGCCCGTAACTGCCGCCAGTCCTCTGTCTCAGAAGACAGAAATCTATTTACATTATAAGGTGGATCAAACTCTGACTCTCTCTTGGACGTAATTTTCTTTTTTTTCTTGGATGGGCTCGCCTCCCGCCACTCTCCCTTTGGACCCCTCTCTCTATTCCTTAGACCGCAGGGATTAATTTAGATTAATGCACTTAAATAGGTAGCAAAGCAAAACCAAAGTAAAAATAGATGAATGGGGGGTAGGGGAGGGGGGTAGTACTAGAGAGGTGGGAGGGAGGGAAGATGGGGGGATGGGCAATGGAATGTTAATTTACTTTGTGTACACAACATTAAGTAATGGTGTTTACTTGTTCACTATTATGCACAATGCCCTTTTTGACAATTTGTAAGTAAATATGACATTTTAAAGATTGAAAAACAATAAACATATTGAACCTTAAAAAGAGTGGAGATTGCAAGCCAGGCCTTCTCACCCACATCAGTGCCTGACCTCACAAATGCACTGGAAGATTGGTTAAACATTCCCATAGACACACTCCTAAACCTTCTGGACAGCCTTCCCAGAACAGTTGAAGCTGTTATAGATGCAAAAGGTGGGCCAACTCAATATTGAACTCTACAGACTAAGACTGGAATGCCATCAAAGTTCACGTGCGTGTAAAGGCAGGCATCCCAATACTTTTGGTAATATAGTGTATGATTTATTAAAAGTTTTTGCACTCAGAGTTCAGTAAGTGTCAGCACTGACAACACGGCAAGTACGCTGGAGGCGGCTGTTGTTGGTTCTTATGTAGCCTTGACACACCTTCCGCATTGCGGTTTCAGGGCTCCGTATAGGCTCACGGTGTCCATGCAGACGGCCTGTAGGGCATGGGTGACAGTTGCCGGGACGGGTGGCGCCTCTGAGATTTCTCCTCACACACTGCTTTGGAGGAATTCTGAGTTAGCGCACTTTAGTGAGATACCTGATCTGATTATCTGGACTCAATTTGGTATTAAGACTCTGAAGGAGATAGTGGGTGGTGGGAAATTGTTGCAGTTTGACGCCCTGAATTCTAAGTTTAATTTGCCCAACACTCACTTATTTTGTTATCTTCAGCTAAGGCATGCATACTATTCTCAATTAGGTGATGGTGGTATTACCCTGCAGAGTAGCGATCTGGAGTCTTTACTGAGAGAGGTCACCTTGGATAAGGCTCTGTCTACCATTTATAGGCAGTTGTTCCGAGGGGGAGGAAATCTCCTCGTGAAATGCAGGGCGGCGTGGGATGAGGTGTTCCCCCAGATGGACGGAGATGACTGGGATGACATTAGGGACATTAATTTTTCCAGATTGGTCTCTGCTAGGGACCATCTTATTCAATTTAAATTTTTACATCATGTATATCTCACTCCAGCTAGGTTGGCTAAGATGTTCCCTACCCAGTTGCATGGTTGCTGGTGGTGCAGCTCCCCCTCGGCTGATTTCATGCATATCTTTTGGAATTGCTCGGCTATCCAGGTATTCTGGACGGGAGTTACATATTGCATAGCGGAAGTAACCGCTATTTGCATACAGCCCATGATAGAAGTATGCCTTTTGGGTTTGGAGGATAATCTAGCCCCGAGGAGGATGACTCATACCCTGTTGACCATTTTACTCTATTACGCCAGGAAAATGATAGTGTTGTCATGGAAAAAGCCTAATCCTCCTTCTGTGTCGGCATGGAAGGGGGTGGTTAATAGGGCTGCACCTCTCTATAAAGCTACATACATTAGCAGGGGTATACCTCAGAAATTTGATAAGGTGTGGGGCAGCTGGATGAACAGTGAACTCACGGTAGCCAACTGAGGGGCGTCTGATTCCATGCACCGGTACCAGAAGTTGTTCTGTGCATAATATGTCTATAACTGCCTTACATGTCTGTTTGGAATATTGATTGTACCTGAGAGTTGGTGGCCTTTGAAATGTTTTTGTCTTGATCAATGTGTGGGGTCTGGTGGGTGGGGGCGGGAGTCAATGCTGAAGAATTGTATATAGTTTTGTGTTGGTTTGGCCCGTTGGGCCTTGTTTGTATTTGTCTTGATAAAATAAATAAATACAATAAAAAAAAATAAAAAAAAGTAAGTGTCCCTTTAGCGCTGTCCCTTTAAACTCGTCTACTGCGTGAGCTTTGATGGGTTTGGAACCCACGGGAGGAATCTCTGCTCATGTGGAAATGGGCAGTGAGAGTCCATAATAGGATACATTAGCCCTCCGTCTTTGAAATGAAAGCACATGAATCAAGTGGAGTCAATGGGAGGTTAATTAGCTGCCTAATATTGATAATGGTCATACGAATGGGAAGTAATGAGACCTCTCTGTTCTCTCTAAGTTAACCTGAAGGCTATTTCTCAGCAGAGAGAGGAGCCAATGTCATTTCTACACCACCATGTAATCTCTCTCTGCTCGTATAAATTAGATAAAACACATATTCTTTGTATTTTCTTTAGTATACAGCAATATCAAAGCCGCCACAGGGCACTGCCACACAATCCTAATAGAGGACACAACAACCTTTGATGGTCTTGTTCAGATGCTTAAAATTATGATATATAGCTTGTTCCTTTTCAGTAAGCCCCTCAAACAGCGGAAATTCCAAACAACTATAACAGAAGGCAAACGGGATGTGAGGAAAATGACCTGTTGCTTTATCCTTTGCAGAAGATAATGTGAGTCCCAGATCAGCCTAGAACATCAAAAAATAGTGATAAAAAAAACATAACTGTGAATTTTTAATGTTGTTAAATAAGGGGGGGTAGTTTGCTTGGTATATTGTGTTATACAAGGGTGTAATGTGGATACCTAAGTATCTGAGTGAGTCAACCTGCCAGTTAAATGGGAATTTGTCTTTAAGTGAGGCAGTTAAGGTTGAGGGGATATTAATTGGTAAAGCTGAGCATTTTGACAGATTTACACCCAGACCTGTTAGGTCATGGAATATGTCTAGAGTTTAAGTTAGATTAGGCAGGGAGATAAGAGGGTCAGTTATGAACAGTAGAACATCATAAGCATAGAGACTCAGTTTGTATTCCTTGGTTCCTTTAAAATATCCTTTGATGTCTGTATTATTTCTGATTGCGAAGGCGAGGGGCTCTATAGCGAGGGCAAAGAGTAAGGGGGAAAGGGGACAACCCTGTCTGGTGCCTTTTGTTCTATTTTAGAGCCCTTCCTCTTATTCTACCTAAAAAAAACACTAGAATCATTACAAAGGGAGATTAACAGATTCATTTGGCAGAACAGGAAACCCAGATTTAGTTATTCTCTTATGTTTAGACCTCATTTAAAAGGTGGCCTCGGCATTCCCAAACCTATGGCCTTATTACTTATCGGACAGATTTACCCAATTAGCCCAACGGTACGCCCCTTCACTCCAAATTCCTTGGCTCCAGTTTGAGGTAGAATCTATCCTACCTTACAATCTTCAAGGACTCCTCTGGTCCAAAACTACCTCACCACAGAAAATAAGACCCTTAAACCTTATTGTCACTCACTCTCTCCAACTATGGAACAGACAGACCCCAAAATTTAAGCTATCTTCTGACACTCCCCCCCTGGCATCATTTCTAGGTGACCCACGTTTCCCCCCCTAAATAGTGCACAAAATCAAAACTTGCTATCAGTTTGGAAAACACGTAACTTAACTAATTTAAAATCGCTATCTCACATTAACTAATTTCTCACTTTCCCTAGTCTACTAATAAAGTATGATCTTTCTCTTAATGAGTTAGAAAATTATACGAAAATTAGACAATTCTATCAGAAATATTACTCTCTTACACTTCACCCCCCTTATACACAATTCGAACAAATTTGTATTTCCACTCCCCGTGCCAGGGGTTTGATCTCCAGAATATATAAAAGTTTGAATGAAACAAACATGCCTGAGAAATCGCATCCCATGTTACAATGGGAATCAGATCTAAATACCTCATTTACTCTGGAGCAATGGGATACCATGTTCTTTAACCTCCATAGATGCACCAAGACAACATCTATCAGAGAATCTGCTATCAAATTGCTCTACAGATGGTATCTTACACCGGCTAAACCTAATTCATTTTATCCTTCACTGTCTCCACTCTGCTTTAGGGGATGTCCCAACCAGGGTACTCTATTACATATTTTTTGGGACTGCCCCCACCTAAAGGACACGTGGCACAAAGCCAGCATCGTGATTGACAAAATCGCCGGCCGTAGGATCCCTCTCACACCCCAAGTATGCCTTTTATTCTCCACTATTCAGGACATTCCAACATCTAGCACAAGGCTTATCCACATATTTTTCACCTCTATTCACTGGGCCATAGCCTTTAAAGCGGATCTCCACCCTAAAGTGAAGATCTGCTGATCGGAACCCCCCCCCCTCCGGTGTCACAATTGACACCTTTCAGGGGGGAGGGGGGTGCAGATACCTGTCTAAAGACAGGTATCTGCAACCACTTCCGGCCCGCAGTCTCGGGCAAAAGACGGGTTTTTTGGCGACATCCCGTCGCCCCCCCGTTGTGTGCTGGGAACTCTCAGCTCCCAGCACACAGCGGGAGCCAATCGCCGGGCGCAGCGCGACTCGCGCATGCGCCGTAGGGAACCGGGCAGTGAAGCCGCAGCGCTTCACTTCCTGGTTCCCTCACCGTGGATGGAGGGGGGAGCAGCAGGGTGACGAGCGATCGCTCATCCTCTGCTGCGGACGCCGCTGGACTCCAGGACAGGTAAGTGTCCTAATATTAAAAGTCAGCAGCTGCAGTATTTGTTGCTGCTGGCTTTTAATATTTTTTTTCTAGTGGGCCATCCGCTTTAACTGGTGCTCCGCTTCAGTTCCTTGGCCACAGATCCTCAATCGTATGACAAACATCAAGCTCTCTGAGAGAATTCATCATACGTTATATGACTCTATGCCTCGGTATAAAAAAAAATGGTTTCTCTGGGACACCACCTATCTGATTCATGATTAATTATTACTAACCATACCCTTTTCTTCCTGTACAATGTTCACCGTTAATAATACTTGTATACATTCCTGTACCATCATTGTTATTTTTTTGTAACCTGACCTTTTCTACAATAAAATTGTTGTAAACAAAAAAAAAAAACATAACTGTGTGTCTCTAGTAACCACATACAATCCAGCACTAGAAGAGATATGGAGGATAATGAAACATTTTCAACCAATAATAACAGAGACTAAAACTCTGAAATAAATACTCCAACAACCCTCAAAGCAGGCCTTGACGCAATTTTTCAACCTCAGACATAAATGAATTAGCAGAAAACTTTATTCTGATTACAGATTCGCAAATAGAGGAATTAAGCCTTGCAAAAACAAATGCTGCTACATCTAAATTAATATGTTAAAAAATTTTGCGAATGCAAACCAGACCTTTTTTTATTACAGGATCACATAGCTGCACCTTCAGTAATGTTGTATATCTCATTCAGTGCAAAAAACGCAATCAATATTCTTAGATTGACAAAGAAACTACAAAAAAGTATTAATCCACACAGTCACACAATAAAAGAACATATGAAGGATGATTACTGGACACCTGTGAGACCTTATTTCTCACAACCAGACCACTGTATGGAAGATATGAATGTTTAAATTCTTAAAGTGGTTGTAAACACTTTACAACCACCTTTACCCACAGGGAAGCCTAGATTAAGTTTTACCTGTAGGTGCTCGAAATATCTCCTAAACCTCCATGGTTTAGGAGATATTTGAAAAAGAGACAGGTGCCGATGTCTAGGGCGCAAGCAAAGGCGCAGGCGCACTGTAGAAACCTTTAGAAATGGCAATTGTGCAGTTTCTGAAAAAGAAGGTGCAGTGACTGTCGGTTCCCGTGCGCATGTGCAGAAGTGACGTCATTACGGCTCCAGCCAATCACAGCGCCGGAGCCGCGATACCCATAAGGAAGAGGGTGAAAGATGGATGCTTTGTGGAGGTGAGGGCATCACGGGCTTCGGTTTCAAGTAATTGACACATAATGGGCTCCTATATCTTTGCAGGGAAGCAAAGAGGAAAAAAAAGATATCAGGGTTTACTTCCTCTTTAAAAGGGAACTTTAAAAATGTACTTAACATTTTGCTAAAAAAAGAAGAATGGGATGCACCCCAAAAGTTCATCCTAAAAATCTGAATGTTAGCGCATGTAAATTAAGAAAAAGGATGGACAGTACTGAATTGGTAATAAAAAAAAATGTTTTTTGCTGAAATGACTGTTTACAGGGTATAGAGACATAAAAGTTAACTGATTCCTTTTCAAAATGATTAAAACTAGATAAAAATCAATCATATAATGTGCCTGCAGGTTAGTTTCACTTTTGAACTGGCTTCATGTTTCTGTGAAGTAGAAATAGACACACAGAACAAAAACAAACAAATCCAGGGCAGTGTTTTGTTTTTAAAATTAATCTGATTGGTTCTGGGAAGTTTTAGACACACAGTAATGACAGCTTAGACCACCATGAGAAAGCTCCCAGTATGGTGGTTATAAGGAAACAGACAAGCAGGAAGTGTGGAGAACAGAGCAGGATTACAGCAACTTCAAAGCAAAAATGAACAATAAGGACATGAAACCAGTACTGCAGTAAGGTAAAGGAAAAATTTCCTTTAGTGATCCTTTAATCTTCATAGTGTAACTTTCAGTTTATCATCCTCAAAATTGTGCCGTTACTTCCACCACCAACAAACTCAAACTCATGCGCTCACCTCCGGATCTGTAATTAATCAAGACACATATGCTTTCCCCTCTCTGGGAAAATACTCTAATTCAGGGGTCTCCAAACATTCTAAACAAAGGGCCGGTTTATTGTCCTACTGATACGAGACACTATTCTGCCATCTGACACCGACAATTGAGCACCATTTCTCCCACTGACACAACTAATAGATTGCACGATTGCTCCCTATGATACCAGCAATGGGGCACTATTCCTCCCCATAATACCAGATGTTTACTAACAATGATGCCAGGAAAATTTCTACTCCCGCTGGCCAAAGTCCCGCCCAGACTTTTCGAGGGCCTCAATGATCTCTTAACCACTTGCCCACGGCCTCATAGTAAAAAGACGTCATGTTTTGAAAGATGGATATCTCGGTAACGGCAGCAGCTGCTGCCACAACCGAGATATCCATCTCTTCTGTGGGCGGATTCGCCGCGAGATTGCCGTTATCGGTGGCGGGAGAGGGGCCCCCCTCCCGCCGCTCTCCCGTGCCCTCCGCCACTTACCGTTGCCGTCGGTAGCGACGGAGGGATACGAGTGAGGGAAAAAATCGCCCCCACCCGTCCCCAGAGCTCTGCTGGGCGGAAGTGACGTCAAAACGTCAGTCCCGCCCAGCGTCTTAAAGAGACATTTTTTTTTTATGTTATTTGAAAAAATGACATTATTTTTTTTTTGCATTTAAGCCTAAATATGAGATCTGAGGTCTTTTTGACCCCAGATCTCATATTTAAGAGGACCTGTCATGCTTTTTTCTATTACAAGGGATGTTTACATTCCTTGTAATAGGAATAAAAGTGATAATTTTTTTTATTTTTATTTATTTCGGTGTATAAAATTATAAACTAATTTAAAATAAATAAGAAAACAAAAAAAAAAATTAAAACGCCCCATCCCGACGAGCTCGCGCACAGAAGCGAACGTATGCGAACATATGCGAGTAGCACCCGCATATGAAAACGGTGTTTAAACCACATAAGTGAGGTATCGCCGCGATCGTTAGAGCGAGAGCAATAATTCTAGCCCTAGACCTCCTCTCTATCTCAAAAAATGCAACCTGTAGAATTTTTTAAACGTAGCCTATCGAGATTTTTAAGGGTAAAAGTTTGACGCCATGCCACGAGCGGGCGAAATTTTTAAGCGTGACATGTTGGGTATCATTTTACTCGGCGTAACATTATCTTTCACAATATATAAAAAATTGGGCCAAATTTATTGTTGTCTTATTTTTTTATTCAAAAAAGTGAATTTTTTCCAAAAAAAGTGCGCTTGTAAGACGGATGCGCAAATACGGTGTGACAAAAAGTAATGCAATGACTGCCATTTTATTCTCTAGGGTGTTAGAAAAAAAATATATAATGTTTGGGGGGTTTAAGTAATTTTCTAGCAAAGAAAACTGTTTTAGTCCCGTAAACACCGAATCTGAAAAACAGGCTTGGTGGGCAAGTGGTTAAAGGACTCTACACCTATTTAGGTGGATATAGTTCTGCCCCATCCTGAGAGTCCATAGGAGAAAAGAGTGGGGAGATGGTTTGGCAAAGTGGACATTAGAGGATTGCCTCAAAGAAGGGCAAAGCGTTTGTGTTCTGATTAATAGCAGGTCCATATCTGGAGGTGAGCACATGTGTGTGTTGGTGGTGGGAGTCACTGTACATTCGTGAGGGAGATAAATTGTCACATTATAAAGATTACTTTAAGAGACTGAGATATTCATATGTTGACTTTTAACACATTATGTACATTTGTATATTTGCACAATATTTCTGTTTCAAAGCTTCAATAAATCAACCCCTTGGTGGCAGCTGCCACGGGCCCTTAAAGGGGTTGTAAAGACAAAAATATTTTCCTCTTAAATTAAAGTCTGACAGTAGCTGATAAAGTAAAAAGTAATGTTTTGTAGTATAACTAGTTTGATACTTGTTGAAATCGAGCTGTTTTATTCACCTCCGTCACTCCTGAATCGTTATTTTGACTGACTTCCTGGTTTGCGGTGCACATTCATTCTTGCTACATCACGGCCTAATGGGAACTACAGTTCCTATTCGGCTTGGCCTCCATGCCTATGAGGGTTAAGAGAGAATCTTCACGCAGGGCTGTAGTCATAGGGAGAGGGTGAGCACATTCTGCTTTCCACCATGCAGGTGCTGGAGGAAAGCAAGAAGAGGAGAGACAGGAAATGGCATTTTCAAACCTGGATTACTGAATTTTGGAAGTCAAAAGGAAAAACGAGGTAAGTGATATTTAAATGCTCTAGCTTACAGCAATCAATTGATCTAATAAAAAACGAACCTTTAGTGTTCCTTTAAGGGGTTTCCTATGCTGGGAGGTGGGGCCTATGGCCAATCACAGCGGTCACATGTTTGTAAAAGTCCTGATTGCAAACTTCCATGAGCCGCCGGGAGCACGCAAAGCATGCATTCTTGGCACAGCATTGCTGACGCTATTGCATAAATATGTGGCCTAGAGGAGCCAAGGTCCAGCTACCGATATTTGCACCAAGACCCGGCTGCATATTTGAGTGCGCTCTGCGCTAAGTGGTTAGTGTTTCGATATTTATTTGATGGTTTATTATCCCGCGCTGAAGAAGTCCCGCCCACAGGATGTAACGCGTACGGGGGAGGAGTCACGCAGGACGTCACCCACGATTGCCGCAGATTGACATGCCTGGATTGCTGACACTCGGCATTTGAGTGTTTTAAAATGTGAGTGTGTTTTCGTTATGTATATTCAATTAAAAGGTCTTATCAGAGAGCATTAGATCCTTGTCTCTTGTTTTCCCTTGCTGGTTTATTGGGGAGCACTGGAACCTGGATCCCAGTTCCTGCCACTGCGTTTTGCAGTTTCCTATGGATGGCTTTCGTTTGTCTATGGATAGTGGTATTTGCTGATATGCCCTGTGACCTATTTTGGGTCGAAGTGTTAAGGCCATCCAATACACGGTGGAGGATTCGTTTGGTGTTATTTTCTCACTTGCACTTTTCTTTGTGGACTTTTGGGATTTTCATCTAGGAAGATTTATTCCATCTTCCCATAAGGACATTATTTCTCACTATATGTGTTTATGGACACTTTGATTTGTGTTATATTATTATCACTTCCCCATTATTATCACTTCACCATTTATGTTATATATTTATATATTTCTTATGTTTAGTTTATTTTGCGCTGCACTATTCTTTTTTGTATTTGGTTTATTATGCTGACCACTTTAGTATTTTTTTTGGGGGGTAGGTATGACAACTATTTATATTTTCATCAACACATTGTGGGAATACGTTTGCAGCTGCTGATCACTATATACTGTATATACTTTTATTCAGGAAATGTAATATTTATTCATTATTGACAGGATTATAGGTAGCGCAAGACTTATTCAATCTTGTTGGTACTCAATAATTTGAAAAACATTTTGCCATCCAGCTCCAATAACTAACTATTAGAAAATGTATAAAATGAAGAATTTCTGATGATTTATGGCCAGCTTTAGGTGAAATAAAAAACACCTATAACTTGAGTTTTGAATCAGCTGAATAGTCATAGAAAGAAGGTGATACAAGATGTTTCTTGGCTAGGAAGGTCAGATGGGAATAAATTAGTTCTGTTATGAATCAAAATTTTGATGCAATTTATATTTATATTAACCAAATTTCCAAATTACAATAGTAATGAATTTCAACTAATCTAAAATAAATTATAACAAAATGTTATTACCCATAATTTGAAAATGAATTTGGATTTGGATTTGAAAATGAATTTGGATTTGAATTTGAAAATGAATTTGGATTTAAATTTGAAAATCAATTTGGATTTAAATTGCAATAAATAAATAAATAAGTTTGAAGAGTGAAATAAGATGATGATTCCTACTTAGGTTACTTTATAAAATAGAATATAAAAAAATGAATAGAATTAAAGAAATAGCATAGAAAATAATAGAAATAGAACAGAATAGAATAGCATAACATAGAATAGAAAAAAAACAGGGACTAGAATAAAAAAAAATAGAAAAAACTAAACTAAAAGAATAGAATTAAAGGATCACTAAAGGAAAAAATGTTTTTTGCTGAAATGACTGTTTACAGGGTATAGAGACATAAAAGTTAACTGATTCCTTTTAAAAATGATTAAAAATAGATAAAAATCAATCATATAATATGCCTCTAGTTTCACTTTCGTTTTTAAAAAGGTTTTGTGTTTATGTAAGGTAGAGAGAGAGAGACAGAACAAAAACAAACAAATCCAGGGCAGTGTTTTGTTTTAAAATTGAATCACAGGGCAGTGTTTTGTTTTTAAAATGAATCTGATTGGGTCTGAGGAGTTTTAGAGACACAGCTTGGACCACAGTGAAAAGCTGCCATGAGATTTTTCATAAGGAGCCAGACAAGCAGGAATTGTGGAGATCAGAGAAGTATTAGAGCTACTTCAAAGCAAAAACGAACAATGAGAACATAAAAACAGCACTGCATTAGGGTAAAGGAAGCTATTTAGCTAAAAAAAAATTCCTTTAGTGACCCTTTAAGTAAATATAGCCATCTTCTGAAATTCAAATTGATTCAATAATAACGAATATACTAACCAAATCCGAAAATACAGGACAAATCTGACTATTAATTATTAAAGTAGAACTATGTTTTTGTCTATAGTCTATTGGTGCAAATATCGGCAGCTGAGCCTTGGCGCCTCAAATTCGTGCAATAGCGCCAGCAATGCTGTGCCAAGAATTCATGCCTTGCGTGCTCCCAGCGGCTCATGGAAAGTTTGCAAGGAAAGAGCAAGGAAGGGTGTTTAATCCCCCCGTCAGATTTTGTCCCATTGTGGAGGTTTTCCTTCACTTTCTGTCCCATATTTAAACAGGAGGAGAGAGGAAATCTCTGCAAATTAGGGAAATTCCCCCCCCCCCCCCCAGGTTACCAGAACTAGTGTTCCCATTGGAAGATTTCCACTCTATTACTTTTGCAGAAACAACCCAACATCTTTGGTTTTCTTTACTTTCACTTTCAATAATAATGGGAAACAGGACAAATAGAGAGGGAAGATCTCCTTAACGGGGACATAGACAACAATAAAAAATGGCAGGGGTTCCAATCCTTTTCCACTCTATCCAAAACTAAAAAAAAAAGTTTTGCCTTCAGTTATTCCTTAACTTAACAAACTAATATGAAACAAAACAAATTTTTCCATACTGCACATCTCTGGATGGGAGTCTTTAGCACACATTCTGGGGCTCATGATGGGCCAGGAACCTCAATGGTCCATGTGAAGTAGGCAGCAAATTGAAAAAAATACATATAACTTGAGTTTTGAAAAGTTTTGAATAGTTGTGGGAAGAAGGGTATAGGGAATCATGTTTCTGGTCCATCTTCAGATGAGGATTAGAAGGTCACAAGGGAACTGGTAACACATGTGATGGTTGCTGCTTAGCTGACAGTCAGGAACCTCAAAGGTCCAAATGCAGCAGGTAGCAAATTGAAAAAAAAAAATCATTTAACTTGAAGTTTGAAATGTTTTGAATATTCATGGGAAGAAGGTGATAGGAAATTATGTTTCCTGTCTCAGCATTAGGACATTGTAAAATCTTGGTCATGGCTCTACATGATGTACAGTACGGCATTGCACAGAGTAGTCACAACAGATCTTCAGCACTACACAAACTGAGTCTCCTGATACGTTCTTTACAGCCTTGTCCACTTCAGTCTGTGTGGGCGGCAATGTACTTTGTGAGGGAATAACAGCACACAGTAAACAGTTTAAAACATCTCATACAGAGATTGTGCTGGCATTTGATAAATAGCTATGCGCTATGAATCCACTTCCCTGCTTGTCAGAACAGTTTTTTCAGCAAGGACATGAAAACCCAAAGCAAGATATAAATAGACCCATCTCCTTGACAACATAAATACTGGGCTGAATAAAAAGTCAGTAATGTACAGTATATATAAGATTTTACAAAATACAACTCAACTGGGATTTGAAATGTTGGACTATTATTATATTTTGGGTGGAGAACAGGGCAGTGACGGCTCATCCATAAGGGGCACACAGGCGCCACCCCCCATCCAAGCGTCCGGCCCCCTGATCTACATACAGGGCACTGAACCATGGATTCCTATGGGGGTTGTATTTTTTTGAACCACGTGATTAGAGCCAGAGGCACGAATAGGCTTAAAAAAAGTGTTTGCTCGATGTGCAGAGCATTGCATTACGTTGTGTGACATAGTGATCGCCACATTGGATAGTATAGCCACACTGATCCTCCTCCTGGCCAATTAAGGAAGCGTGTCTAAAACCTGTACCCCAATTGGCTGAAGAAACAGGCAATCCTATTGGATGCCTAGGAGGAGGGAGAAGGATCACGCTAGGACACACGCTTCCCGTAGGTCACGCTTCCTGCCTGCCCGCTACCTAGATGGGGTAAGAACCAGGCCAAAAAACCAAACAGCCACCACTGGAGCGGGGTTTATTTACCCAATGGGTCTTCCTAGCACAATAGAGCAAAATCCAACACCCTTAAGCTGGCCATAGACAGTTAGATTCTCGGCCGGTTCTGCACATGCTTTAGAGGTGTCAGGGCTTGGCTCTTGCAGCTCTCTTCTCTGTGCTCAGGCAGCTCAGCTGTCAGATCATTTTCAGCACTCATTGATTGGCTCACCTGGATATCATTACCTGCTCGTCAGTCCCACTTACAGCCAGACCCTATTGGCTATGTAAACTGCCTTGTTCATTCCTTTTGTGCCTTCGCCTGGTCAATATATCTGGTGTGTCTCTGCTCTGTTCCTGTAAAAGACTTTGCCTGGCTGATGTCCCTTCTGATCCTGTTCTTCTGCCCCTGACTAAGCTGATTTCTGGTTTCCTGATTACTGGCTCGTCTGATTACCCGTTTTGGCTTCTGATCCCTGGCTTATGTTTTGACTACATTTACTGATCTGAACCATTTTTACTGCATTTTCTGTCTCAGTCTGATTCATGGTTCTTGACAAGAGGAGAGCGAAAGGTGCCAGTAGAGAGGGAGAAATGTGAGTAAGGGAGCATAAGATAGAACAAGAGGGTGACCATAGTATTTGTGAGGGAACAAGATCCAGGGGACAGTTGGTTAGGTGGGCATCTGAGAAAAGTTTTGTAACCTCTTCAGTAGTAGCCAGTTCAAAAGACTGTACAGTTAGACAAGGCATGTTAAGTGGGGAAGATGTCTGTACAGTGGAGGTGTCCTCACTTATTAATCATCAATCTTGTCTTTGAAGTGATTGGCAATCTCTTGGGCAGTGAGTGAGTTAGTGGTTAGAGGGGGAGGAGGACAAAGCAGAGAGTTAAGGTAGAGAAGAGCTGTCAGGGACTGGATGACAAGTTATTAACCACTTGCTTACTGGGCACATAAACCCCCTTCGTGCCCAGGCGAAATTTCAGCTTCCGGCACTGCGTCGCTTTAACTGACAATTGCGCGGTCGTGCGACGTGGCTCCCAAACAAAATTGGCGTCCTTTTTTTCCCCACAAATAGAGCTTTCTTTTGGTGGTATTTGATCGCCCGTGCGGTTTTTATTTTTTGCGTTATAATGAAACAAAGAGCGACAATTTAAAAATATATATATATTTTTTACTTGTTGCTATAATAAATATCCCATTTTTTTTAAATTTTTTTTATATTTTTTTTTCTCAGTTAAGGCCGATACGTATTCTTCTACGTATTTTTGTAAAAAAAAAAAAATCACAATAAGTGACTGCTTTGCGCAAAAGTTATAGCACCTACAAAATAGGGGACATAATTATGATTTTTTTTTTATATTTTTTTTTTACTAGTAATGGCGGCGATCTGCGATTTTTATTGGGACTGCCATATTGCGACGGACACATCGGACACTTTTGACACATTTTTGGCGCCATTCACATTTATACAGCGACCAGTGCTATAAAAATGCACTAATTACTGTATAAATGTGACTGGCATTGAAGGGGTTAACACTAGGGGGTGAGGAAGGGGTTAAATGTATTGCCTGGGTGTGTTCTGACTGTGTGGGGGGAGGGGGGTGACTGGGGGAGGTGACCGATGCTGTCTCCCTATGTACAAGAGAAACAGCATCTGTCACCTCACTGACAGGACGTGAAGCTCTGTGTTTACACTCAGAGCTCCACGTCCCTGCTCTCTCACCGACGATCGCGTGTACCTGACGGACATCGCAGCCGCCGGGTACACGCATCGGATCCTCGGTGATGCGTCAGGACTGTTTTTCCCCGCCGCGCGCCACCCTGTGGCGCGCGCGGGGAATTACAAGCAAATCACGTCCAAAGACGTGACCCCGGCGCCTCAGGTCCGCGCTGTTCACGTATTTTGTCAATAGCGCGGACCTGAAGTGGTTAATAAGACAAAGTAGGTTGTTTGGCAGCATTGAGGTAGGAATTATAATTTAGGCAGGCAGATTTATATAGGGTCCTGCAGGGATTTGGTATTACGACATAGTCTTTTAAAAGCACAGCCATGTCTCTTGAGATTTATGGTGTTGTCGGTTTGCCAAGGTTGTAACTGTCAGGGCCTGATTCTGGATGTAGTTAGAGGAGCAAGTGCATCCAGTAAGGATGGGCGTGAGCTGTTGTAGACAGAGTTGGCCAGGTCAGGACGGGACAGGGCAGAATAGAGAAGGGTTAAAGTGGTAAAGGTTTCTACAAGTAATCGTTTGATGCTTTAAGGGATAGGTGGAGAGAAAAATACTGTGAAACTGATGAGGCTGTGATCAGAGAGAGGACAGGGTGTGTTGGTGAGATGGGAGAATACAAGGTCAATGGTATTACCGGGTGAAGTATGTCTAAAGTTAAGCCAATATACCAAATTAAATTACCAAATTTTTGGGGGTTTTATGATATCTAATGGTAACGGCACTCTCTTTGTGTTGTGTTAATGCAATCAATTATCAGTTTTGACGCTATTTTCGTCGTTCCATGGCGTGCTGGCAAATATTTTTACAGTAACGTGCACCAGTATCCAGCTGGTTGTTGCTACAAGCACCCAAACCCAAGAGTGTATCCAGGAATGTGTGCGATGGGAATATAAAGTATGACGTAGGATATCTAATGGGGTAGCAAATCAGCTAGCATAAAATAATTGAAACAGAAAAATCAATAAGAGATATAGAAATCATAGAGCATGTGTAGGCTTACTGGCAAGATTCTAATAAGATGGCTGCTGGTTAATGGGTGGAGTATGTCTTCCCAAAATGGCTTCTAGCTTGGTTGAATCTGTGTGTCCTAGCTTCAGTGAAGTGTGTCTGCCTTCAGATTATGAAAAAATTGAAAAAAAGTTGGTTGCGCTAACCCTGTAGTGATTGCACAACTAAGTGCAAAACTAAAAATAACAATGTGAATACATCAACACTTCAAATAAAATATGGGAATAATCTATGTGAATAATTCAAGAAAACACACTTATAAGTAGCAAATAATTGTAAATAAATGTGAACCGTAAATATATGAAAGAATTATCCAATAATGTTATCTGGCTGAAAATGAATCAGAAAGACTGATGGATCATATGTTAAAGTAAAAAGTTCATAAGTGAAAAAACAAAAATGTTATCAAATGAATATTCCATGGGTCAAAGTTCATAAATATTGAAGCATGTAAAATCCTTGCACCCGTGCAGAAAAAGGTTCTTTAGTGGAGTTAATCCATATATACAAACTCTTTAAAGGTATGAGAAGAAACTATTGTGAAGTCCACCACCAAATTAAGTAAAATGCCTCCTTACCAGAGCTCCGTAACCCCCCGTGACAGACGATCTGGGAAAGCTTAGATTGAAAACCACGGTTTGCTCCAAAGACACCCAAGATGGACAGCAATCTCAGTCAGCACACTCCGTAGACACTCAATGGATCTCAAGCTTGTGTGTGTATGCCATGCAAAAGACATAATGCTTTCATAGTGTAAAAAAGCTTTAAGGCAGGGGTGTCAAACTCAATTTCTTTGAGGGCTGCATCAGCAGTGTGGTTGCCCTCAAAGGGCAAGTTGTATATGGGTCGCACTACATACAGAATGCAGAGTTCAGGATTATGTCAGGATTATGCTACGTGCACAGTGCAGGATTTCAGGGGTGCGCTACGTACACAGTGTAGGGATTCAGGGGTGCACTATGTACACAGTACAGGGATTCAGGGGTGCGTTAGGTACACAGTGCAGGGATTCAGGGGTGCGCTATGTACACAGTGCAGGGATTTAGGGGTGCGATATGTACAGAGGGTAGGGATTCAGGGGTGCGTTACGTACACATTGCAGGGATTCAGGGGTGCGCTAGGTACACAGTGCAGGGGTTCAGGGGTGCACTATGTACAGAGGGCAGGGATTCAGGGGTGCGCTATGTACAGAGCGCAGGGATTCAGGGATTGATATATATCAGGTTGCAGGTTTTTGCTGCATTTTCTGACAGTGTGCCAAAGATGAAGCATTTAAGAATATTAGTGCGCTTTCAGAAAATGCAGAAAAACACACAACCTAATAGAAATCAATAGGACTGTGGGTAAAATTCAGGAAAACTGCACAAGATGAGATGAGAGTCACTGAGCTCACACTTGGATGGTCCCTGGAGGCTCATCACAGAAAATCAGGCTTATACACTGCGCTGCTCTGAGAACAAGCGGTGGAGGCTGGCGGGCCACATGACAAGGCTTGGCGGGCCGGATTCGGTGTTTGCCACCCCTGCTTTAAGGTTTATTAAAATAAAAAGTACCAAATTTACAGTTATATAGCATTAAAAAAGCCTTATGCCTGTTGTGCCAGCCGGACACAAACAGGCAAACCTGTCCTTCTAGATACACGAGTGTAATGGGTGATGAAGTCAGCGTGTCGCTCCGCCCTATGTCATTTCGTAATAGAATTACATCTTCCAGGGGCTTCAGATTATGAGATTGTGATCTTCAAGTGTGTCTATGATGAAGTGTCTTGATGTGAAGCGTGTCCTATCTTGATGGTGACGTTTGATCCCCCACTGTCTACCTGACCTGCCATTATTGTCATGCCTTCAGCAAGGTTTTCTTATGTTCCTTTGTTAATTGTTGAATATGCTAATAGATGTAAAGTAAATTGTAATAACGCTATCTAGTGGCACTTTTACATACATGGCATCTGTGTGTAATTTACTGAAGGTAGATAGAGATTGTTGCTTAAAAGCCACCGTAGCTTCCCATAAGCCACCTGTCTCTCAGGTCTGAGAGACAGCCCCCAAGTAGCCATGTTCCATTTTAATCCATGCATCCAATTTTAATGTCAGCCTAATGGAAACATCGCCGGTATGTTCATAACCCCTTTCTAGTTAGACTAGTGAGTATGACTAGGACTTTATATTTGGATATTGTGTATACTGATTGTATGTTATTTTTTTTATTTTTTTTATTTTTACTCTAACTTCCCTGCAATGAAAAAGGGACCTTGTCCCTGCCTCAATGAGTTGTTAAGGGAGGAGAGTTAGCTATCTGTCTAATTATACCTCAGCCACGTATAGTGAGGGCAGAACAATTATACTTAGTGGCAGATAATATACTCTTGTAATCTTCCTTCTCATTGGTGGATCAGGATAATGGACTCTCTGAGGTGGGAAATGGATTTTCTAAAACACATCATCCTATGGTAACTCATTTTTTATATAGGATTCAGCTATGTGAGTTGACCTGAAAACATACAATGCCTATGAATTCACACCACACTTTTCAGATATTTATTTGTAAAAGAAATTGTAAACAATTTATCATTTTCCTTCCACTTCACAATTATGTGCCACTTTGTGTTGGTCTATCACATAAAATCCAAATAAAATAGATTTACGTTTTTGGTTGTAACATGACATAATGTGGAAACTGTAGCTGTTTACCTTGAGTTCAGCTTGTGTCACCCTTCCTGCTGAGATGCAACAATTGGACATTGATCTAAAAGAGTGTTGCTCTGCCATTGCACCGAGCACAGGGAAGTGTGTCACAAATGTTCTATGTATTTTAGCAAGGTTTTAACAATAAAGACAAACGATAAATCTTGTACAAGACAAGTTGCTTCAGGCATCCTTTTTATTATTTTCTAGCATGGAACATTTGTTTGGGAAATATGTATGCACATGTGGGGAATATTGGTAATAAATGAACACAATTAAGGGAGTACACTAGACAATCTGGCCTACACCTGTACAGCTCTTCTACTACTTCCTTGAGGCTCTCAGCCAATATAAGAATGAAAACGGAAAAAGGCAAGATCTGCTTTGACGCCTTACTTGCAAACCATGGCAACAGCGTTTTAAATCAAGATCACCACCACAAGGAGACATAAAGTGTGCTAAAGTTAATTTGCTATGTTTTATGTACTTTTCTTGCTACATATTATTGTTTTATGCCTAAAGAAAAAGTGGTGCTCTATCTTGCAAGGCATGGAATTGTAATAACAAACACCTTTAAAAAGTCACTTTTTGCACAGCGTTTATATCTTTGTTGTGGCAATCCTGATTTAAAATGCTGTTGACGTGAGTCACAGAACGGTGGTACCCTTAGGATGTTGGAGTTATTACATCAGCAAGGCTTTTTATTCATGTTCCAATACCCTCGGATGATGTAACTGATGCTCTTAGAGAAGATTCCTCTTTTAATGGAGATGTAGTAGTAACTTCCATTTAGAGAACTAAATGTTCATAAACTTATACTTCAGTCACTTTATTAGATTATTCTGGTTGTGTCTTTGACCTTCATTAATGTGATTAGTACTCGGATATTCCGACAATAATTGTGTAATGGACGTGTTTTTGATGGATAATCCACTGTCAGATGGAAGTGCGTTCGTGTGTATGAGGCTTTAGAAGAGTTTCTCTATCTGTTGGATGTATGAACTCTTGGATTAATGGCCTTAGCAGTGACCTTTAGCAAAAAAAACTAATTTCTATGTAACGCTACCCCCTAAAGAGCCACTGATTGAAGATAATGAACACACCTGAGGATTACAAACTTTATTTGGCAATAAAGCCTTGCAAAGATATGAAATGCCTATGATAAACAGGCAACAATTATAACAAATTCAATAAGGTGTAAGAAATAGTGCACAAATATACACACAGAATGGCAAGGTGTAATTTTGTTAATAAGTACCATAACTGAGTAAGCAACATGGCTGAACTTAAAAACAACTCTTTGTACACTACCGACCAATGTTCTATCAAGTTCACTGGCATTAGAGCCTTTAAATTTAAAAGTAGTAGCTCTCACTCTCAAGCCAAAGAGATTTGTAATCCACTGGGAAATTAATAACACAGTCCCCAATGACAGAATACCACTGAGGAGAGTAACATCAGCTACAACATATACATGTACACACTAGGGTGGCCAATAGTCCTCTCTCCACTCTGGCATCCAGGATGAATCAAACTTGAAGGCGAGTCACTGCTCCTGGGCAAGGTCATATAAAAGAAAGCCCTCTAGGCCTTGGTTCTACTTCTCCAGCCTTCCATTCTTTGGGCATCTGCCTAATGCGGGTCAGTGTTTAAGCACAGAGCTGCTCACTCTACTTGCCTTATTTGGGGTCTTCTACTGCAGCTTGACACAGCACCTGTACTGAATCAGTCTCTAACGCAGCTCAGCAGCTTTCTTTATAGAAACACAGTCAAACGCAAGTGCTGCACAGCAGTTTTACTTCCTGTTCACAGGTCCTGTGATAACTCATGTCTAAACCCAGTCCAAGTGTTCCTCCTGCCTTGCAGTGCAGCCACTCACAGTGGACACCCTCAGCAGATCAGACTGTGTCTCATGTAGCCTCCAGCCTCTGCACACAGTTTCTTCTGTTCTGGGTATTGACTACATCCAGGCTGCAGCCAATGGAAGTCCTGCCCTTTCTTGTGCTCAAGGCGGGTCACAATTTGGCTGCTGAAGAAGGCATTCAAGGAGCCTTCCAGACTCCTGGTCTTCACAAACATGGCTGACTCTCCCCTATGGCTAGGAAAACATTGACAGTCTATGTTGACAGGAGGGAAGCAACGGTCTGCAACAGGTAGAAATGTCAAAGCTACCATAGAGAAACAATTGTTTCCTAATCAAAAGTTGACTTCCTTGGTAGTCAGATCTATAGCTCTGCAATCAAAATAGGTCAAGATACCTGCTTATTGTGGAACTCTAGTATAGTGTGTCAGGCCTCCACAGAGAGACCACTGCTTTTACAAAAAGAGCAGGAGGTTCTCCTATACAGCAATGCTCTGTAGCTCTACAATCAGCAAAAGCTCATGCTACCTACTAATTGGAGAGCTCTGGTCCTGACTCAGCAAGGTGAGTGCCGGATTTCTGCAGAGAGACTATATAGTTACATAGTTAGTCAGGTTAAAAAAGTTCATCTAGTAGTTCAACCAAAAAAAAATACAATCCCATATACACAATCCTTCATCCACAGTTGATATAAAGGAAGGCAAAAAAAAACAATGCTCCAATTTGCTACAGCAGGGAAAATAATTCATTCCTGATCCCCAGAGAGGCAATCAGATTTTCCCTGGATTAACTATACCAAAAATGTTAGTACCCAACTGGTGACTACAGCTTTCACAAACAGAGCAAGGGTTCTTCTCTGCAGCATGCTGGCAGGGAACAGGCTTATCTACTCAGGCTGTATCCAATAACAATTTTGTGCTGAACTTGCACCAATAAAGCAGTGTCAATAAAAGAAAAACTGTGGGAAGGTGGAAAAGTCTTCAGAAGGCCACAACTTGCCAGTTGGCTGCTGGTAGCTTATAGTGAGTGTGACGTCCTTGCCAACCCACAATTAGTTACCCACCTTAGACCCAAAGCCCTTCTAGGCTAGCCGTTCACACTTAAAGGAACACTAAAGGCAAACATTTTTTAAATAACAACTCTCCCCTAACCCTGTCTTCTGGGGTCCCTCGGTGGCTGTCTCGGCTCCTCCTAGCAAAAGCTTTCCACCTTAATGCGAGCGAGCTCGCATGGTGGAAAGCTTCTGCGAGCGCGCTCCCGCGATACAGCGGCGGGCATAGCAACCGACTGTATCACTCGGCCCCACCCCCCTGTGCGCCGCGCCATCCGCTGTGATTGACAGCAGCGCCAGCCAATGGCAGCAGGCAACATGCACCGATGATCTGGCACACGAAGTTTGGGGAATACAACAGGGTCCCCCCAGACTTATCCAGGCATCGGAAACGTGACTTCAGGAGGCCAAAGGTGCGCTCCACCACTGCACGAGTTTGGGCGTGGGCTTCATTGTATCTTTCCTCTCCTGGGGTTTGGGGGTTCCGGATAGGAGTCATGAGATGGGGTCCCAGTGCATATGCAGGGTCATCTGTAAGGGAAAAGACAGGAGGATGTTAGTCATGCATGTGCCCCTTGTGATGTGTGCATCATGGGGGGGACAGTCATGCCTGCCACCCATGTCACTCACCAACCAGCCAGGTGTCCCCATACACGTTCTGTTTGTATTCCATTGGGATGGGGCTCTGATTGTATATGTAGCTGTCATGGCTGGATCCGGGGTGTTTGGCACAGACGTGCCATATGAGGCCTTGGGCATCGACTTTCACCTGTACGTTGATGGAATGCCAATGCTTCCGATTGCGGTATATGTGCTCTGTCTCATGGGGGGCTGGAGTGCCACATGTGTGCAATCAATGGCCCCCACGGTGCGTGGGAATCTGGCAATTCAGTAGAAATCTGTCATTGCCTTCAGCCGCAGGTCCTCAGTGGTTGGTTTGATGATTTGGTTGGCCATGCGTCTGAGCATTGCAGGGATAACCTGGTGCACACATCTGCTCATGGAGGATTGTGACATCCCAGCCACCACTCCACTTGTTCTTTGAAAAGAACCACTGGCAAGGAAATGGAGTGTTGCCAGGACCTTGACCAGTGGCTGCACTGCATGTGAGCGGTGTGTTCGGCTGGTGATGTCCTCCTGCAAGGTTGTGGTTAATTCCAGGATGGCATGAGGGGTGAATCTGAAGATGCGATACACCTCAGAATCACTCATACCAAAGAGATCTATGCGTGTGCGGTATATCCTCTCCCGTGCCATCCTCCGTGCCCTCATCCTTTTTTGCTCCTCTAAAGTCATTAGTATAGCTACGAGCAAGGATGCCCCTGGCATCTTGGCATAAAGTTTGTTGTGCAGCAAGTGTGACTGCTCAGCTCCTCACTAACAGTGTTGCTTTAGCTGACATGTAGACGGATTGTCTAATTTTATACCACCTTTTATATGGTCTAATTTTAGACAGGACGTTCAGCTGTTGCGCACAGCGCGTAGCCTGCGCTGCACCAACGTTCTTTTGTGGATCCCCGCAACTCCCTCATTTGCATATTTGAATAGCAAATCAATGGTGTGTCTAGCGCAGTTTTGCGCGGACGGATGCGACTGTCTAACGAAATTACGCCGGTCAAAAAAAAATAGATTTCTTGCGTATCTCGTTTTGGGGATGCGGCGCATCGAAACGCATGCGCAAATTTAGACTTACGCCACGCATCTCCTGTAACCCGGCGTAATCGCTCTGTGAATCTGGCCCTGTGTTTCTAGTTTTGCATTCTTGCAAACAATGGGTTAAGGCTGAAGCTGGCAGATAGACAAGTTATTCATCAATGTCTTTGGGGAATCCAATCACAATTCATTAATTTGACATTCCACTTCCCCATCGTTTCCAGCTGCCTCACCCATAAATACTCCGATCTAAAAATAACGTCTGTCTGATAGACAGGCGCAGCATGAATATCAGCATTTTAAAACATACACGTCCTTGTGTCAGATTTGATACAACTGGGGAAAATAATAAAAAGCCACCCTAACTTACAAAATAAGTTAGGGTGGCATCCAGGCAAACATGAAAATTCTGTATTTAAATCTGGTGGTTGTTGTGGTCAATTCATAAACCGCAATGCATGCAGTCATTTTATATTGTGCATATTTACAATAATAAATATGTTTTTAATGCAATTTTTGTTGCTTGGATCAGCCAAGTATTACCAAATGTTGTGGCATTTTCCATGTAAAAATCAATTTATAAACTCTATCACACAGATTTTTACCCCTTACAATATTACTGGCTTCTGACTGGTGACAATGGGCAAAATGATGCTAGTGGTCAATCTGTGGCCCCATGCAACCAGTAGTGTCTTCCCTCGTATCTCCTAATCAACACTATCAGTAGAAATGTTCCCAAATTTTGGAATGGATTAGCAGCATGAGAGCTTCAGGTTACAACTGATATTAGTTTTGGCTAAAGAATAGGAACTAATTAGGGGTCTGGGGTGTAATTTGGGGTGTAATTGGGGGGTGTTAAATACTTGCAGATGAACCAAGTTTTTACTGCCTATAAAACACATTAAAATCACTTTTTAGAGGAGCCGCAGATTGAACCAAAGTCTTAGAACTTCAGCTGTATGTTTAAGCCATTAGGTATAATCAGTTCATTTAGAGTGAGCATCACTATATGGCGGACCGTGGTCCAGATCCGGACCCAGTTGCTGAGGTCTAAATTGCATGTTTGTGTGATGACTACACTGACATTGTGTAGTATGTAATGCTTTAATGGTAAGGGTTAAAAGTCATACATTTACATATCTCAATCCTTGTGAGGTAGCAATGGAGATAGAATCAAGGGTCCGGTTTATAGGGTACACACCAGCACTGCAGCTCACACTCCCTCTGTCAGCCACCCATCACTTTCTCTAATGGTCTTCCTCTTCCTTCATTGACATTCACTGGAATCAGATACCTGGAACAGACTTCGGGAAAGCTCATTTCCCTTCCTCGCCATACCATAGAGTAAAGCGGAAAAGCTTCCCGAAATAAATTGGTAATTATTATTGAATATGAGGAAAGTGCTATTTGCTTACTGGGTATACCTTGATAGATTGCTTCTTTATTTTATAGTACAGCATAGTGATTGTGCTTTACTGCTCTCTGATCTCACTGATAGCATATCAGAGGTTGAATCACATGTTTGTGTGATGATAAATAACAATCCCATTATTTTATCAAATCCTCCGCTGCCATGGGTCCTAGCAACCAATCACTTACTGGTTATCTTGAAAAGTTAACTGCTGCAGCTCCCACTGCCCATTCAGAACTGTATAGCCTGCCGCTCTTCACAGCATCCGAACTTTAGCTCCTAAATGACGATACTGCCTCCGTCCGAAGAAGACAGCAACTCGGTCTGAATCCAGACCACGGTCCACCATTTAGTGATGTCTGGTATATAGGGTACCATTACAGACGTGTGAAGATCATTATTCATGGTAATTATCTTATATGTGCGTCAACAGCAGACCCACAGCGTCTGTTCTGGAGGGACCTAACAATTGGCCATGTTGTACTACTCAGTTCCAGCATATGCTCATGCTTTGCCCTTATGCATAGAACTTTAATAAGTTGAGACAGCTGGATCGTGTCTCTATTTTCATCAGACGGACTAAGTCTAGGTGTCTAGTAGTAGTTGGTCACCTTCACAGACACTGCCTGGTTGGCTTATCCTGCGGTTCATTTTATCTCAGTAGCTGTTTATCAAAGATGCTAATTTACTGTAAAATCCACCAATACACTCTAGGATAAGAATTTACAAATCTGAATAAAAAAGAGAAAAGCAAAGAACATGAAATATGAATGACACATGATTATTAATATGGATGCAAACCTCCTAACAATAATCTCCCCTAAGTCAACAACCTTCTTATCCCATTCATGAGCTTAGGGAGGGTTTGTTTGGCCTAAGATTGTAGCGGATTCATGGGAAGCCCCCCTAGGCAGAGGCATAGTATGCATAAACTATGATTATCCATGCACATGACATAAGCTTCTATCACATGCATTCATAGCTGTGATGGCTGCCGAAATGTTATACTGCACCCAGGAAACCATCAGGTCTTGCAGCATGTTCCCATTTCAAAGGTTATACAAGACACTATTAAATTCATGCAGTTCAATAAATATCTCTTTAGTAAATTTGAATTTGTTTTTAGACGGAGGCCATGCTGTACCAACATTGGGCCAATGTTAAAAATCATTTTCATCTGTAATTAAATTGACTTTTATGCCACAAAATGAACAGTAAATAAGAGAGAACTGTGTGTTATCATTAAAGGGATCCTCTGAAGTCAAGGAATTACGCTGAGAAAACACACAAGATCAGTTTCAACAGAGGTCAATGGAATCGTCCTCAGTCTCATTTAAAGGAGTTGTAAAGGGAAAAAATGTTTTACCTAAAATTAATTTCTGCAAGGTAGACAGACAGAATAGTGTAATGATTCTGTTAAAAAAAATAGTAAATACCTATTAAATTCCTTCATCTATATCACCTCCGGCATTCTAGTTTCTGTTCCCTCATTCACTTCCTGGTTTGTGGCCCCTCGTTCATGTAGAACTACATTTCCCAGTATGCATTGCGTCACACCCAGTAATTCACACCTCCTTGAGATCTCTCTTACGTAGAGAGCGTCCTGCTGCACAGATGTAGTTCCCAGGAGGGGGCGAGCATGTCACTGACCACCGCAGTAAAGCCTCCCTTCACGTTGGTGAGTAACAATCAGACAAGCAGGAAGTGAACAGAACAGAGAAGAAATAGAGCAACTTCTGAGCAAAAACGAATAATGAGGAAGTGAAAAGAGGAATGTCTGCAGGTAAAGGAGGGCTAATAGTACATGGCTGGCTTTATTTCTAAACTTGAAAAACCTATAATATACCAACATTGTTATGTGCCACAAATGTAAACTGCTGTTTGTGGTCTGTCTGTCTGCCTGAATAAAAATAAAAAATAAAATAAAGAAAAAACAACTGTTATTTCTCCATGAGAATTTGTTGGGATTGGAGTGCACCGGAGCCCGCCGAGAATGAAGATATTAATTATGACCAGTGTCGATATAACGTATAATTTCTTCCAATATCCTCGGCTGCCTTTTATTACTCACCCAGCCTCATTGGATTAGGGCATTTCTGGTTTGCCTTGCAAAAACAGACACTTAAAATTTGACTTGAAATGTAGTTACTAATGAAGAACAGCAAACTGCAAGAGGGACAGGACTCCTTATTCAATCCAATAAGCAGTTTTACAGAATGTGTTCTGCTGCGTTTTAATTAACTGCTAACTGGCTTTCATAAAAAGCTGCAGAATGTGCTGAACGCTTAATGTAATATTCAGGTTTCCTGTCTCTGTTTACCTGCACTGGATTCTGCATTATCTTTGTGCTGATATTTCATTACAGACCCAGACATTTAAAGCAAAACTTCAGTAATTTTTTTTTAATATTTCCATCTTTTAAATCTTCTGCCTTTGTTGTTTTAACTTTGGATAGTAAAACATTTTTTTTCCACCAGTAAATACCTTATACAGCCCACCTCTTTCTTATCTGGTCATTAGCTTAGGCTTATGACAAGGGATGAGCCGAACACCCCCGCGTTCGGTTCGCACCATAACGTTCGAACAGACCGCCCGTTCGCGCGAACATTTAGAACCCCATTGAACTCTATGGGACTCGAACGTTCGAATTCAAAAGTGCTAATTTTAAAGCCCAATATTCAAGTCATTGTTGGAAAACGTCTTTGAGAACCCGGGTCTTGCCCCAGGGAACATGTGTCAATGGAATTTTTTTTTAAAACTGTAGTTTTTTCAGGAGCAGGACTTAAAACTTTTTTCCATTGGTACATGTTCCCTCGGGCAAGACCCGGGTTCTCAAAGATGTTTTCACAGGCAAACTATAGACACCCAGCAGGTACAATATTTAAAGGAATATTTCTTTTTCTTTTTTTCTTTTTTTATTTAAGCATCATTAAAATCACTGCTCCAGAAGCAGTGATTTTAATGATGCTTATATTTAAAAAAAAAAATGAAAAATTCCTTTAAATATTGTACCTGCTGGGTGTCTATACCTGTGATAACGTCTTTCAATAGCACAATCACCTAACTGCCAGTAAATTAGGAAGAACTGATCTAGCTAAGCTATACAGTGTATAAATATATGTACAACTCCTAGGGATGTATATATATCCTCTACACACTGTAAATTAAGCTAAACTGACTAGCCTGCCTGCTCTATCTAGCTATATAAAAAGACTATCTCTCTGTCTCTCTGACTGATCTCTGTTCAGCGCTGGAACACACTACATGAGGCAGCCCAGCAGGCGGCCTTATATAGTGTGGGGTGTGTGCTAAAGCCCTGAGCCATAATTGGCCAAAGCCACCCTGGCTTTGGCCAATTATGGCTCTCCGGTTTTTGCGCGCTGTGATTGGCCAAGCATGCAGGGTCATGTTTGGCCAATCATCAGCGCGCAATGCCGCAATAAATTATGGGTCGTTGTGCGTCACGTGAATTTGGCGCAAACGACCCCTTTTGTTCGAATTTTGTCAAACGTACGAACAGACAATGTTCGAATCGAACATACGTTCGCACCGAACGCCGAGCTCATCCCTACTTATGACATCATGCACAGCCCTCTCTCTCACTCAGGAAGGGAGAGGGTGAGTCATAGAGGGCCAATGAGAGCTGCAGAGCTGAAGGTGTGCCTCTGTGTGTCTGTGTAAATCCAGTAAGTGAACAGGCAGCGGCTTCAGCTGCCCACAGTTAAAATGGCTGCAGCCAGACTCAGTGGAGGGAGATTTCTGCAGAATATTTGGCAAGTACAGAATCACAGTATATATAAAATAATATGCAAAGTGGTTGGAGGGAAGCTTCAGAATGACAAAGATGTTTTCATTACAAATTATGAGAGCAGATTGCAGTTCCTCTTTAAAGATGAAGGGCCAGATTCACGTATTCCAGAGCATCTTTGCTCTGGAGTAACGCATCTCATTTGCGTTGCGCTGCCGTAATTTTAGGAGCAAGTGCTGTCATTCACGAAGCACTTGCTCCTAAAGTTGCGGCAGCGCATCGCAAATGAGCCGGCGGAATTCAAATGTAGCGGGTACGGGGCGTGTAGTATGCTAACTACGCGCGATCCCGCCGCCAACGTACTGCGCATGCGTCGAGTGTCAAAACATCCCCGTGCGCATGCTCCAAAATCTGTGAATGAACGTCAATGACGTCACATTCCCATTCATGACCGTTTTACGCAAGCGACGTTTTTTTTTTTTTTTTTCCGACGCGATGACGACGCCTATACCTAACATAGGATACTCCAACCCCATGTAGGTATATCTATGCGCCGCGTATCCCGTCCGGAAACGTCGTATCGTCATTGCGTCGCGCCGGATTTCGATCGTGAATTGCCAATTTCCGCTCATTAACATATTTTTTGAGCGTAAATCGGCGGGAACGCCCCCGGCGCCATTTTTAAGTTGAAGTAACGATGCGATGGCGAAACTCAGTTACGCTGCTCGCATCGGAACTTCAACCCGGCGTTTCTTGTTTTCTGGTTACAGAAAACAGAAACGCCGGCTCAAAGCCACAGTTAGGCTGGCGGATCACTCGATCCGCCAGCGTAACCTTTCCTGAATCTGGCCCGAACACTTTACGCTACGCCGCTGCAACTTATGGAGTAAGTGCTTTCTGAATAAGGCACTTGCCCATAACAGTTGCGGAGGCGTAGTGTAAAGAGCATACGCTACGCCCGCACACAATTACGCCCCCCTTTTCTGAATCTGGCCCTTAAAGTGTATCTTACCAGTCTAGTTGTGCTGCCTGCATCGTTATTTTTCTTCTTCGTTTTCACCTGTTGGTCCTGCCAGCAACACATTTTCTTCCAAGGTGACAATGCTTACTTAGGCCCCATCCTCAGGGTTTTGTAGCTTGAAACTTGAAACAAGGAGAAAAAAAATCAAGAAGATTTAGAAAATCCTTATTATGTTTGATGTCTATCAGATCATGATTTCATTCTGTGAAATAATATGTTGGTTGTCAGACTGTAAAACATATTGAAATGAATCTGCGCTGTGATAACATGCGTGACCGCTGGCAAACAAAGTTTGATATACCAAAACCTAAACACTTATCCTGAAATGATGTAGTGCCAGTGAAAATAATAAAAATTTACAAAAAAAAAAAGTAAACAAAGAGTGTTCAATGCATGAAGTCTCTCTTAACCCAAAGCCTATATATATATTTAAATAAAATAGATCTTCTACCATCCGGTAGATCGTTGTAGTGTAACAAAAACACAAGTGCCACCTCCGTATTCCAAACACTCACCAGACCTGACTCCTCTTAGGTAATAGTAAAAGGCAACTCCCATTGGAAACTTAGCTTCTGTGGGAATTGCCTTTTGTTGTTACCTACGAGGAGTGATTCCAGAGTGGAAGTGCACCAGGGGAGGATCTGTACCCAAGAAACATGCCCGCCTACCTGTTACACCCTATGGTCTGGTGAGTGTGGATTTGGAATAAGGTGTTTTTTCATACACTAGAAGGATTTGCTGGATGGTGAAAGATCTATTTTATTTGAACATACAGTATATGGACTTTGAGTTAAGAGAGACTTCACACTTTGCACATTGAACACTGTTTATCTACTTATTTTTTGTAAGTTTTTATTATATTTTATTATATTTATACTGGAGCTGCATCATTTCATGATATTATAAGACTGTAAAACATGCTTATCTGATATATGTAGAAATCTGACAATGAAGAAGTTTCCTCTGATAAATAAAGACATTAGCAATCCTACATCATAGCCTTCAGCTATCTTGATTGAATGGGGGTTGGCTCAGTGACAATCATTTGGGGTTATACAAAAATTTGCTGGAGTTCTTGTTTTCCATATTGTGAGGGGTCATTTGTGAGAGTCGATAACCTTAATAAATCAGATCAGACTTGCTCTGCAGTGGATTGGACCCTGCCAAAACGTATTTTTGCATTCTTAATCTAATTTAGTTTACTGTTCTATATTGTCTAAATAAGCAATGTTTAAAATTGTTCAGCTAAATCTTAAAATGTTCTAAACAGAAAGTAAAGAACCTTTGTCTCTTGGAAGAATGTTACCATATTTTAAACTCTGTTACCCTCCTGTCTGGCTGTGGCAGTAAGTGTAACAAACATCTCTTAAAAGTCAGAATTTCTACCGCAGGCCCTATGAATGGTGTACATTTTTTCATTAAAATACATGGTGGCATCTTCCATTTGTGTGTGTGTAAAGGGATGAACGCAGAACTAACCAACTTCAGTGGTGATCAATCCTATTATGCTGCTGCCTAAATTGTTGTCAGAAAGGCTGACAGTGCAATTGTCAAACTCTGATAATTCCCCTTCTCCCTATCAGAATTGATTTACTGTTCGTCACTCCTGCACCACTTTAAAAGAATTATCCTATATGTCCAATAGATGAACATGTGACTCGAAGCACTAGCTGGCTCCTACATGACCCAGCATTGTCACATGGGGCAGGGAAGGAGTCTACTGTCTAAGCTCAAGGACTTTTTTCAGCTGGAACTTGGTGGAACTCAGTTCCACCACCTCTGGCTCAGGCCCTCTGCTCCCTGCTCACCACTATTACTTGTAAACATTGAAGTCCAGCTTCTGTGTTTACAAGGGACAGCTTGTCTCTCAATGGCTCCCACATAACTGATATCCTGAGTAGACAAGGAAGATGCAGGTGCAGAGCAGATCCCAAATCCCCCACTGGATCATCTTCTTACAAGTGAGAGAGGAGCCACCTATAGTGTGTGGGGAGGTACTAGAGCCAACAGGGTGTTTCAGTTGAATACAGCAACACAAGTAAGACATGTGGAAAATGGTGGAGCTTTTAAGGAGGGAGGGAGGGAAAAGATGGGGGCAGTGGAAGGGGGGTTCAATGAAGAGGGGTGAAAGTGAGATGTGGATGCAGAAGTAAGCAGCTGCGGAAGAAGGCTGAGTGTGTAGTGCACCCCTGAACTCTGCACTTTGTACATAGCGCAACTGCAATCTCTGCACATAGGACACCCTGTAACTCTGCACCCCTGAACTTAGCACTCTGTATGTAGCACACTATTTTATGCTGTTTTGCGTGTGGGGAGAAGGTTGGTTGGGGGGGGGGGGGGGTTGTGGTTGAGTTCCTGCCCCTTTTTTCTGAGAAAAAAAAATCCTTGTAACCATTTTACTTTACCCTGCCTCAGACATTCTTTAACTATCGCTTTTTATTCCAGGTTTTCCCAGCCTTCAAGGACCATGTTAGGGAGATTCCCCCCCCCCCCCAATACCACATGTCAAGGCTGGGACAAGGGATGGGCAGGAGGGACGGCTGCCCCTGGCGCAATGGTTTATTGCAGGGATGGGGGGCACCCTGACCCTAACCATAAGGGCAAGGCGGGCGCAGTTTGGCACCTTTGATGACCTTGTCCCAGCCAGTTACTACATTGGCAGTAATTAGTTACTCAGCAAAGTAACTGACTTTTTTTTGAGGCATGAGGCATGTTACAGGCACAGTGAGGCATGTGAGGCATATTACAGGCACAGTGAGGCATGTTACAGGCACAGTGAGGCATGTGAGGCATGTTACAGGCACAGTGAGGCACGTTACAGGCACAGTGAGGCACGTTACAGGCACAGTGAGGCATGTTACAGGCACAGTGAGGCATGTTACAGGCACAGTGAGGCATGTTACAGGCACAGTGAGGCATGTTACAGGCACAGTGAGGCATGTTACAGGCACAGCCTCGGCCTCGGACGATGAGAAGGCTGAACACTAAACAGAGGCACTGCTAGGAAAATTACTGTTCCGCCTATCACGGAACAGCCTGAGGAGGAGGCGCGGCTTTTGATAATGGACGGCAACCAACGGCTGCTGCTGATAGAGGTATGTAATTACGGTAACGCTGCCCCAGTAATGGTAGCGACGTTGCTGTGAGGGGAAGAGTAATCTGGTAGATTACTTGTTACCCTCAAAAGGGGTATCGTTACCTAACGGCGTTTATTTAAACGCCGTTAGTTACAACACTGGTGTCGGCATTGCCACATGTACTGTGTTAATTTATTAGCTTCCTGGAAACTCCACTACAGAGCATATGATAAAGTCATGAGTGTTTCAATAGTGAAAGAGGTCCATGTGGTGTTGGACAACTGTAAAAATTCAGCACTCCGCTTGAAAATGGGTGGTGTGCCCTTTACAGAAATATAGATAGGAGTTTGTTGCATTTGCCTTGTACGTTGTATATTGACAGCTCAGGTCAAAGCCGTTGTACTAACAATCTAATGTAAGCACGGCGATCTCCCCAGCTGTGCTAGTGTGTTCTGACAGGGGGATGTTTGTCAGCGCTGATCAGGAGCCGGACAGCAGATCTTTTCCGTCATGCCCCGTTAACAGAAGTTTCTATTGAACCGGCTGATGCAGCCCAACATTCAGGCCGTGTGTACAAGGTTTTACCCACAGGCTTTTTTTTCCCAACTGAGCAGCTAAGAATAGGCAGGTAAGTATGTGAAATAGAGTCTAAGGGCCAGATTCTCATAGAAATTCGCCGGCGTAGCGTTAGCCATTTACACTACGCCGCCACAACATAACAGAGCAAGTGCCGTATTCTCCATGCACTTGCATGCAGTTTGCGTTGGCGTAGCGAAAATGGCCCAGCGTAAGGCCGCGTAATTCAAAAGGGGCGGCTTGTATTTAAATTAAGCACGCCCCCGCGTCGATCGAACTGCGCATGCGCCGGCCGGGGAAAAAGCGCATGCTCCAGCTCACGTCGGAAAGCGTAGTTGAAACCGACGTCAAAACGACGTGATCGTCACTACGCAATGCCCTATTCGCAAATGAGTTAGTAAAACGACGTAAGCGACAGAAAAAGCCGACGCTGACCCGACGCCATACTTAACATGGCATCCGACGGCACCCGACGGCATCCGACGGTACTGCGTAAGGTTACCCCTCATATTAGCAGGGGTAACCTTACGCGTTTGTAAACGACGTACGCGACGGGGCGGCGTAAAAGCGATCGGGAATCGGCGTAGTAGCCTCATTTGCATAGGCAAATGAGAAAACAAAGTAAAGGCCACCTAGTGGCCGGAGTTGTCATTACAACTACGATCCGCAAGTGTAATGGTATTACACTTGTCGGATCTTCAGCCATATCTATGTCAAAGTGATGCTAAGGATCACTCGCATAGATACCCAGCAAAAAAAACGGCGATACGACGGGGTATCTGAGATACTCCGTCGTAGCACCTCTGAGAATCTGGCCCTAAAGCTCCACCTGCTGGCAGAAATAAAAGCACAAAGGGCCAGATTCAGGTAGATGAGAGCATCTTTGCTCCAGAGTAACGCTTCTCATTTACGTTACTCTGAAGACCCTTTCAGCGCAAGTCCTGTAATTCACATAGCAGTTGCGCGTAAACTTGCGCCAGAGTAACGATAATGCGCTGGCGTAACCCGACGCAAGTGGAAGTGGGTGTGATCATATGTAAATGATGGGCGGAGCCCAGCGCAGAGGCTTACGTTCAGCGCATCAACCACGGAGCATGCGCAGTGAGTGCGGCTCCACTCGCCCCCTTTGTGCGCATGCTCACAACTTCCGTCGGCACCACTTCACGGGAAACGTCAGCGCAATGCCTTCCGTTGGGCGTTTAAATGCGCCCGTAGAAGCGCCATTTCGGCACTAAAGTATATCCTGCTCCCCCTCCCCGCAGTGATGTTACTTTTGTTTTGAGATGGCTGCTCCCGTTCCCCGCAAACACACAGGAGAAAGCTGAACTTTAATGGCCAGGAGCTGTCAGCCGTCATCTCGGCTATGGAGACCTATGATGTCTTCCTCCATGGCTGTAAAATTTGACAGACAAGCATGGACAGAGGTGTTGTCCTGCAAGTGGGGGTGCTCAGCTAGCTCTTATCGTCGGTAACGCTGCTGTAGCTGCTCTCCTGCTGACCTGTGGCCATCTGGAGTAAAGATAAAGCAGCCTTTTGTAGAAATAACTTTGCGCCGGACGGACGAGATACGCGCGGCGCATGTAGCCAGCGTATGGTGCTAATCCGTTCGTGAATTGTGAAAAATCCCTCATTTGCATATTTGCAGGGGAAATCAATAGGCGCGACTGATGCGCCCAACGAAATTAAGCGCTGACGATACTCTGGCGTCGGAACGTTCCGCCAGTCGCAAATGACCCGTTATTGGGCGCATCTAGTTTGGTGGGTACGGGCACATAGAAACGACGGCGCATCATCACAGTTACGCGGCGCATATCGAAATACTCCAGCGCAAGTGTTCCTGAATCTGGCCCAAAATATTTATATGTAACATTTCATATTTGCATAATTAAAAAATAAAATATTTTTACCACTTTAATTTTTGATTCTGAACACAATAAATAAAGATACTATATATTTTTGGAAATGTGGTTGTTTGTATACCAGTTGGCACATCTTTCAGTAAGCACTTCTCTAATTAAATATACCAGTCCCAAGCAGATGCTGACATTTGTAAAAACAGGCTCATTTATTTAAAATTCATCATTTTTTTATACAGAGCGTTAGATACGGGGAAGGCTGCAGACACCACTTCTTGTGATCGTTCTCATATGACATTATTCTAGGCACATTGTATGCAAACAGAGATATTTAAGCAGCGGATGGACATTGTTGTACTGTTCCCATCATCTTTATCCAGAGTTGAATGTCAGCAGAGTGAAAACACAGATCCCTGCCAGTTGGGAGATCAATAAATTACTTCTAGAGAGCTCCGCTCGGAGTTTCCTGTTGTTGATGTACCTTTATTGACAGTAAGTCCCTATGGAGATATATAGGCTTTAGATTAAAGTCTGGGAGCAAATTGAGTTTAAATAGCTCAACCTTTGAATATCTAGCTTCAGTGCACGCTTATACTGTAGGTCAGAGAAGAGCGTTGCTGCTATGAAGACATTCCCTCCACATCAACACTTCTGTTAAAGCTACAGTCAATGCATCCATGCACATTTAAAAAGCAACTCAGGGTAAAAAGTAATTAGTAGTAAAAAAATTATGTAATGCAACTCTTAAAAAATACATGTATATCCCTTGCCCCCCAAAAAATTCCTAATATATAAACAAAAACAATATGCAAAAAAAAAAAAAAACATGCATACAAAGAATGGTGATTAAATATATGCAAATAAAGTCCACGAATGTCCAAATGTGTGAATTGTTGAAAAAACAATATGATATCCAGCGTGAATCCACTGAAATCACCACTGTGACATGTATTTAAACAAAGTGAATCCACCAGCCATGTAGATAAGCTTCTCACTTCCCTGACATGACCCCCTGCATTACCAGTAGGTCGCAGCACGCAGTTTTCCCTCTCTGCCTCTTATTCAGATGGATGGATGAATGGAAAAAGGAACCGAGTTTGTGCAGGAGAAAGAAAGAAGAGGAATCTGTAATTAGGGAGGCAGTTGTCACTGGTTTTGTTTGCTCAACAATTTCAAGTTGAGTATGCCATAATCCAGTGGCGGCCTGTCCATAGAGGGCGCAGGAGCGTCGTCTCCCCTATCCATGCGTCCGGCCCCCTGATCTACATATCAGTGGCACTGGACCTTGGATTCCAATGAAGGGTAGCTGTTTTTTTTAAGCACCTGATTAGAGCCAGAGGCTCTAATAGGCTTAAAAAAAGGGTGTCTTCGGAGCGCAGAGCATTGCGCTCAGAGGCCACCCAGTTGTGTGAAGATAAGCAAATACATTTTTTTCACACTAAAGTTCCTCCCCGCCAATCAGGAAGCAGGTCTGTGAGACCTGTTTCCCCATTGGCCAAAGCGTCAGGCAATTCTATTGAATGCCTAGTGCTTTGGTGGAAGAGGAGACACACAGCTATTTTCACACTAAAGTTCCTCCTTGCCAATCAGGAAGCAGGTCTGTGAGACCTGTTTCCCCATTGGCCAAAGCGTCAGGCAATCCTATTGAATGCCTAGCGCTTTGGTGGAAGAGGAGACACACGGCGGAGGAAGCTGGAGGAGCGGACACAGGAAATGCTGGGGGCCGCTGCCCGCACTTCAGGAGAGGAGGAGAAGGATACCACAGCCCCGTGATTAAGACCCGGACCGTCCAGGGAGGCCAGTTCTGTTTCAGTGCCATGCCACACCGCTGGGAGGAGAGGGTGTTATTTGTTTGCCACCCCCTAAAAAAGAACCCACCAGCCGCCACTGCCATAATCTCTTACCCCACCCTAGTTATCATCCCCTAATAAAAAAAATACAGAAAACAAGCCAAAAGGATGGATCTCTGTGTCTGCATGCAAGAAGGAAATGCTGTGTGACTGGTCGTGTAGTAGTGGGGAACAAGTATTTGCATGCTGCATTTAGGGGTGTAGAAAAAATGCCCCAAACTTGAGTTCCCAGAGAAGCGTATTTGTGCTTTTTAATACGTAAATGCAATTGAATGGCTGGAATAAGTAACTAGAATGACTTTATGTACATACACGTTCAAATTTTTTTACCTAATGATCGTGCAAATAACATACAGTACTTCCTTTCCCAGGGTGACAATGTTTATTCATTACACTGAATCTATGGAGGAGCAACAGTTTCACCCTAGGGCAGTGATGGCGAACCTTGGCACCCCAGATGTTTTTAAACTATATTTCCTATGATGCTCATAAACTCTGCAGTGTAGTTGAGCATCATGGGAAATGTAGTTCCAAAACATCTGGGGTGACAATATTTGCCATCACTGCCCTAGGGCATAACTACAGAACACCTCCTCTTTCCTCTTGTCCATAAAATGGGGTACGGTATTCTCTTGTCTACAGAGAGAAGTGAGAACATTTCTAATAGGAGAGCAGAAGAAACAGTGTGAGTGTACAGTCAATTATAAGCTCAGTAGTTTTTTGGCAAGATCAATAGGTATTTGACTCATAGAATAGATTGAGAACTACAAGTGAATGAAAAATTATCTATTAATGGAGGTCGGCAGGATGATTGAAAGGACCACCCTATCTATTCACAGATAATGTTTCTTTCATAGAAGCTGTAGTTACTTCTATGAATGACAGAGCTAGGCGGGTCATAGTTGGCCACTATTATCGAGTTCCTGTGACAGCTCACACAGTTCTATTAAACCCCCACCACCACCACCGCACTGGAATGTTATGCTGGCAGTGGTGATGGGGGGTGGGATCGATGGAGGATGATTTGAGTTAAAGAAGGAAACATCAACACAAGGGACACATTCTACCGACTGTAAGCATTGTCCCTTGTGCTATTTTTTTTTTAATATAATTTTAAAGCTCATGTTACATTTTAGTGAATAGGTTTAGCTTGTGTGCCTGCCCACAGTAGGAAAGAATTGTCACAGAACCCCGTTGCACTCTGCTTTAGTGATTCCGTCAGTACACTGCTTCCTCCAGTCTGGACCTTCAGATATCAGATATCACAGCCCATATATTGTAACCAAGAACCAGACGAGACTAGCTCAGTTACACAGCTTGAACATGGAAACATTTATTGGACAAGTATACAGCCTTTTTATACACTTGAAAAGTATGTCAGTTCCTGCATACACAATAACCCAAACATTTACCCAAAACATCACACAATGGTTTAGCTCAGCCATTCTCAACCGGGGTTCCGTGGAACCCTAGGGTTCCTCCAGAGGTGGCTAGGGGTTCCTTGAGCTGTGGCTGATTTACCTCCTGTTTGATGGTGCCTACATAGTTCTGAGCCAATTCCACTTGGAGGAGCCAGCGGTATTACACCAATGATCTTCATAGTTCTCTGTAAGGGGGGCATTCTTACTACTACTGTAAAAAAGGGCATTTTTCTCACTGACCACCGAAGTAAGGGGCATTGTTCCCACTGATCCCCAATGAATGGGTTTTATCAGGGGTTCCCCGAGGCCTGAAAATTATTTTTAGGGTTCCCCAGCGGTAAAAAGGTTGAGAAAGGCTGGTTTAGCTAATGAGGTAGGGCTGACCCATGGCTAATGCCATGACAGAGGGTCTTCAACTCCACCTGGATGACTCCGATGTCACATTGCAAACCAGCCTTGCTGACTTCAAGCTAACTGCAGACAATACATATTATCATAAGCATAAACACAGCAAACCTTCAAACAATAGCAGAATACCTAATTACAATTAATAATACAAACAGTGATCTCCCCTCTCTTCAGCCTAGTAGGCAACAGACTATAGCAGGTGTCCCCAGTAGCATACTGTCTGGCCCCAGAGGCCAAGGTGACCAGCTCTTTCAATTAACATATATAGTTCAGAATCAAACAAACCAGGAATAGTCTTTGTATGTTTGCTGGGAGATATTATGGATAAATATTACTGTTCCATTTTAGATAATCCATGCCACATTCTTAATTCCCATTATTTTCTTGGTCACCCTGTGCCCATGGGGAGCTGAAGCAAGGGTTTCCCAACCTTTCCAAGGGATTCTGGGTTCCACCAACCCCCCGCCCAAAGTGACTCCATTCACAAGAATAATAATCTGTTCATGGTCCAGACAAATTGGATTTATGCTTTAACACATTTTATATAAAGTAGGACATAAACTGGTAATTATATATTATGCATATTATGCATAGGCATGTGCATACATAAATCCTACCAATACATGATGCAAATGTGAAACTCCGAACATTCACAGAGAGTTGGCATTCAATGGTAGATTGCCAGCACCTTTCCATCAGTAATGAGAACAGTCTAATTGTTTGATGCACTGTTTATTCCCTTTATCCTCACAGCTCATTACTACAACGCTATGCAATGGGCAATAATTGAAGTACACTTGTAACTTATAATTGGATACGCGGTTTTGCACTCCACATTTCAATTCACAGCGCCAAACCTCCTTGTGACCAGTTGAGAGAAGCAAACGTAATTATAACTACAGGCAAAGGAAACGTGTATCTTTAAAAGACCAAAGGGAGCCACTTAGAATTATTGTACAGATTTTCTGCCATTCTTTGCATGGGCAAATATAAGCAAACAACTAGGCTTTAACTAGCAATTAACAAAACAACACTTTTATGCTGTAATTTCTATATAGAAATATACACTCAATATTAGAAATAAATATAGATTGAGGGGAATCAAATTAATAGAAAGGGTTTTGTTGAAAAATTCCAAGCAAATGTTACATATCATCCCTATCATTAAAATCTTATATGAGGCTTGCCATGTCTAATTTCACAAGTTATTTCCAATATTTATATAGTTGTATTTTTCATTAAAATAATACCGGTTGATCCTTCCATGAAGGTCCTTGTACAGGCACTTGCTGTAGCTGGACAGCTAGAACCTGTCCTAGGTAGCTAATATAACCTACATGTATATACAGCTAAACCCGCTAAGAACCAAATGTAGTGCACATGTTTATATGTGAGAGACAAAGGCAGAGTTATTCACTGTATTCACTGTGATTTTATGCTTGGATGTCATATAACAGATGTATGTTGTGTTCACAGAAGCAAACGAAAAAATATACCTTTAAGAATAATTTATTTATATGACAGAAGAGGTAAGCAATAACGGTAGAATTCATAACAGAAAGCATAGAGTTAAGCTTTTGTGACTCATCAGAATCCTTGGCCAATCACAGCAAATCTCACATTGAGCAAGAGTCTTGACCTATCACAGCCAGCTTTGCATCCACACTGTCTGGAAAGTTCCCAGCACATGGGCTGCAAAATCTTTTCCACCACAGACAGAGAGCAGAGCAGACACACAAACCAGAGTCCAGTTTTATGGAAGCAAAGGGGCCAAATAGGTATGTCTTAGGCCGCATACACACAATCAAATCTGTCTGCTGAAACCCGTCTGACGGGCCGTTTCAGCAGACAGATTCGATCGTGTGTACGGGCAAACCGACGGATTTGGCCACCCGACAGATTTCAAAGCATGCTTTGAAATCTGTCGGCTGCAAACCCGTCCGCCCGACATGTCTGCTGGTTAGTACTCTAACCAGCAGACATATCTTCTCGCACATGCGTCGAATGGATTCGACGCATGCGCGGAAGTGTTTTACTTCCGGGTGCGGTGACGTGGCGGCGTCAACGTCACCGCCACATCACCGAGACGTCATCGCGCTGTCTGCCGGCAGGGATTTTGGTTTGATCGTGTGTACACGATCAAACCAATACATCCCAGCAGACAGATTTGTTCAAATCTGTCGGTCCGACGGATTTGAACAAATCTATTTGCTCGTGTGTACGAGGCCATACAGTTATATATATATATATATATATATATATATATATATATATATATATGTTCCTATTGTAAATAATGTGATTAGAACTGTATACTGAACTGGTTGTGTGTTCACTTGTAGTTCCACCGAACAAACTAGTTCACAACCCTAATTCAAGAGATAACTCATCTAATTCACCTAATTCACAAACTAAATAAACCTCACCTAACTGAACTAAACCAAACCAAGTTGCAAACCACCGAGTTATACCTTTCAGAGAAATTAGAGAATGCTTTAATAACTTACAGAGAGAGTAAATACTGAAGAAAGAAATATATCCACCATCTTATTTTAAATGACAAGATTGAATATTTGAACCACCATTTTGTTATACTTTATTCATCACGTGTTTTTGTACATGGACTGTCTGCTGCAAAGCAGCAGTATTATATATGAAGAAAAGTTAAGTTAATAAAGAAGTTATTTTAAGCATTTGGTGTGCTCCTTAACCACTTCCATACCAGGCACTTACGCACCTTCCCGCCCAAGCCAATTTTCAGCTTTCAGCACTGTCGCAATTTGAATGACAATTGCGCGGTCATGCTACACTGCACCCAAACAAAATTGGCGTCCTTTTTTCCCCACAAATAGAGCTTTCTTTTGGTGGTATTTGATCACCTCTGCGTTTTTTTTTTTTTGCGCAACAACTAAAAATAGAGCGAAGATTTTGAAAAAAAAAAAGTTTTTATTTTTTTCTGTTAATTTTTTTGTAAATGAGTATGTTTTCTCTTTCAATTACGGGCACTGATATGGTAGTTCTGATGGGCACCGATTAGGTAGCACTGATGGGCACTGATAGGCGGCGCTGGTATGGGGCACTGATGGGCACTCATGGGCGGCACTGATGGGCACTCATGGGCGGCACTGATGGGCACTCATGGGCGGCACTGGGCACTCATAGGCGGCACAGGTGGGCACTCATAGGCGGCACAGGTGGGCACTCATAGGCGGCACAGGTGGGCACTGATAGGTGGCACAGGTGGGCACTGATAGGTGGCACAGGTGGGCACTGATAGGTGGCACAGGTGGGCACTGATAGATGGGCACTGGGCATGGATTGGCACTGACAGACACTGGGGTGGCACTGATGATCACTGAGGGGTGGCACTGATGGATCACCTGTTGCCAATCAGTGCCCATGTGTGGGCACTGATTGGCATTATTGGCATTATTTTTTTTTCACTGCCCTTTTTTTTTGTCCTTTTTTTTTTTTTTTTGTAAGTACCCTGGTGGTCTAGTGTGGGCACTCCCTGGTGGTCCGTGTGGCGATCCGAGGGGGGGCTGCGCTGATAAACAATCAGCGCGAACCCCCCCTGTCAGGAGAGCCGCATTGAAATCGTGCTAAGCCGTTTGAGAACGGCTAGTCACGATTTCATAACCACTTTCCGGCCGTAAATCGGCTATTGGCCGGGCGGGAAGTGGTTAAACCTACTGCTTCCATAGAACGGCACTAGAGGAGTTAGACTGAAAATCAGAGATATCACAATTCTTCTAATGCCACAGCGCATGAGGCACTTCATAGTGCTGCGCCTGCCACACTTGCTATTATAGCATACACCCATGACCCAACAGTCCCAGATTCCACAGGACTGTTATAGAAATCAAGTGAAACCTGACAGCCTGCGGGTCTGGGCTGTGTCTTGCTCACAACCGCGCCAATTCAAACAAGGTGTGGGGGTGCCTGTTGCCCAGGCAGGGGCACAAACACCTAGAGTTCAGGATGGGTAGTACAAGAGGTAGCTGCTGTAGGGAACCACAAGGACCACTAAGAGGAAGACAAGAAGCTGAGAGCACCAGATAAACAGGAGGCAACAGGCCCTGCTGCTGTATCAACACCTATAAATGCTTAGGTAGGTGCATGAATGCTAAGTTTGGGGTGGTATGTTTGAGTTTGTGTTAGTATGTATGTGGTTGTTAGTGCGGCTGATGTTTATGGGTTAGTAGTGATGAGTTGAACGTGCCTACGTTTGGCTAGAGAAGGTTTCAGTGAACATGACTAAAGTTCAGGAGATGAATCTTAGCATCACTGAAGTTAATAGGAGCTGAATATTCTTGTAATTTTCTAGGGTAATAGGTAAGGGATTATTCAACAAATGACATGGGGTGCTGGATGCTGCCATAGACAACATGAACAAAAGCAAAAAAAAAAAAAAAAATAGATTTACTTTGGCTGGGAGCAGTGATTAACCACTTCCATACCGGGCCTATTTTGGCACTTCTCTCCTACATGCATAAATCATAATTTGTTGTTAGAAAATTAATCAGAACCCCCAAACACTATATATGTTTTTTTAGCAGACACCCTAGGGAATAAAATGCCGGCCATTGCAACTTTTTACCTCGCAGAGTATTTGCGCAAACATTTTTCAAACGCTTTTTTTTGGAAAAAAACGGTTTTGAGAATTAAAAAATAACAGTAAATTTTTGTTGTATAATGTGAAAGATAAAGTTATGCTGAGTAAATAGATACCTAACATGTCACGCTTTAAAATTGCGCACACTCATGGAATGGCGACAAACATCAGTACTTAAAAATCTCCATAGGCGTTGCTTATTTTTTTTTACAAGTTACAAATTTAGAGTTTCAGAGGAGGTCTAGTGCTAGAATTTTTGCTGGCGCTCTAACGCACGCGGCGAAACCTCACATGTGTGGTTTGAACGGCGTTTACATATGTGGGCGGGACTTACGTGTGTGTTCGCTTCTGAGCGCAAGCTACCGGGAAAAGGGGCGTTTAAAAAAAAAGGTTTTTATTATTTTATTTTTTATTTTACTCAATTTCTTTTATTTTTACACTTTATTTTTATTTTTTTGATCACTTTTATTCCTATTACAAGGAATGTAAACATCCCTTGTAATAGGAATGGTTCGTTACAGGTACTCTTTATGGAGGGATGCGGGGTCAATAAAACCCCACATCTCACCTCCAGGCTGGAAAGCATTAGATCGTGAAAAAAATTCACAGATCTAATGCTTTCAGCCACGATTGCGGCTGTGTTTACATTCCAGGACCTGGGCGTGACGTCATAACATCGCGCCAGGGCCTCCGACGATCATAGAGATGACTGGTAACCATCTGGTCACCAGTCTACTCTATGGATTCCATCTGATGCCGGCGGATCGTTTCTCCGGGTCTCCGATGGCAAAGGAGAGCCTGGAGATGCACCGGATGGCGCCGCCTATAAGAACGATCAAGCGGTGGAACCGCCGCTATGATCTTTCTTATGGTGCAGGGAATCACCGGCTGAAGAGATGGATATCTGAATGATGCCTGTGGCTGCAGGCATCTTTCAGATATGCCCACTGAAAGTCCAGGACGTCATATGACGTCCTTGGGCTGGAAGTGGGTAAAACAATGCCTAAAGTGTAACATTAAAAATGCAAAACTCTATTAAATAACATGCCTGCGACTGCCGTTTATTGCTGGCAAAATGTTCTGTTTGTAAAAGAATAACCAGGGATTTTATTCATCTATATCAGACCCTTATCCTAGGTGAGAATCTAGTATAGATGTTAACAGGGAACCCTCACATAAAACAAAAATGGCATGGGGTTCCCAACTTCCCATTCATTTTATACCAGGCCCTTAAGGTTGGGTATGAATTTTAAGGGAGACCTCAAAAATCAAGAAAAAGGAACGTGTGGTCCCCCCAAAATTTCATATCAGACTTTTATCCAAGCTTACAGCCTGACAAGCCAGGGAAGGGGGACAAGCATGCATTCCCCCTTCCTTTCTGAACCACACAAGGCCACATGCCCTCAATATGGGGTGGTACTTTTCCCATGGGCAAAAATCACCTCACAAAACATCCGGTTCCCAGGTTGATGAGGACAAGGGCCTCTTCTCCACAACCCTGGCCTGGTGGTTGTGGAGGTCTGCAGGCTTGCCAGAATCTGGAAGTCCCCATTTAACAATCAGTGGTAGGGATGGGATAATATTCTCTTTTGAGGTACCTCTCCAAGGTTGCCTATCTCAACAGTTGATCGTTGTTTGCAAGTACTGAACTTCTTTAAGGTAGGCTCAGATAAAGTGTTCAGTCTCTGTGTATTTTTATTTTTTGCTGTTATGAGACTCTTTCTCATAGGAGATTATTATGGAGTATTTTGTGGGCATATGTATTGTGAGCCGTGTATAGTGTATGCCATATGTAGGCTCAGACTACCATAACCCTTTAGGAAATGTCCAATAGTCAGCACAATCTAGCCACATCCACTTTAATGGCACGTACACACGGTCAGACTTTTGACCGGACAAAACTCAGTCGGAATTTTTAACAGAAAAATAGAGAACCTGCTCTCTATCTAAGTCCGTCCTAAATTACGACGGAAAAAGTCCAATGGGGCATATACACGGTCGTGATATCCGATTAAAAGCTCCCATCTGACTTTTACCATCAGAAATTCTGACCGTGTGTACGTGGCTTTACCCCCTTGTTGTCTTCTCAACCACCCCAAAGTGCCCCTCATTCTCAAGTTCCAAAGTTAGGAGGTATGCTATAGGCAAACAACGTCCTATCCTGACCTCCCAATTCTGCTCCTGTGTTGTCCCACAGGATTTTGATGGAGATTATAAGTGGCCAATATAACCATTAGAAAACAGAATAAAAGAATTGTATTTAGAAAATAGTATTTTATTCAGAAAAAAACTGTTGTTATGATACACAACACTTTAACAAGCTGATGTCATTTGGTTAGGATATGTATACACTTTAAAAGAAAAACCTGAAAACAGCCACTATTGTTTTTAACGTGAACCTGTACTTTGTCCATGTAGCTTGATAGTTCATCCTCTATTCTATACCAAAAAATCCCCAATTCCCTGCTGGGACAAAAACAAAACAAGTCGGTTCTTTGGTTGAACTTTACATATAAAAGTGGTTGAAAGTATAACAGTCCATACATTGGCAGATTACTGGAGGGCCAATTTAACAGTCCAGTGCATGGTATTAGAACAAGTTCTGGGGTAATGTTTAGTATATATTATAGAAGCTGTCGAGCTATTACACTTTGTAACGGAATGACCCGTGATTCCTGTGTCAGCGTCACTGATAACTCTTGGGTCTGAGTCCACCCTGTGCCCCTTTGGGCATGGGGTGGCTAGTGAATCATACTTTATGTATTGCAGAAGATGGGACATTACTGACAGTTCATTGCAGGAGATACTGACATATTACAAGTGGTTTATTTTGTCCTGACTAGGTCAATAGGACAATGACCCTTCAATGCTTAGCTCAAGCTATTGAAATGCTAAGTGGAGCCGGCTTGTGAAATACCTTTTTATTGTGTTCTGCAGATGAACAGCTGTTGTCAGAAACGGGACGTCTCTGGGAGATAATTACCTCAACTAAATGTCTTTTAGAATGTGATTGAAGTTCATTGTATGTGTGTTGTAGTTAGCAGTCTCCTGTCAGGTGTATTGAATTAGCATGTCAATTATGTTTAAAGGAACTTGACAAGCTATGCGGAGCCAAGCTGTCTAGATAACGCATTTTGTTACAATTAGTAATTAACTTCACTGATGTCATTATCTAAAAGGAATGTGTCTCGTCAAGATCGGTGCCGAAATGTCTGGATACTAATTAGTAATTAGCCATAGTGTGTGATGAGGGGGGTGGAGATTTCATTGTTCCTATGATTAACTTTAATATGCTGTACTGGATATATAAGCAAGCTAAGATACCATTAAAGCGTTCATACATTTGACTCAGAACACAGAGCTGTCAGTCTCGTGATCTGGAGAATGGATTGTGTATGCAGGATTGTCGGAGTGTGTCGGATAAGCTTGTCATGGGTGGATGGAAGGTCGTAAACGGTGGTGACCGTTACACACTTGGTTACAGGAGGATTGCTGTGGTGTATTCACTTAGTGTCCCATTGTAAATCCGACCCAGGCCTTAAGCCTCCTTTTCTCCAGAGCCTTCTCTCCAAGCTTTAGAGGGTAAGCTCTCCCACACTCACAGGATCATCATGTATGTAATGGAGCTGGCATCCCAAGGGCGCAAATGGGGGGACCTCTAACATGAAGGGGTGCCTCTGGTGTGCTGGGGGATGTCTAACATGAAGGGGTGACTCTTATGTGCTGGGGGAACCTCTAACATGAAGGGGTGCCTCTGATGTGTTGGGGGATTCTCTAACATTAAGGGTCGCCTCTAATGTGCTGAGGTGACCTCTGACATGAAGTGGTGACTCTGATGTGCTGGGGGGACCTCTAACATGAAGAGGTGACTCTGATGTGCTGAGGGGACCTCTGATATGAAGGGGAGGCTCTGATGTGCTGGGGGGACCTCTAACATGAAGGGGTGACTCTGATGTGCTGGGGGGACCTCTAACATGAAGGGATGCCTCTGATGTGCTCTGGGAACCTCTAACATTAAGGGGTGCCTCTGATGTGCTGAGGTGACCTCTGACATGAAGTGGTGACTCTGATGTGCTGAGGGGACCTCTGACATGAAGGGGTGACTCTGATGTGCTGAGGGGACCTCTGACATGAAGGGGTGACTCTGATGTGCTGGGGGACCTCTGATATGAAGAGGGGAATCTGATGCCATAGGGAAGCTCTGATATGAAGGGAACTTGTAACTTGAAGTTAATTTCATCAAAGTGGTTGTGTGCATGATCTCAAGCTCAGGTTTCCAATTGATGTCACATTTTACTTTTTTTTACATTTTAGACTGGGGTGCTTTGCGATCTTGCATACTTTTAAAGGGCACCACAGCAGGAAAAAGGTTGAGAAACATTACTTTAAATTAGCAATATAAACCTCTGATGCTCTATGACCACTGTGTATAACAAGCTACAAGGGGCCACAAGCAAAGTGATCCTTAAAATTATTTCATAAAGTTGACATCTATACACTTATATGCTGATGCTCATTACCTTTTAAAGAACTTTTGTGAGTAACCTAAAAAAAGGTATGTCTTCTGCAGCCAGTTTCATTATAAGGGTAGATAAAAGTATAGTCTGACATTCACAGCACAGACTACAGAAACCTCTGTCACCCAGAGCTCACTGTTTTTTTGCCCCAGTTCCAGCTATTTCAGCTTGTTTTCTTATTTATTTATTTTTTGCATATTTGCAGCTTTGTTTAGGAAAGTTAAAATCTTTAGAGAAGCTTGCAGAGACCTTTGCATCATTAAAAGCATCCTGTTTAGCTGTTGCAGAATGCCAGAGGCTCCGTCTTCATACTTTTCACCAACTGACATCACAAAACTTTACAAAACAAAATTCCCACTGGACTATCACAGATTGTGGCTCATTATAATCTCAATGCTCAAAGCAGATAGAGTTAAATAGTTTATGGCAGTTTCGGGGATTTTTATCAATCAACCGCCTTTATCACATCTTTTTTCCAAAAGTTGTCAATGTTGTCAGGTTTTATTTTCAAGGTACACCTCCAATCTACTGTATATGTCATACTGTACTTGATAACATGAAGTAGGGCAGGATGATAATGAACTTTGTAAATAAAAATATTACCCAATGTTTCTCTGTTATACACCTACATGCTTTTGAAGTTGAAGTATCCAATGAGTGCAATGGGAAACATTTACATTTTGTTACTCTAGTTTGTGTATGACTTACTGACTGTTCACACGGAGCAAATATATCTTTGTAAAGATAATAAAATCTTGAGGGCATGAGTGCAGTGAGGATGAGCTTGAAATTTTGGCAAGCTTAATTTTGCAGAGAAATTGTCAGTGTCACATTCACTGAAACTACATGAAAATTACCTCTGGCGGACGCATGTCGAATATGACACAGAGCTGTGATGGTACCTGTAACGGAACCCCAAATGGGACAGGGCATAACGCCGTTTAAGATATTCCATTCCGGACCCAAGACAGCTTATCGACACTCCACAATCAGGCGACCACGACCCATACGGATTTCCCCCAGAAATGAGACACACAGCTCTGTTCTCTGGTTCAAACGAATAGACAAGCTTTATTGAGAATGGCAGGCTCTTATATACACACAAAAAGAATACTGCAGTAATCAAATGGACAATGACACACTCCACCCACAACATCTACAACATCTACAATTTACCTACTCTCACTTCTAGTAGCACACACTAGAGGGTGCTACTAGACTGGGCTTAAGGAAAAGACGTACACCGGAAGTGCCGTGAAGCCAGTGCTACGAGTCACTGCTGTACATGCCCGTTTTTCCGTTTTTGCTGTAAGTGCAATTTTACTCATTAAAACTTTTATATTGGTGGTAATACACTATTGGAGGCTCTTCTTCTCTCTATGTCCCGCCTTGGGACTTCAGGTCATCTAGATCCACTGGGTTGGATATCTGTACGCTGAAGGGAGACATCTGGCAGAGGATACTTATTTAAGGCCTGTATTTTGCTGCTTAAGGTGAGAGTTCTGGGAGACCAGACTTTGTGTGTGGTGAAGTGCACATCTCTCTCAGGAACAGTGGGCTCCTACTATCAAGCTTTTCACTTTAGTATGGACTTTTTCTGCACACATTGTTATCAATAGTCACTTTTTTGTGGATGCATCACATTGTTTCTATGGATACATTATTTGCACTAATTTTATGTTGTTATTTCTCACTGTAATCCAAATCTTGGTCTTATATACTTTGCGCAATCACCCCCCCCCCCCTTCCTATTTGCAATTTGAGGTGTTGTGTATGCACTTTTGTGTTTGCTGCATTGCTGTCACTGTTAATTTAGGGCAGTGTTTCTCAATTCCAGTCCTCACGCCCCCCCAACAGGTCATGTTTTCAGGATTTCCCTCAGATGAAAAGGCTGTGGGAATTACTAAGGCAGTAAAACTGATCAAATCACCTGTGCAAAATAATGGAAATCCTGAAAACCTGACCTGTTGGGGGGGCGTAAGGACTGGAATTGAGAAACACTGATTTAGGGCGACCTTGTCGCATAGTAGCGCAGAAGCCCTTCTTCCTTTATACATATATAAAGCCCCAAATTCTACTTTAAGGGAAGTCTCCCCAAAAGGACACAGACAGAAAAAAGGTATCATTCCCTAAACTAAAAAAAATTTTATTGGGGATTTCTATACCATACAGATTAAACACAATATTACACTGAATTCCAAGTTATTAATTCTTTGTAAGACCCCTTTCACACTGGAGAATATTGCAGGTGCTATAGCGTTAAAAATAGCGCCTGCAATATGCCCTTAAAAATATGTCCCCATTCACTCCAGTGTGAAAGCCCAAGGGGCTTTCACACTGGAGCGGTGCGCTAGCAGGACGGAAAAAAAAGTCCTGCTTACCACATCTTTGGAGCGGAGAAGGAGGAGTGTTTACCACTCCTCCTCCGCTGCTGCCCATGGAAATCAATGGGACAGCGCGGCTATACCGCCCGCAATGTGCTGCTTCAGCAGCACATTGCGGGCGGTCTTAACCCTTTCTCGGTCGCTAGCGGGGGTAAATGTGCCCTGCTAGCGGCCTTAATGTGCCGCAAATCCGCCCATAGCGTCGGCGGTAAAAATAGCAGCGTTTCACCGCCGATGCTATGGGCGGCACAATGTGAAAGGGCTCTAAAAGCTCAGATAACATAAAAATTCCTGAATACATTATCCAACTGTTTACAAATGACTTCATAATCGTATTATTCACAGAATAAGACATTGATTGTGTATAATAAAACATACATGAGGATGCAAAGGGCAATTTAAATAATGTATATATATTCATTCTCTCAGCTCCTGTTCTATAGATTTTCAGCAAGTTTTAATGGAGGCCCTGACAGCTGACTCATTTATTCGGTGTTTGCAGTCACAACATTATCATAGCGAGGAATAAACAAACTTGTATAATTCGCAGCAAGTTTAAAGAAACATTTATCTCTTGCGCGGCTGACACGCGTTCCCTCTCTATTGTCACATACGCCGTTGTTATGCAGAGCGCACCATTAATGCTATGCAAATGAGGTGATGGCATCGCCTAGTTTTACCTCATATCCATATCAAATACGAGCGGCTCCCAAAGCCTTTCACCTCCTGCAATAGATTATATGATTTGAGTGTATTACAACAAATCATACAACGTGGGAATCAAAATAGAATCACTTAGTCATGCTTAAAGTAAAACTGTCATAACCTTGTTGTTCTGTCTGGGCACCCCAGAAGCCCTGCACTTGGGGTGCTATGTATGGAAGTTTCACCCTCCTAGATACACTAAAAAAGTATTGCCTGTCTTTACACACGCATATGAATGCTAATGGCATCCCAGTCTCATTCTGTAGGGTTCAATGTTGAGTTCGCCCACCCTTTGCAGCTATAACAGCTTCAACTCTTCTGGGAAGGCCGTCCACAACGTTTAGGAGTGTGTCTATGGGAATGTTTGACCATTCTTCCAGAAGCGCATTTGTGAGGTCAGGCACTGATGTTGTATGCAACGGTCTGGCTCGCAGTCTCTGCTCTAATTCATCCTAAAGGTGTTCTGCACTCTGTGCAGACCAGTCAAGTCCCTCCCCTCAAACTTGCTCATGCATGACTTTATGGACCTTGCTTTGTCAACTGGTGCGCAGTCATGAAACAGGTAGGGGGCCATCCCCAAACTATTCCCACAAAGTTGGGAGCATGAAATTGTCCAAAACTTCTTAGTATGCTAATGCCTTAGGAGTTCCCTTTACTGGTACTAAAGGACCAAGCCCAAACCCTGAAATACATCTCCACACCATAATCCCCCACCCCCAGCAACCAAACGATTTGGACCAGTGCTTAAAGCAAGGTCCATAAAGACATGGGGGTAGATTCACATAGATCAGCGGATCTTTTGATCCGCGTGATCTATCTTTTTTACGATCCGCCTGCGCCAGTTTTTGAGGCAAGTGCTGTATTCAGAAAGCACTTGCCTCGTAAGTTACCCTGGCGGATCGTAAATCCCCCGGCGGAATGCAAATTCCGCGGCTAGGGGGAGTTTACTATTTAAATCAGGCGCGTCCCCACATTACTGCGCATGCGCCGCCGGCTAAATTTCCCAGTGTGCATTGCTTCAAATGACGTCGCAAGGACGTCATTGGTTTCGGCGTTAACGCAATTTACGTATGGCCGTATTCCTGAACGACTTACGTAAACGACGTAAAAAATTCAAAACTCGACGCGGGAACGACGGCCATACTTAACATAGGATACGCCGCACTTATCCCGCATAAAGCAGGGGTAACTATCCGCCGGAAAAAGCCGAGCGCAAACGACGTAAAAAAAAGCGACGGCCGGGCATTCGGTTCTGAATCGGCGGTTCTCCTCATTTGCATATTCATCGAGTATAATAACGGAAGCGCCACCTACCAGACGGCGGGAGATTGCAGCCTAAGATCCAACGGTGTAACTCACTTACACCTGTCGGCTCTAAGGGAGATCTATGCGGAACCTGATTTGAGGAATCAGCCGCATAAATCCGAGCGTCGGATCTCACAGATACGACAGTGTATCAGTAGATACACCGTCGTATCTCTATGTGAATATACCCCACAGAGTTTGGGGTGGAGGAATTTGACTGGCCTGCACTGTGAGCCTGACCTCACAAATGTGATTCTGGAAGAATGGTCAAACATTGCCATAGACACACTCCTAAACATCGTGGACAGCCTTCCCTGAAGAGTTAAAGCTGTTATAGCTGCAAAGGGTGGGCCAACTCAATATTGAACCCTAAAAAACTAAGACTGGGATGCCATTAAATGTGCAAGTGTCCCAATACATTTGGTAATATAGTGTAGGTTGCTAGTCAATAGGAAAATGTTGCTTTTGGATGAGTGAGGGAGACTTAGGGAGAAGTCAAGTAAACAACTATACAAATCAAAACTGTGTTAACTACCATTAACACAGTTTTGATTTGTATAGTTGTTTACTTGACTTCTCCCTAAGCTCAGTGGTGTTGTGATCTCTCACTGTTGTCAGTAAGAGTCACTGGTTATACCATGAGGTTTCCCTGCCAGGCTGATTTATAAATATTCATATTCCCTCCATATTATTTGGAGAGTCCATCTATTAGCTCTCCTGCCTCAGGCTGGGATCTGAGGAATTGCTGCTGGGCTGTTTATGCTGCTAGGCCCAAATGCTTTTTATAGGCCTAGCATGTGCTGGGTATGCAGCTCTACACATCTGGCCTAGGAGATTCACTAGCTGGAAAAGCTGCCATCTCTTAAGGCCTTACTGATGATCTACAATGATACTCATCAGGGTCCTGGCTTTGGCAGAGCCAGGAGCCCATAACTGCAACTTCAAAGACACCCCTGACCCTGAGACTTCACCCTTGAGGACATAAAGTGAACATCAAAAAAGACCAGTTTGTGCTGCCAACATCCCTGGGATAATCGAAAAGAGAGAGAAAAATACTCTGTATTGAATATGAATAAATTACGATTTTTATACTCTTGAGTTGTTGCCCTTAAAGTCCCAATTGGGGGATTTTCTCGCTCTTTTCGATCACCCTTGAGGATCCAGTCTACTAACACTCCATTAGATGACAACAGGAAGCTAAGTCTGGGCAGCTATTTGGTGGTCTAGCGAGTAAAAGACCGCTTGCTGATCTTGGTGACATTGGTGCTGTAAGGATATAAAGACCAGTGTGGGTTTACAGAGTACAGTCCCTGATTTGACCATTCCTTCTAGTCTCAGGGATTAAGAAGCGCTATCTACATGACAATAAAGTTAGTGTCCTCCCTTTTGGACCTTGCACTTGGTGTATCCCATGCCTATACCCATCTGCAGTTACAAGTTTACTAAGCATTAAAACTTTAAAAGACAACCCCTAAAATGCTTACTAGGTCAGTGTGCGTGGAGTTGCTGATGTCTGTGCTGGCAGCCCTGCTCCAACGGGAAAAGGACCTTGGTCATCATCCTCATCTGTGTTGCTGTTATCAGGAAAGGTAAAGTATAATTTTTATCAAGTTAAATTATGATTCATCAGCGGCCCTTTTGGGCCCCCCTTTCCTCTCAATGTATACTCCTCTACTGGTCAAAGAAACACTATGAGGTCCATTGGCCATATACAAAAATCAGAGATTAGATATTGTTTTTCACAAGTTTCAGGAAGTTTACCCTTCTGGGGTGCTCTATCTATTCTGGTTGCAAAGGAATACCAAATGAAGTTTCTCACTTAGCACCGTTGTAGTGTTTACTGCAATGATTACACTCCTCGATTTCCAGCTCTGGGACAACTATCTAAGCACCAGCAGATTGAGAGTGATCATCACTGGGGCAGGTTAAGTGAGCAGCTAACCCTTCACACACACAGTAGTTGCCACCAGGATTTTAAACAGGAACACACACTGCTCATGAGATTCACTGCTGTGATTCTGATCACTTGCTGCCATGCCCAGACAGGAATGTAACAGAGTTTACAAGATGGTACCTTCTTTAAAAAGGCATTCTTTCATTTTTAATAAGAGCATTCCAAGATTCAGCTTAATCCTTTTTAAATATTGTTTTATTGAAATAAAAAATAAATAAAGAAACAGCCGATCACGTGGCAAACAGCCGCCAGCTATTGGCTGTTTATCCGTGTCGATGACGAGCAGTGTTCCTGGGAACACGCCACCACCCACATGATCGCACTGCATGCTCCTGATTGCGCGCATGCGCGGTCTTAAGAAGGGAGTACGCCCCGATATGCGTTGTCAAGACTACAGCCCAGTATACTTCCTCCCTGCCTCTCTCGGCTTGCTCCTCACTCTGAGCCTTAAGCCATGCTTCAACATCAGCATTTAGCCTTTTTACCACTCTTAGCTCCAAGCCTTGCTTTGGATTTGGTTCCCCGTCACGCCCCCTTCATGTTTCCACTGGAGCCCTCTCACACTGCCTTCTGTCTTCCTCTTCCATCCATGGTAGGCCGGCTAATCTACAATCCATTGCCGGGATCCGAATAGGTTTGATTCGGCCTCACTTCCACACACCACTTGGATCGGGTTTCTCCCTCCTTCCTACCTGTGTGGACGGTAAAGAGGAAACATGAGGTTTCCATCCACCGCAGCAAACTTTCCTACCATCCGGCGGATTGCACGCCTTCACAAGGTATCACCATAGTGTCAAGCAAGCCGATTGTCGATTATTCATGCAACAGAGGATTGTATTGTTCTTAATATATTATCCATGTCAACATTAAATTGATAGTTTGTTTATTGATTTTTGCCTGTTTATTTTGTCCACACAAGACTTGGCCCAAATAGCGCTTTTTATATGGTTGCTTTTGATTGTAAACAGCCATCACACGCATGCCCTGGTTGGGCCGCCATCATATAATGTCGGCCTAGAACGAGAGCCGCACTGCCTCGCCCCGCCGTCATATAACATCGGCCCAGAACGAGAGTTACACCGCCTCGTCCTGCCGCCATATGATGTTGGCCCAGAATGAGAGCCACACCGCCCTCATATGACGTCCCAGAACAAGAGCTGCACCGCCCCGCCATCATATAACAGTGGGCGGGCAGCAACTGGTTAATAGCACAGGTTCTGGTTCTAATTTAATGCAGATAAGGCACCAAGTGAGTTTAATTACCACCTTATTCAGCCACAGAACCTGTGTAATTAATATGCGTTCGGTTTTAAAGGGATGAGGTGGCAACCTTAACACCACCCCAAAATGTCTTAACATGCGTTTTGGCATGCTACAGCACATGTGCATGTGAAAGCTGCATTGGGATGTGTTGAGGAATCCAAACACACTCATTCACATGCGCTATAGCCTGTCAGAATGCTGAAATGTGCGTCTTGCCTCTCGACATAGGTATATATAGGGGCTAAAAGAATTGATGATATGCACTACAGAGACACACCCGACAAAAAGCACTAAAAGGCACCATTACTAAGTAAATTAGTTCCAGGGTCTGCCTCCTCTCATTTTTCATAACATTTTCTATATTTCTACAGTACGGATGCACTTAAAACTGCCAGCTGACCATGCCAGAGAACAATTGTGTCCCCATCTGGAAAGTTCTATTTTAGTTCTTTATGACGAGGTTGGTGTTCCCTGGACTCTGAGTGACGTATCTAGTTTAGCAATCAGAGGAATGTCCTGTATAATGACACCTGCAAGGCAGGAGAGGCGATTAAGGAAATAGAGAAGCGGCACTGCATAAGAAGGTGTTCTACTTTACCATCTCATTGGGGACGTGGAGGCCAGATGTTGAAGATGAATCGTCCCAGCTACATATACTTTCTTTTCTATTATTAGAAAATAGAGCACCGTTCTTATCAGCTGACCCTCCCAGTCTGTCAGCTTCTTAAGAAATCATCAGAAAATCACATTTTGCTAACAAGGAAGAATTTCCTTAAATAGCCAAGACAGACAGATGCAAGTGAGTTGTGGCTCATACTGAGAATACTGAGAATAGGCGCCACCCCACAAGGAAGAACTAGATCTGCTACAATAGAAGCTCAGCTATTAAGTTATAGGAAACCCATAGGAAACCCACACTAAAGCCCTGTACACACGGCCGGACTTTCCGAGAAAAAAGTCAGACAGGCTTTTTTTCTCGGAAAGGTCGGCCGTGTGTAGCCTCCATCTGACTTTTTTTGCAGAAAGTCCGACGGACCTTAGAGAACCTGTTCTCCATCTTTCCAACGGACTCACACCAGACTTTTGCATGATCAAATGTCCGACCGTGTGTACAAGGCATTAGAGGAACACGGGGGCTGCCAATACTAACCTCCTCCTGAAAATGCTGCTCACCTGGCCTTCTCTTTAACACTTAGGGCTCATGTACACTACAAATTCTAAACATGAGTTTAAGAGAGAGAAAGACACAGGCACCTCTGAGTAAGGACTGTAGCATTTACTGTAAAAGATGCATTAAAAAAACTCACATTTCAAGTATCTGTATATAGGCACAATAAAGTCCAATGAACCACACTATCACCGTCCAGGTTGTCTGTAGTAACCATGTCTCACTAGTCCAGGTGGAGCCGGTGTCTTGTCGATCTAGTTCCCCTATACATATGGTTCCCTGCTTGACTGCGCAGGCGCAGACGAAGCCCACAGAAATCTCCAAACCTCGGGCGGCATCCAGGCTCATTCCTTAACATCCCTGTGGATTGGAGGATGTTAAAAAAAGAGCCAGGAGGCTGAGCGAGCGCAGCAAGGACGTGAGGCCGACTGACCACTTACAGCACATTCCACATCGCCCTGGACCTCTTGCTACAGCTGGTCAGGTTTGGTGATTTCCGTCGGCTCGGATTGCGCCTACGCAGTCACGATGGGAACCATATCGATAGGAAAAACCAGATCGTCAGATCACCGGCGTTCTGACCAGTAGACATGTGCATTCGTTTTCGTTAGAATGCATTTTCATCCGAAAATCCGTTTTTTTTCTTTATCGTTTTAACAAACAATAACGAAAGCACAAGAAACGAAAACCGAAAGATCCAACATAAAAAATGCTTTATTTTCGTTTTCGTTGCGGTAAAAATTCGATATAGAGAGATTCAACATTATAGGGAAAATATTCGACATCATAGAGAAAAGATTCGACATTATAGAGAAAAGATTCGACACTATAGAAATAATAGATTCGACATTACAGAGAATAGATTTCAATTTATGAGAAAATAGATTCGACATTATTACTAGTCATACAACATTAGAATTCTTGTAGGCGGAATATTCGAACGGAAATGTACGATTCGACGTAAAGATTCGACATTCCGTCGAATATTCTTTTGACCATTCGACAGAAACCAAGTATTATTGGATTTTCGGACGAAAGCTATTCCCCAACGAAAAACGAAATAAATCAAAGCGATTTTCGGGAGTAGGAACGTGGTAGTGTAGCGCTCAGAGTACCAAAATGTAACTATAAAGCTATACATATAAATGGTGTGTAAAACACAAAGAGTGATCTGTGCGTCAACATAAAAATAATATCATAACTCATAAAATTGAAATAAAGTTCATGAAATAAAGTTCATAAATTCCAGTGACACAAATGATGCTTGATGTTCAGAAGTGAAAAAGAAAAAATCCCGCCACCGGTGAAGATGCAGGCTTACCAGATGAAATGGACTCTAAGAAAATTATATTTCTAGAGTCGGTCAGGCTTGGTATATGCTCAGATCTTGATATAAGGTGTCCCTCAGGGAAGGGATCAGCAGATATCTGTGATGTAGATTCCAATGGCCCCGAGATTGGTTAGAGGTCTCTCGTTCACGGAAAAAATATTGGTCATCCGTCTCAAAGATGGCATATATAAATGGAAAGGAGAAGAGGGGACGCCATAGTGTAACACTTAGTCTGGAGTCACTTCCTGGTCTGGCTGAGCGGGGATGGGCGTGTTGATTTTGTTCTTTCCTGTGCGCACAGGAAAGAACAAAATCAACACGCCCATCCCCGCTCAGCCAGACCAGGAAGTGACTCCAGACTAAGTGTTACACTATGGCGTCCCCTCTTCTCCTTTCCATTTATATATGCCATCTTTGAGACGGATGACCAATATTTTTTCCGTGAACGAGAGACCTCTAACCAATCTCGGGGCCATTGGAATCTACATCACAGATATCTGCTGATCCCTTCCCTGAGGGACACCTTATATCAAGATCTGAGCATATACCAAGCCTGACCGACTCTAGAAATATAATTTTCTTAGAGTCCATTTCATCTGGTAAGCCTGCATCTTCACCGGTGGCGGGATTTTTTCTTTTTCACTTCTGAACATCAAGCATCATTTGTGTCACTGGAATTTATGAACTTTATTTCATGAACTTTATTTCAATTTTATGAGTTATGATATTATTTTTATGTTGACGCACAGATCACTCTTTGTGTTTTACACACCATTTATATGTATAGCTTTATAGTTACATTTTGGTACTCTGAGCGCTACACTACCACGTTCCTATTTTGTTTTTTGCTTTTTGTTTTTCAGTAGCCGTGTTTAGCAGCCAAATTTATTCATTTTTAGCAGCGCAGTTTTACACACCACCCCGATTTTCGGGAGTAACTAAATACATTTATTTTCCAAACGAAAACGAAACAAAATATTCCAGTCTGCACATGTCTACTGACCAGCAGAAATCTTTGGTGCTCGAGCGTGATCCACACCGAGAGTTGGAGCACTGCTGGGGACCCTCGGTGTGGATCATGCCCGAGTGCCAAAGATTCCTGCTGGTCAGGGTGCCGGCTCCATCTGGACTAGTGAGCGTTTACTACAGACAGCCTGGATGGTGATAGTGCGGTTCCTTGGACCTTACAGATATCTGTCAGTAACCGGTGCGACCAGAAATGTGTGGACTGCGAAAGAGAAAACCAAACGCATGTAAAGTAATAAAATGATCTATTAAAAGGATAAATATAATCTATAGAGTTTTGGAAAAAATTGCATGGTGCATCCAATATAATACTTGAATTGGCAGGACATTTCAGTTTGTAGAAACCACCTTTGTACGTTTTCATGGGGGAAAAAGATAAAGCTGGTTTGTAATGACTGTTACTTCTGTGTATATTTAATGATCTTTAGGCGCCACTTAGTGTTCATTTGTAGAATTGCATCTTGGAGACCAGTACGATAACATTACATACAGTATTTTTTTTATTTTATTTTACAAATAGAGACTAATCAAGCTTCGGTCCAAACAAAAACTTTTACATAGCAAAAATGGTTGTATCTGAAAACCTAATCTCATAAAAAAAAAAAATAAGAAATGATGGCACGCACACATAGACTAACCTTTTCTGTCAATACACCCATTGGCCATTTGGGATCAGACGCACCTAGAGATGTAACATTTCCAAAAATGTTAAAAGCCCTTTTTTTTCCGAATTTAATAAGATTCAGTGTGGAGTAGTTTTACAAACTTAAGGTCATTTTATTACACTTGGAATGTGAGAAGCAGTGTATATAAAAGTATTATGCTTGAAATAAAAGTACAGCTTATTTAGTAAATAAAAATTAAACTTGCTTTTTAAAATTGTATTTTTTATTACAATTGGAACAACAAGGACCAGGGCTGAACTGGGACAAAAATTTGCGCCTCTACCCCCCCCCCCCCCCCCCCCCCCCCATGATGCTCTGGTTCTCCATGCACCTCTATCCCACCCATGATGCTCTGGTCCCCCATGTGCCTCTATCTCCCCATGATGCTCTGGTCCCCCAAGTGCCTCTATCCCCCCCCCATGATGCTCTGGTCCCCCATGCGCCTCTATCCCCCCAAGATGCTCTGGTCCCCCATGCGCCTCTATCCCACCCCCAGGATGCTCTGGTCCCCCATGCGCCTCTATCCCCCCATGTGCCTCTACCCCCCCCATGATGCTCTGGTCCCCCATGCGCCTCTATCCCCCCATGATGCTCTGGTCCCCCATGCGCCTCTATCCCACCCATGATACTCTGGTCCCCCATGCGCCTCTACCCCCCCCCCCATGATGCTCTGGTCCCCCATGCACATCTATCCCCCCAATGCGCCTCTATCCCCCCATGATGCTCTGGTCCCCCAAGTGCCTCTATACCCCCCATGATGCTCTGGTCCCCCATGCACATCTATCCCCCCATGCGCCTCTATCCCACCCATTATACTCTGGTCCCCCATGCGCCTCTATCCCCCCCATGATGCTCTGGTCCCCCATGCACATCTATCCCCCCATGCGCCTCTATCCCCCCATGATGCTCTGGTCCCCCAAGTGCCTCTATACCCCCCATGATGCTCTGGTCCCCCATGTGCCTCTATCCCACCCATAATGCTCTGATCCCCCATGCTCCTCTATCCCACCCATGATGCTCTGGTCCCACCTCCTCTCCCTGGCTAGTTAACTTCAGTGTGACTGAATACAGACATGCTCCTCGGGAGTCGCACTGAGAAGCTCATCATACCATCCAAAAGGACGCCGGCCACACACAGCTGTGACATAAGCTTCCTCGCCACTCTTTCTCGTGGTCTTTCCTTTCCCCGCTCTCTAACTATATGGAGAGTGGGGGAAGGAAAGACCAGGAGAGTGCCGAGGAAGCTTATGTCACAGCTGTGTGTGGCCGTCGTCCTTTTGGATCGTATGATGAGCTTCTCAGTGTGTAGTTTGACATTTTTATTATTTTTTCTTTTTATCTCTGTAAAAAAACACGAAAGATGGGGCTAATGAGGAACGATACGGCAGTGCGTCACTTTAACTGACAATTACGCGTTGTGCGACGTTGTACCCAAACAAAATTGATGTCCTTTTTTTCCCACAAATAGAGCTTTCGTTGGTAGTATTTGATCACCTCTGCGGTTTTTATTTTTTGTGTTATTAACAAAAATAGAGCGACAATTTACCATTTTGTTATAATAAATATCCAACATTTAAAAAAAAAAAATTCTTTCTCAGTTTAGGCCCATATGTATTATTCTATATATTGTTGGTAAAAAAAAAAAAAAAAAAACCCGCAATAAACGTATATTGATCGGTTTGCGCACAAGTTACAGCATCTACAATATAGGGGATAGATTTATAGCATTTTTAATTTAAATTTTTTACTAGTAATGGCGGCGATCTGCGATATTTAGCGGTCAGATCTGACACTTTTTTGGGACCAGTGACACAGTTGTGCTCACCAGTTCAAAAACATTTATCTTGGTCTCATCACTACAGAGTACCCAGTCCAGAGTCTCAGTAGTCTTCTTTTTCAGCATAGGCCCTGGAAAATTGTAGATGGGCTTTTTTGTGCATGGGCTTTGGAGAGGCTTTCGTGCATGATTGACACCCATGCATGCCATTCCTCGGCAGTGTACGCCGTATTGTGTCACAGGAAACAATCACCCCAGTTTGACTTTCTACCTATTTAGCTAACTGCAGAGAACTTTCATGTAGATTTTCTTCAACCCTTTTCATCAGAAGACACTCCTGTCGGGGTGTTAACTTCAATGGACGGCCTGGACTTGCAGTTCCTTCTTGGTTACATTTTTGCTACAATATTCTGACTGATGATTAAAGCTTTGCTGATCTTCTTATAGTCTTCAGCTTCCTTGTGTAAAGAAATGATTTCCTTTCTCAGGCCTTGTGACATTTCTCTTCCATGTGGTGCAATTGCTGACAGCATGAAATGGGAGGGGTTTTCCCCACACCTCCATCTTCTTCAGTGGCCCCCCCCCCCGCCACCTCCCCGAGGAAAATTTCCGCCGCTCTGGGGCTTTTTTAGAGCACCGCGCCAGGCCGCCCTGAATCGCCTAACGGCGCGCCGCTCCCCACGCCTCTGCTGTCCTCATCCAGCTTCCAGGGAACCCCCCTTACCCCAGAAGGACAGTCACTCGGCCCTGCTTTTCACCCTCTCAGCCCCCAGTTCTAAGAGAAGCACCCTATCAGTCAGCCCTCATCCCACCGCCTGAGCAGGCAGCCATCCCACCAGACCAGCAACAGGGTCACCCTCTCAGCCCCAGCCCCCCCTTTCTCCCCAACGTACAGAAGCTTGATCCAGGGGTTACCCGATCGCCTCTTACAGGGATCAGGAAGGAATTTTTTCCCTACCGGAGCATATTGGCCGAGCGCCGCTAGGGTTTTTTGCCTTCCTCTGGACCAAGCCAGGAGAGAGGAATTAGCCAATTCCTCTCCCCGCTGCCCCAAAATCTCCACCCCCCCCTCCCGGTGTAGTGGCGATCATGGCATGTCGGCAATATTCTGCCGAAACCATTTGGAGTTTGAGGCAATGCGTCGCAATACTGCCAGCCATCACCAAAAAGGCCCTAAGAACTGAGCGACTATTGAGAATCGATCATAGATCGACGGCCAGACATTTCAGCTATTTACCCCAGCTCAAGCACATATCATGTGCTTTGATTAACACAAGATCGGCAGTAAAACACCGACTAGAAATTCGCGACTTCATTCAACAAAATGATCTAGACTGTCTCTTTATTACAGAGAGCTGGCTCACAGCCGACTGTAACACCATTCTAGGAGAACTAGTGCCAGAAAATTACCGTATCATAACGGAAAACAGAATAGGGCAAAGAGGAGGCGGCCTGGCGGTGATCTACAAGACTCATCTTATGATCACCAAACCAGTCCGCCAAAACCCTCTTCCATTCATGGAAACCCTTACTCTGCAACTGCAAGCAAATTCAAAGGAGACCGTCCACATTCTGCTCTGCTATAGGCCACCCGGCCCAAAATCGCAGCTGCTATCATTATGGACGGATTTCTTCTCCACTTACACCCTCAACAGCAAACATCTTTTGCTGCTCGGGGATTTCAATCTCTGGGCCAACTCCTCACAAGACCACATTGCCGACGCCTGTATTGATCACCTGGAAGGATTAGGATTACAGCAACTAGTATGTGGGCCCTCACATGCTTCAGGTCACACACTTGATCTTATTTTCAGACAAGCTCTGGAAATAAAAATTTGGGAAAATGAAAAGTTGCCATGGACAGACCACCATGCAATTATATTCAGTATTTCCACCATCCCCCCCGCAACAAAAACATCAAATCCAGTGATAACACACTGGACTAGATGTCAGAAGAAGCTCCACTCGGAACTCTTCAAAACTACTTTAAGGAAAAAAATAGAAACAACTCAGCCGCATCAAACGGCCGTTGAAACATTGGAAGCCATAAACTCGGCCATGCTACAGTCAGCCGACTTGGTAGCGCCGAAACGAAGAACCCGTATTCGGAAAAACAACCGCAGCTGGTTTAACAACCAGCTGTCGTTACTGAAGCAAGAACGCAGAAGGGCAGAATCTGCCTGGAAAAGATGTTCGTCAGAGCTAAACCTATCCATCTACAAGGCGACTACAAGAAAATACCACAAAGGAATTTTCCAAGCCAAGAAAAAGTATTTTTCGGAGGCTATCAACGGTGCCCTAAAGCGCCCCCGCGAACTCTTCAAGATGGTCACCCAGACCATGAAACCAGGATGCATTGAAGCCCCCAGTTCGGACACACAAGAATTTTGCAATGAACTATCGGATTACTTCATTGATAAAATCAAGGCAATCCGTGAAAGCATTCAGCAAAACAATCCCCCCCTCAGCCCCCCCTGCAGCTTCTCACACAGCACCCATAGTAATTCTCCTATATCAGGTAAGTTTACCCTGGGACCCATCTCCATTGAGACCACCAAAGAATGTCATTGGCACTTTGCGTAATGGCACAGCGCCAAATGACATTATCCCCACAAAACTGCTGATATCCTGGCTCCTATATCCTGGCTCCTCCCATCACGCAGCTTATCAACCAGTCTTTCTTGGAGGGCATAGTGCCCTCACAGTTGAAAGAGGGTATAATCCAACCCATCCTTAAGAAACCCTCCCTGGACCCCAAGGACCCACTCCACCGCCGTCCCATAACAAGCCTCAACGTACTCTCAAAGATAATGGAAAAAGTAGTGGTACAACAGCTGCAACAGCATCTAGATACCTACAAGCTACTTGACCCATTGCAATCAGGCTTCCGTCCCGGACACGGGACGGAAACAGCATTGCTGAAAGTATGGGACGATGTTCTCAAGGCCGCAGACGAAGGAGAATCTTGTCTTCTAGTTCTGTTGGACCTAAGTGCCGCTTTCGACACTGTAGACCACAAACTGTTACTGACTCGGCTTGCTGAAGTAGCCAGAGTCGCAGAAGGCGATTTATCTTGGTTCTCCTCTTTTCTGGAAAACCGATCGCAAACAGTGAAGTTAGGACCTTTTACGTCTGAGAAACGCACAGTAACATGCGGAGTCCCTCAAGGATCGCCTCTGTCACCAGTGCTGTTTAACATATATCTTCGTCCTCTTTTTGAGATTATCAGCAGCCAAAAACTGCTTTACCACTCATATGCAGATGATACGCAACTGTATTTCCGCATCTGCAATAGACAGGATCACCACCTCAATCTCTTTGATAGAGGACTGGATGACAAAGAGTTATCTTAAACTCAATGGAGCGAAAACAGAACTTCTCCTGTTTCACGCCAAGCGTAGGAATCAACTTTCAACAGCGTGGACCCCCCCGCCTATTTTGGGCAAGCTCATCACCCCCAGCGCCAAAGTCAAAAGCCTAGGGGTCATTTTTGACTCCTTTATGACAATGGACGCACAAATGGGGTCAGTAGTCAGCGGATCTCACCATCTACTGCGCCTACTACGCAGACTCACTCCGTTCATCCCTAAAGAAGATCTACTGGTCGTGGTGGGAGCAATTGTAAACTCCAGGCTGGATTATGCAAATGCCCTTTACCTCGGACTCCCCAAGTACCAAATCGCTCGTCTGCAAGTCGTTCAGAATACGGCCACCAGACTTGTGACAGGGAAAAAACCCTGGGAATCTATCTCGCCTTCACTGAGAGCCCTTCATTGGCTGCCAGTTAAAGACAGAATTGCTTTTAAAGCTCTCTGTCTTACGCATAGATGTGTCCATGGGAATGCCCCCCTCTATCTATGCGAATTAATAAAAGCGCATAACCCCAATCGCGTTTTGCGATCCACGAATCAGAACCTGCTCCAGGTTCCGAAAGCCAACTTCAAGTCCAAAGGAGAAAGAAGATTCGCGATCCTAGGTCCCAGACTATGGAACGCTTTACCAACCAGCATTCGGTTGGAGGAGAACCACCTAGCATTTAGGAAAAAGGTCAAGACTTTTCTCTTTTGATATCAAAGGAGACAGGAACAACAAGCGCCCAGAGGCGATTCAGTTCGCATTTGCCACGCTATACAAGTTTTCATTCATTCATTCATTCATTTGTTAAGTAACGCCCTTTTATAATCAACTGTCTGCTGGACACTAATTCCGACTAAAATCCGAAGTACAAACACGCATGTTCCGAACCAATGCTAACCATAAGTCCCCCGTACATACGAGCAAATAGATCTGTTCAAATCGGTCGGACAGACCGATTTGAACAGATCTGTCTGCTGGGATGTATTGGTTTGATCGCTGTACACACGATCAAACCAAAATCCCCGCTGGCAGACAGCGCGCTGACGTGTCGGTGACGTGGCGGTGACGTTGACGCCGCCACGTCACCGCACCAGGAAGTAAAACACTTCCGCGAATGCGTCGAATCCATTCGACGCATGTGCGGGCAGATATGTCTGCTGGTTAGTGTACTAAACAGCAGACATATCGGTCCGATGGTTTCCCAGCCGACAGATTTCAAAGCATGCTTTGAAATCTGTCGGCTGGCCAAATCCGTCTGTTTGCCCATACACACGATCGAATCTGTCTGCTGAAACGGTCTGGCAGACCGTTTCCAGCAGACAGATTTTATCATGTGTACGCAGCCTTAGACAACATTACCAGAAGTTGCCCAAAGGGTGGCGCTAAAGAGCAGAAAAACCACATAATGTTGTGTATGTTGGCTGAAAAAGTTCACGGATTTGTCCAATGGAAGTCTGATCATGTGTACAAGGCTTTAGACGTTCATGGGGTGTATTCATTTTTTTCAACATGGTCTTGAATGAATTTGTGTGTTTTTCGTGTGTGCAAATCTTGGTTGCAATCAATGGCCCGCATTCGTGGGAGTATTTTGTAGTATAGTGTCCCATAGAAAATGTTAATTCTAAAAGGAAAGTAAAGGTTTTCTGAGAAATCTGTTTGAGTGTACTTGTTTATACTGAGCACAGTAAATAACCATCTGTTGACGTCTAGTTAATGATATCTTTAGGTTAATATGCCATCCCCTGCCATCTAGCTATATATACCCATTTCCTGCAGTTTAGTGATTAAAAAAATTATTAGAGGTCTAGTTGGATGTCTAATGCCCTCCATTGAAGTACAATGTGAAATGATTTTGTCCAAATAAAAAACCTTTCTGCTATTCTATTTAGCACAAACTCCATTCAGTGCCTAAACTTTATTTTCACCTCCAGACTTTAATACCATAATCTCTAATGAGTAAAATATGGAAATTATGCAATACGTAATGACATATCGCACATTCATGAGGTGAAAGCAGACAGCTTTTCAATATGCCACAAATTTCCTAACACTGAGTGGACGGAGATATAACGGGGAAGCTCGAATTGTCATTGTTTTGATAACGTGAGTCATTTATGAACTATCTGCATTTTACCAGAGTACTGTGTGGCTGAATATCTGAACTTCCAGTTAATACGCTGAGGCTTAACTGGAATAATATGAAGTTAATTATTAGCACAAGGTATGCACATTTAAATATGATTTATAGCATGGTTAGTCCCCGTCTGCGGCTTTATTTCTGCTGTGATACAATAATAGGAGGTGGCACCTCTCCAGCCGCTCCTTCCTTTACTGGAACTTACTTCACTGTTGGAGAGGAGAAAACCTGGGCCCTCACTTTAATTCAAAGCATCTGATCTCACGCTCCACTATTTTTATGGGCTATAGTTTAAAGAAAAGAACATCTGCTAAGAAAAGTTAATGGCTTTGATCACCCTTCAGAAAAAAAAAAAAAACAGTAGCAGAGTTTTGCCGACTACCCATCATCTTGAATACTGAGTGAAAAAAAAAAATGTAGATTAGGTCATCAAATAATGAAAAACTTTTCCTAGGAATTTATAATGGCCACTGCTTTAGCATACAATCTTTTTCTCTGCAGCCACTACTTAGATGTGTTGTTGAGCCTCTACTGTGTCTAGGAGAAATCCCAGAGCAATGTGCCGATATCAGCACTGACTTCTGAAAGTTCTGAGGCTACCAACATTTAATAGAACATTATTTTTGCAGTTTTGATATTTTACTGAAATTCCTCCTTCATTTTTTTTCATTGTGGGCAATGCAAGGTGATATTGAACAAAAGAAAAGAAAGCAAGCATTTTTGTACTTCGAGTCCTACAAGAGCATATAATGCACATGGTCTTATGCATAAGACATTTCCCAATCTCTACATGATACCAAATACAAAAAAAAACTAAGCCCAAGGGACTTTCATGATACACTCCAACAAAGGAAAAAAGTTTGACAATTTACACATTTTATTCCAAAATTACAATAAATCTTAAAAAGAACACTTAAAAAGTACATAAAATGTACATCAAATATTAAAGCAACTGGAGTACTTTGAAAGTACTCCAATTGTTTTCATATTTAATGTACACTTTACATCTTTTTTAAGTGTTCTTTTTAAGATCTATTGTAATTTGTAATTTTGTAATAAAAAATTTAACTTTCCTCTAATTTACTATATTTGATGGCGTTTCTAATGAAAGTCCCTTGGGCTAAAGAAAGTCCCTTGGGCTAAATTTTTGTTTCAGTCGAGTCAGTTATTCTGAGACAGTTGGGTTATACTGTAGTCTCCAGAAAGCATTGCACATTGACAAGCAAAAAGCCATTGGCCTGCCAGGTATAGCCCATTTGTCACTCCCATCATGCTTCAGGTTTGTAGAGAAGCAGTGCATCACAACATAGGTGGGTGGTGTAGGGCATGTAGGGGGGTAGGATAGGGTTTACGGTAGATACAAAAATCCTGTTTTCTTTCTTGTTCGTTAAGGGGCACAGGATTCCAATATTCTAAAACAACTGGGACATCAACAAGCAGTCCATCTGCAGTGTGAGCAACAGTAATGAAAAACAGGCTCACATAAAAAAAAAGTATTATTTAGGGCAGCCTAAAACCTAAAGAGCTGCCTGAAGGACCTTAGGCTTGGAGCTGGCATCAGATCAAGCCTGAATCCCTACTTAGTAAAATTTAGAAAACGTGAACAGAAAACCAGGTCTCAAGCCTGGTACACACGCTCGGTTTTCTCAGCAAGAACCAGCAAGAGATCCTGCTCTCTATTTTCGCATCGAGATTCTTGTCGGCCTGTTTCCCGACGAGAAACCCGAGAGTGTGTATACTTACCTGTCGCCGTAGAAACCCACGCATGCTCGAAATGACTGACAAATGCGCGGTAGCTTCCACAGCATAGGTAGGGTGAAGCAAGATGGCGGCGATGGCATTGAATGTGACAAGCGCATGCTCATCGTACGCAATGACCTCACCGCGTATTTGCCTTTCAAGAGAACCGCGGTTCTTTTGAAAGGTCTGTGTGTACACTCGGGCGGCAAGAGATTCTTGCCAAGAATCTCGTCTGGAAAAACATTTTTTTTCCTGCCGAGATTCTTGCCCATGTGTACGAGGCCAGAGTCTTACAAATCTGGGAAGCAATTGCCTGATGTCAAATGGCCTGGAAAGATTCCAAGATCCAATACAGTGTACTTTGACAGGAAAACATGGGGCCTTGTCTTTAAGACCATAAGCTTGCCTGTCTAAGCCACTGAGAAACTGTGGCGTGAGAAGTTTGTTCCCCTTATCAGGGACCATCGTGAATGACAAAAAGAATGGAAGCAGTGGCAGAAGCGGTAAACCCACACACCAGGAAATATGTTCAGGCAGCGAAGTGATTTGTTTTTATGTGCTGGATCTGGACAAAGATAAAAGAATAAATGTCTGTGCTCAGGTGAATGCTGAGGGGAGGGGACAAGAGTTTGATAAAGGGCAGGCCCCTCCCCCATGAGTCACCACAGCGTGAGGGAAAGTACCCACCTACCCTCCCCTTTGTTTGTGTTTGGTCGTTTGCGTTCTTTTTCTGGTAGGTTTGTGGGATGTCCTGGCAATGGCGGGTGTTGGTCTTTGTGGGGGAAGGAAGATATTTCAGAAGGAAGAGTTCAGCACCTATCGTTGGTATGGGTCCTGATGGTGGTATTCCAGCTAACGGAGGTTTAGCTGGGAATTGGTAATGGACGCACTGCAGTCAGTGGTCGTCTCTGAGCCAGCCTGTTGGCCTGAGGCCTATTAGTACATTTTGAAAGGTACTGCAGTGCAGTATTGTTTCCACAGATGATTATGGAGGATCCTGCAAAGACCAACACGGGGTAGACTGATGTGTTAATAACAGATGTTTATGTTAATTTGAATATATATTTGTTTAATAAATTAGGCTGCTACGGCCTATGTTTTACTCCAAGCTTGGTGTGGTCCCATTAATTAGTTAAGGGTATGAGGTTGGGGTAAGAAAGTGGTTTAACAGTAGCAGGTACATCTGTTATACAATAGTCAAGGATGTATAGCAGAGTGTTCATCTAGAATTTTCTGTGCCATTAATTAACATGTGGTCACACCCATTTTAGCATCTGTTGGGATATAGAAAATTATATATATATATATATATATATATATATACACACACACATACATACATACATAATTTCAAAGGTGAGTACACCCCTTACATTTTTGTAAATATTTTATTCTATCTTTTCATGTGACAACACTGAAGAAATGACACTTTGCTACAATGTAAGTTAGTGAGTGTACAGCTTGTAAAACAGTGTAAATTTTCTGTCCCCTCAAAATAACTCAACACACAGCCATTAATGTCTAAACCGCTGGCAACAGAAGCAAGTACACCCTTTAGTGAAAATGTCCAAATTGGGATAAATTAGCCATTTTCCCTCAGTGTCATGTGACTCGTTAGTGTTACAAGGTCTCAGGTGTGAATGGGGAGCAGGTGTGTTAAATTTGGTGTTATCACTCTCACCATCTCATACTGGTCACTGGAATTTCAACAAGGCACCTCATGGCAAAGAACTCTGAGGATCTAAAAAAAAAAAAAAAAAGAATTGTTGCTCTACATAAAGATGGCCTAGGCTCAGTGGCGTAGCGTGGGTTGTCAGCACCCGGGGGCAAGGCATGTAATTTGCACCCCCCCCAACCTGTAGACTTAAGACACTCCCTTCCAACAATACATTAGTACTGACCAACCTGATTACTTAAAGATTTCATATAGTAATGTAAGATTATAGTACACTGTATGTGTTGTGAAGTTTGCACTTTTTGAATTTGCCGCCGGGCTCCGCCCCCTGTGCGTCTCGACGTTTGCAGGGAACGGAGCCTGGCACACAGAGGCATCGGGTGGAGGAAACAGCCCACAGACACAGCGGGGGGACATTGCAGGATCCTGGTAATAAAGTAAGTAACCTGCACCCAGCGATAGACTGGCCATCGGGAGTACCGGGAGATTCCCGGTGGGCTGATCAGAAGTGGGCCGGGCCCGGCCGGCTGTCAATCACTGTTACAGTTTCTCTGCATGTTTCTGCACGTACCCGGTGGCACCATCAGCCAATAGCCGTCCATTACGCTGCGCCTGCCGCCAGTGTCATCAAGACTTCCCTTCCCTCCTCCTATGTTTAGAGCGGCCCCCCTCCCAGTGGCGTGACGTATCTCAGGGGTCACGGCCGTATACGGGGAGGGGAGGAGGATCATGGGAGGAGCCGAGCCCGAGGAGAGAGCCTGAGGAGGCGGAGCCAGCCCTGCCGAAGAGGAGGAACGAAGATGGTATACAGTTACAGTCAGTGCCACCACCATTGCCAGCAAGTTAAACAAGTAGGTTAACACAAACACTACTAGGCATCTGACTACACTATAGTGCAGTATGATGGAATGTATGCAGATTATGTACTGTGACTGCCATTCTGATTTTTTTAATATGCAGCATGGCGGGGGGTGGGGGGTAAATCTGCCACCACTGGTCATAGTAACTGATGTGATATGTGTATGAAGATTATGAACTGTGACTCACAGTTCATAATCTTCATACACATATCACATCAGTTACTATGACCAGTGGTGGCAGACAGTACATCCCCCGCCGCCATGCTGCATATTAAAAAAATCTAAATGGCAGTCAGTTCATAATCTGCATACACATGATTACATCATTTACTATTACCAGTGGTGGCAGACAGTACATTCCCCTCCCCCCGCCATGCTGCATATTCAAAAAATCAGAATGCCAGTCTGTGAGGGGCGGAATGTACTGTCTGCCACCACAGTCATAGTAACTGATGTACTAATGTGATATGTGTATGAAGATTATGAACTGTGACTGTCATTCCGATTTTTTGAATATGCAGAATGGCGGGGGGGGGGGGGGGGATTTGTACTGTCTGCCACCACTGGTAATAGTAAATGATGTAATCATGTGTATGAAGATTATGAACTGTGACTGCCATTCTGATTTTTTTCATATGCAGCATGGCGGGGAGAGGGATGTACTGTGTGCCACTGGTCATAGTAACTGATGTAGTAATGTGACATGTCCTGCACTGGCCACGGTCACAGACAAATTAATTCACTGGCCACTGCTGGTCATGGTCACTGATGATGAATGAATGTACTACCACTGGTCAGCCATTAATGCATCAGTGGCAGTACATTCATTCATCATCAGTGACCAGTGGCAGTCTTGGCAGCCCTTCTCTGGGCTGCAGTCCTCTTCTTTAACCACTTGCTTACTGGGCACTTAAACCCCCCTCCTGTCCAGACCAATTTCCAGCTTTCAGCGCTCTCACTCTTTGAATGACAATTGTGCGGTCATAGAACTCTGTACCCAAACAGAGCTTTCTTTCAGTTGTATTTTATCACCTCTGCGGTTTTAATTTTTTGTATTTTTTTTTTTTAAAAGACCGAATAAAAAATAAATAAATACAAAACCGTTTTATATTTTGTTATAACATTTTGCAAACGTGTACTTTTTCTCCTTCATTGATGTACGCTGATGAGGCTGCACTGATGGGCACCGATAGGCTGCACTGATGGGCTCCGAGAGGCAGCATTGGTGGGCACTGATAGGTAGCACTGAGAATTGGCACTAATAGGTGGCAGTGATGGGCACTGATGGGTGCCATTGCTACCATTGCTGTAGCTTCCTGCATCTTGGAGTAAAAGGCTAGTTTCTGTGAAATATAACCTGACAACAACCATCAGCCAAGTTTTTAAATCATTATAAGAGAAGTATGTATTTTTTTTGTTGGTTTTTGCTGTTTTATACTTACCTAGATGGATGCTGCATCTGTCCCCCCAGTGCCTCTCCACTGAGAACCAAGCGATCGAACACCGCCGATATCTCATCTCCCAGAGTAGAGAGCTGCTGGCTGTCAATCAGCAATTTTCCACTCTGCCCCCCCCATGCTCAATGGAGTGCTGTGGGGGGGACAGCGAGCGGCTGTCCCAGGCTCTCAGCGCCTCGCTAAGATGAGTGTCAGTCCAGGCACCTGGCAGGTCCAGACTTTTGTTATGATGATGATATCATTCTAAAGGCGTCTAATGTTGGAATACATCTTTATTTTTATTCTTAATTTTGAAAAAAAAGAACCTGTTTATACTTATACAGTGGAATGTTTTTACTTTTGTGTTTTTTTTTTTTTTGCGCAATTGCATATAGTTTATATACTGTTTATGAGTGTATTTGGAAAAATAAAGTGGGCCGGTCTGGCTGAAGTCCAGGGCCACTTTATTGTCCCAGTCCATCCCTGCCTGCACCAGAATCCTGCAATGCAATTCCAAGTGTTGCTCGTAGTTACCGCTAATGGTAATGAAATTTAACCCTGAGGCACACGTTTAGGAATACCGCCAGGGAGGTATTTTCTCATCCCAGCTTCTATCGTAGCGGTGAGTCGGTAGAAGCACCGGAGGGCGGGACATCCTCTCTCGCCTCTGGTAAGAACGATCAATCGGTGGAACAGCCGTTATGATCGTTCTTATGGTGTAGGGCAGTGATGGCGAACCTTGGCACCCCAGGTGTTTTGGAACTACATTTCCCATGATGCTTTATTACACTGCAGAGTTCATAAGCATCATGGGAAATGTAGTTCCAAAACATCTAGGGTGCCAAGCTTGGCCATTACTGGTGTAGGGAATCCCTGGCTGAAAAAGCCGATATCTTAATGATGCCTGTAGCTGCAGGAATCATTCAGATATCCTCCACACAAAATCAGGGACATAATATGATGGCCGGCAGGCGGTAAGTGGTTAAAACGCATTTATTTTTATTTTTTTTAACACAAAGTTGTCCATTTATACAATATTTCTAACAAATAGCATGTACATACCAAAGATGACACCCCAAAATGGATTCTCCTACTCCTCCTGAGTACAGCAATACCACATGTGTGAGACTTCCACAGCCTGGCCACATACAGAGGCCGATGTCTGGGTATTGCAGAGTATGGCTGGGTATGGAGGGATGGATGGCTGGATGTGACTGCAATTGTCACAGAGCAGCACTGTGGGCACTACAGATCCAGTCCACAGCACTGCTGCCACCGATCTCTCCTCTCACAATGTACCGATCAGTACAAAGAGGAACCAACGTCATGACATGATGCTAGTTCGTTTACAAGTGATCGCTCTGTCATTTGACAGAGCGATCACATGGTAAACAGCCGCTATCAGCCGCAATAAATCACGGTATGAACAGGTGCTCCAGTTTTAGTATATTAATCTCATTGTGCATTTGAGTGGAAGAAATAGGACTTCAGTTAGGCCAACCAGGCTCAAGGCACATGTGTGTAAGAGCCTTAAAGTGTAAGTTCACCTTTACAGAAAATCTGTAAGGTCAACTTACACTGGACCCCGTCCCTAACACACCTGGATAAAGGTGAACTTACCCTTTAAGTGTTCCTCATTCAAAACACTGCAGGTAGGCTGAAGCCAGGCCACTGACACGCTGGCTTTTGCTCTAGGGATTTGCTGCGGGGGATGGAATAAGGACATTGGCCACTTATAGTGCCTTGAAAACGTGCTCATAATAACCCTTGAAACTTCTCACATTTTTGTCAAGTCATAACCAAAAATTAAAAATGTGTTATTGGGATTTTATGTGATAGACCAACATAAAAAGTGACACAACTGTAGTGGAAGGAAAATGATAAATGTTTTACAAATATTTAAAAAGTGTGGCATGCATTTGTATTCAGCCCCCCTGAGTCAATACTTTGTAGAACCCCCTCTCACTGCAATTACAGCTGCAAGTCTTTTTGGGTGTCTACCAGCTTTGTACATCTAGAGTGAAATTTTTGCCTATTCTTTTCAAAATAGCTCAAGTTCTGTCAGATTGGATGGAGAGCGTCTGTAATCAGCAATTTTAAATTCTTGTCACAGAGTCTCAATTGGATTTAGGTCTGGAATTTGACTGGGCCATTCTAACACATGAATATGCTTTGATCTAAACCATTTTATTGTAGCTCTGGCTGTATGTTTAGGGTCTTTGTCCTGTTAGAAGGTGAACCTCTGCCTCAGTCTCAAGTTTTTTGCAGACTAACAGGTTTTCTTCCAGTGGCGGCCTGTCCATAGGGGGCGCCCGGGCGCCGCCCCCCTCCTGTAGTCATAAAAAAAAAAAAAGAACGAAAAAAAAAAAAACGGGCCCATTAAGGCTTTTAAAAATTCGTTCTGCAGCACTGCACAAATAACATACACTCACGCATTGCATGAGTGTATGTTATTGTGGCCAGCCTAGTCAGATAACCGGACATAGGGCACCGATTATCTGAATAAGGACAGCTGGTTGGCTGTGGGGAAGTGCCTGTCAGAGCCAGCGGCTCCGATAGGCTTTCCCAGTACAGCCCTTCAGCTCCCGGATGTCTTATCCTCGGAACGTAGTGGGCTACATCCCTTGGATAAGACTAACGGCCGTCTCAGCCAATCAGGTTTCAGCGATTCTGGTTATCCGTAACCTAGATTAGCTGAAGCGTCGAGGGCGGCAGAAGAAATCGAGGGACAGTGGAAGGAGGATGGCGAACCCCAGAAAGGCAAGTACGTGCTGGGCGGGGGGGGGGGGCAATCTGACTGGCAGCATTTTACAGGGCACAGTGGCGACAATTGATGTGGCGACAATTGATGTTGGCACAGTGGCGACAATTGATGGCATGGCACAGTGGCTGCCTTTGATGGGCACAGTAAGGCTGCAATTGTTTTTTCATTTGTTTGCGCCCCCCAAAAATGTTAAGCACCAGCCGCCACTGTTTTCTTTTAAGATTGCCCAGTATTTGGCTCCATCCATCTTCTTATCAATGCTGCTTCTCTGATTAATGCTCTCCTTGCCCGGTCTGTCAGTTAAGGTGGACAGCCATGTCTTGGTAGGTTTGCATTTTTTCCATTTTTGGAGGATGGATTGAACAGTGCTCCGTGAGATGTTCAAAACCGGATTTTTTTTTTTTAAATAACCTAATCCTGCTTTAAACTTTATTCCTGACCTGTCTGTTTTATTCCTTGGCCTTCACGATGTGGTTTGTTCACCAAGGTTCTCCAACAAACCACTGAGGGCTTCACAGATCAGCAGTATTTATACTGATTAAATTACACACAGGTGAACTCTTTACCAATTAGGTGACTTCTAAAAGCAAAATGGTTCCACTTTTTGTTAGGGGTATCAGAGTAAAAAGGGGCCAAAAACAAATGCACGCCACACTTTTCAGATATTTGTAAAATATTTTGAAAACTATTTATCGTTTTTTTTCCACTTCACAATTATGTGCCACTTTGTGTTGGTCTATCACATAAAATCCAAATAAAATATATTTACATTTTTGGTTGTAACATGACAAAATGTGGACACATTCAAGGGGTGTGAATACTTTTTCAGGGCACTGTATGCAATTCTGGGAATGAGCCTCTAATCTAGACTCAAGTCGTTATTACACCAGAGGAACCCTTGAATCAATTTTCAGGTCTAGGGGGAACCCCTGATAAAATTGGTGGGGAGAATTGTCCTTTTCATTGTTGGCCGGTGGGATGAATGCCCCCTTACAAATTGGTGGCCAGTGGCAATAATGCCCCCCCTTTACGATTGTCGCACTTGGACAAGTAAAAAGATGATTGGTGCAATGCCGCTGGTTTTGACAAGTGGTTTTAGCCCTGGAACAACGCAGGAACCATCAAGATGGGAGGTCAATCAACCACAGCTCATGGAACCCTGGTTGAAAAGGATTTCTCTAACGGCACTTGTGTCCCAGAACATGTCAACCCTAACTAGGATTTTTATTAAGTCAGACTTCTGGAGGTGCAAAAACAAAGTTGCATAAACAGTGCAAAGAACAACAACAAAAAAAAAAATAAACACACACACACACACACAGATTTATGGTACAATTTTTATTTTGCTCTTAAATGTCAAAAAATTACTGTCATGAGACAGGAATGCATGAGATAGAAATGGCTCAAACATCTTCACATAAAACACGCATATTCAAATTTCATTCACAAGTTTTGAATCCGACACAGCTACAGTTACATAGTTAAAACTTTTCCATTCATAAATCACAATTCTTATTTTTTTTCTTTAAACAGTAGTTGCCATTACATAAACACACAACTTACTGCATATTATTTATTCATTTCATAAATTTCTTTATCATCTTGTTGAGTAAAAACAACTTATTTCCTAATTTTCCCAACAACAGTGTATTTAGACCTACATACCATGTCCCCCCCCCCCCCCTGATAGGGCTCACATATAAGGGCACATCAATGAATGCTTTTGCTAGGTTTGCTCTTTGTTCCATTTTTAGCTCAGCTGAAGTCAGACAAAATCTTTCCCATTTACCAAGTACTCAATCTTTTGAATACCAACAGAGCAGCCATATCCAGCCTGTAATCTGTAGTCTCCAGACTAACTGCCGTACCCCTCCAATTGAAACCTGGTGTTGTGATCACACCATAAAATGTTAAGGCATTTCTAAGGGTACTGTGGCGTTTTTATGGCTGGACTAATGATCTCTGAATGCCGAACTAGGATAAGGTCCTGCTCATTGAGGGTACCAAAAAAACTACATTATATATTTTTTTGTTTGCAAATCTTTTTTTTTTTTTAAATGCAGTGCTCTGATTTTGACTTATTTTTGAAGTTTGAAGTTTAAAGCCATTCCTCACCGTTTAAAGTGAACCCGTGGCCATTTTATTTGGACAATTTATTTCTTAAGCGGCAAACAAACATTGAAACAAATCTTCACTGATCTCTGTAGCTTCAGGTACAGTGGAACAATGCATTATTGAAGATAACGGAGACTAAATATGGGTTGCAGTCAGTTCTGGATCAACTTACAGCACCCTCTTTTAGGAACATTATAAGGCTGGCAAGTTCCTTCAGCCAATGGAAATGGGGGTAAAAAGGGTTATCAATGGCAGTGGCCATGTTTAATCACATTGCCTGCAGCTACAAAGGTCAGCGAAGGCTTGCTTGAAAGCCAAATGTACTGCTTGCTAAAAATTGTAAATATTGGAAGGGCCATAGCCTGGTCACAGGTTCAGTTTGAGGGCGTACTTGGACGCTTTTCCACTGTATTGTGCCCAAGCACAATTGTCCCCCATGTTCCCACTGGCCTGTGGTAACATACTGGGCCCGAGTACACTTGTCACATCTACTCTGCCTCACACAGATGCATGAAATGGGCCGAGGCACAGTAAAGGCATACCCCACTTTTAAGTACACAATTGGGTTTATTTACTATTGCTGGAAAGTGCAAAATCAGGCTCACTTCTGCATAGAAACCAATGAGCATCTAACCCTAGCTTGTTCAAGCCTGGTAATAAAACCCGGAAGCTCATTGGTTTCTATGCAGAAGTGAGCCTAATTTTGCACTTTCCAACGATAGTAAATAAACCCCATTGTGTACTTAAAAGCGGGGTATGCCTGTATGGAGTGATCACACTAGTCAAACAAACTGGACTTTGAGAGTCAAATGTACTTGGCAGAGTACAGATCATCTACTGCGAGTTTGCCCAATGTGTCAACAGGTCACCGTGGCAGTGCTTGGATGTGAGGATCTGGAACAGTTTGGGAGGGCACCAAGGTTCCAATGAGAAGAACTAGAACGTTTTACTAGTCGCCTATTTTTTCTTTTCCTCTTTGCAAGTTGCACTTTATTCAGTTCTCAAATAGAAATGCGAGTCAAATTTAATCCTTTACAGCCTACCCTTGCACCACCTATGTAAACCATAAACACCACACACATTTACTAAAATGATTATCTGTGGATAACAATGCTGTTTCTAACTCCCCTACCCTTCCACCTTGTAACATGATGGTCCATGATAGACTTCCACATTGTGTTTTCATATTAACTGCCAATCTGAGATGAGATAATGGATTAGAGTGATGCAAAGGTACACTGGTAAATGTAACTTCAGCAGGTAATTTCCTAATCTGCCTAAATCCATGCGTTTTCATATAATAAATCCCATATGCATGTTCAAGCAGATTGGTGCAGACGGTGCCATGTTTATTACTGAGCTTTGTCCATCGTGTTAACCGATTCTACGACTTCTGTTTCGAGACTGGTAAGAGGAACACAGCGCAAATGAATCTCGGGCATGCCCATTTCTACATCTCCATATAAAAATAATTTCCTTAACGAATCCATATACCAACACCATTCTGCACTGTTAAAGATATAGTATGTAGCACATGTTAAATACACATCTTGTTTGGAAAAAAATATATATATTCCCTCAACATTCTGAGAAAATTTTAGAACCACTGTAAACAAGTGAATATATCTGTGTAAATCTTTACATGTATGTGTATCTACCTCCTGTACACACACAGTAGTAAAGATGTACATATATACCTATCGACACATGCACATGTCATAACTTGACTGTAGATACATCTGTGTACATTATATCCTTTGGGCAGTCATGAGTCTTTATGGCGTTGCGAAACCTGATCAGCTGATCTGTAGCGATACTCCTGAGAAGGTACTGAAAGGGAATGACAATTTTTTTTGGATGCACTTTGGAATGGCGCAATGACGTAAACGCTTGCACACTTAAGACTTGTGCATTAAACAAAACGAAAAAGAAACTTACCTAAAATATTAGAACAAAGTTACATAAAATGTCGTTACTAAAATATTCACAAGTATAAAGGATTTTCTCTTTTCCTAAGGAGACCGATCATGCATGAAAAGCATTGATTTGTTGTTGAAAAACTTTAAGAAGAAGAAAAATGTTACCTGATGTAATAAACCCAAGCCTGATTTTTTTTATCCACATGACAATTATAAATTTAGAAAAAAAAATGTTTAGAAACGCCAAGCACCATATTTTTTTTACGCAGTGTTTTTTTTTTTTTGCTTAAAGGGGTCATCAGTCCATACAGATCTAATATTTCAACCACTGGCTTCTCAAGAATGATGGGGTGACCATTTCTGCTCTGTGGGGTTCCTAGTTCCACCCAACTTGCACAGTTATTGTAACCGTATTTAACGATTTTTCTACAATTCACTTATTTTATAATATTGCAGTAAGGCGTATGAAATTGTAGGTGATTGATGGGCAGAGCCAGGAACTCCAAGAGGATTTAGTCTGCCAGTATATGCAACTAAAGCTCCACTGTTGAACTGACGATATAATCTCTACTGTAATCATGATTCTGGTTTCCCCAATGCAGTTATTGCCCAGTCACATCTGAGTGAATCTACAGATCTCTGGTAGTTGAATTAAACTGGCCATACATAAGGAAATCCCATTGCCCGTTTGGGAGATTCAACCACAGTGGGAAATCAGCTGAAATTTGTCCACCAGGATGACTTCCTTCAAGCCAGACACCGAGAGGTTATCATCTTTAACCGTTAGTACCTTGTACATAGTGGGATGTTCAGTAAGAGCGTTGATCCTCCATGCATGGCCAGATCTAGGATCCCATTAAAGAAAGCTTGGTCAGGACAAAAGCCGAATCAAATTAGATAAGCTGCTATTATAGTTATTAAACAAAAGCAAGCCTTAAGACAGGTAGCAGCATTAGGACAGACTTCTTATGGCAAACGGTCTTTAGAGTTTTTGTAAGAAAATTGCATAGGCGTTGACCAATGTGACTGAGCACAGTTTTCAAGATCCGATAACAATCACAGATGATGGATTTGGCCTCTACCATATGCACATAGGAAACACCTTTGTAATTTTTATGATTCTTCACTTCCTTAAATCTTATATTGACCCAGTTTGACCCTACAAAATATATACAAACACACCACTTAGTGACATCATTTCCTGAAATCTACCATCTACACTTTTTTTTGTTTTTTGTTTGTTTTTTTTGTCCAACTTCCAGCTTTGGCTTTTTTTTCTGTAGCCCGTGACGTAGGCTTCTTGGACGAAACCAACCTAAATCGCACGTGGTATGAACATCCATCCAAATATATTCTCCTACTATTTAAACCCTCTTCCCATGTCGAAAGCTCACACACCAGGTTTAGAATTGAAAAAAGAACCAATAAAATTAGGTGTTAAGACACTGGTGAATCTTCACCCTGGGATTCTGTAATGGTAGGAGACTCCGCTGTCTCATTTGTTTCACTAGAAGGCGCTTGGCCATTTGTCTCCAAGGGTTCTGGGCTGCTTTCTTCACTCTGCACCTCGTTTTGCTCCTCGATGCCATCCGGTACAACTTCTGCTTCCACGGCATCTTCTGCCGGAGTTGCTGGAGACTCCACAGGAGTACCATCCTCCTCATTTGCTGGAGGTATCTCTGATGTGGGGGAGCTTTCTTGCGCTACTTTTTCACTTACAGCTGGCACGCTAGAAGAACTTATTTCCACTATATTGTCATTTTGAGAGAGTGACACTTTTTCTATCACTCTCCATTGCATGATGCTCATGTCCTTCCCTCCGGTTGAGATTAGGTGGCCATCACTGTGTGTGAAGCTGACATTAGTTACATGACTGCTGTGGGCACTGTACTTGTGACTGGGAGCCTAGAAAACAGTAAAGAGAATCCTAATTAGATTAAAAGATAGGAAAGTTTATACAATTTGATATATGTCTGCATTGTACCCTATGATGGTTGTTGAGGGTAACTAACATAAGTGTTTCTTCTATGGTTTTTGCATTGCTTTCTGAAATGAGGTGGACATTGAAAAAAGCAGTCATTAAGAATCTGGCGGCTGCCAGAGTTGGCTCACTTCTGAGCATCCCATAATTCCCATATTTTCCCTCCTCCACCTCTGGGAGCACATTAGCCCTGTGTTATCTTCAAGTCATGCCTCTGAGTCTAAAACGGGGCAAAGGACTCTCTTCTCATCCCCATGTGACAGTCCTAGGACAAATTAGGCGATCCCCAAGCATCGGCACAGTCATGTGGGTGGAAGGGGAGTTAGTCGAGTTCACACAATTTAACAACCATGGCTGAATGTATAAGTTTTAGGAGACTGTCAAAAGAAGGCATTGAAAACAAAAAGAGTGCATTGGGTAGACACTGTGCCTGCCCAGAAGGGAGCAGATTCTGATGAGCCATTGGGCTTCCAGAGTAGTATCTGCAGATCAATAACAGATTGTGATTGCCGCTTGAAATTGTGCAAGATTCTGGCGAGGATTTGGCACACTGGGATACTTTCTTTTTGAAATAAGAACGATTGCTCACCTGAGCTGAGATTTTGCCTTATCTTTACCAGCGATAACGTCTAAAGCTTACTTTGCATTTTATCACAGTTCACTGTAGTGCAACTTTGGGCTGCATTACAGTGTGAATAGGACACATAGAAAACAATTTTCTGTGTGTACTAGTGGTGACTGGTGTTCTTTTAGTGATGAAAACCGCTGGTCACCACACTATATGAACTAAGCCTAATACTGTTTGGTTGCTTACTGCTGTTGCAAACAAGCCTAAAGTTGATAACCAACTCAATCAATATGTGTAGTTAAAAATTACGAAATACATTAAAACCAATGGTAAAATCTCCTTTAGAGACTTAAAAGCAACTCTGTAGTGTGAGGGTCTATCTATCTATCTATCTATCTATCTATCTATCTATCTATCTATCTATCTATCTATCTATCTATCTAAATCAGGTAAGCCCTACACAGCTGTTGCTAAAATAAAAAAATGGAATAGGCAAAACAATGACATCTTGTAGCAATAGCCACTACAAAAAAGGTAAAAGTGATACAATTATGAAAACGACTAGCACTATGGATGTCCTTACCTTTGGTTTGGAACATGGATACTGAAACAGATGGACCTTACAAAAGTCATCGGCCAAGGCAATAACTTTTCGGTTGCGAGATCGCACTAATGCATTGATATCTGTTCCATCCGATCCTTCTGGCCACACTCCTGGAAGGTGAAGAGAGGAGTTTTAACTTGTAGCAATCACAAAGGTGTACTTTTATGAAAGAGTGGTAAAATAACGCTATTCAGTTCTCAGGCATTCTCAGGGGAGATCGCTCTCCTCTGAGCGCACGTTTATGAAACTTTGTAGATCGGTTCTCATGTTGAGAGGAGCAGCGATCTACAAACGGCTGAAAACTCCTAAGAACGGCTTCTCTCACTGTAATCTCGCGAGATGTAGCGGGATTACAGTATGAGGAAGTGAAAAATACAAAAGTTGCACACGAATCAGCACACATACACCACATATTAAAAAAATAAAAATAAAGTTACATTCCCAACATGTTCTCAGCCGATTTCCTCAGCTTCATAAACTGTGTATGACCTAAGATCAGCGGTGAGAGTCGGGATCGCTGCTGAACTGACTTTCAAAAAAGGACAAAGGCTTGTTAGGCCAAAGCAAATTAACATTATGGTTTACATTAAAGCAAACCTGCCTTAAAACAAACACGAGGCTACAGCTGCTGACTGCCTACAGAAAATGCTGGGTGCGTGGCTGTTACACTAACTTTTTGGGTTCCAATACTTCAAACATTGCTAACCCTGAGCAAGTGTTTAGAAAGTTATAAAAAGGAGGTCCTTATTTATCGCCCTGACTGTTACAATGGTCAATAGGGCCCCCCTTTTCCTGCTAGGTTGGCCTCTGACCAACACTGTTGCTTGAGCCATTACTGACCCCTGGCGCCTATTCGAGGCTAGGGTATGCACCACTTTCTTTTTTTTTTTTCTTTACTTTATACTTTCCTGTGCACCATCAAGGCGATTTATGTGTATTACATATGCTATATTACATGTTTAGATATATTACAAAAGGGTCCACAATCACCCGATTTCTGTTTTTGTATGTTATGTACATTTTTTAAACTAAAATTTGTAATATATATATATATATATATATATCACACAGCATGACTGCCAGGCAGCTGCCATTTCCAGAGGGGTTTCTTTTAAAACCAGAGCTTTGCCATGCTCTCATCAGCATCGGTTTTAGAACTGTATACACTGCTTTCCACACTTGGAGGATCATGGGGATCATCATTTTATCTTGCCTACCAGTAATGTAACAGTCAGCAGGAGATGAGGTATGCAGCCTGTGTAGTCTGAGTTTAAAGTGTTTGTTAGCCAAAAAATAAATAAAAAAAGATCCTCTCCCCTTACAGCATAGTGATTGTGCCGTGTCATTCGGCACACTAACACCTAGAAAAAAACCTTGCTGATCCTGACAGCTTCTACCCTCCCCTCTCTGCACTAAATCCAATGTATCAGGGCTGCTGAGCTCTGACATGGAGTCATCAGTATGTGCCTCTGTCATCCGCAGCCTGCTCTGTGTCTGTGTGCTCTCCCTCCTCCTCCCCTCTCTGCCCAACTGTGTCCCGATGCTCTCCTGCTCTATATAAAATAAAATGTAAAGTATTTTTCTGCTATAGTTGCCTCTGATATACAACAGTAAGCTCCCCAGTGAATGTCTTTAAAAAGGTGCTGTATAATAGCTTACTTCAGGAGCGTCGTTTGGCGCTCATGTGACTTCCCGCCAATCTCCTCCCTCCTCTTCTTGGCTAAAGTCAGCGGGGGTTTCCCAGCAACTCCCCCTGCAGCTATCACATCGGGAGGAGAGACCAGCAGGCAGGCAGCTGAGTGTCAAACAGCGCTTTGAAGCAATTAAACAGAACATTTAAAAAAAATACATTTACTGGGGAGCTTACTGTGATATATTAGAGGGAACTGTAGAAAAAAAAATTGCAAAACTTGAATTAATGAAAGGCCAAAAAAAAAAAAAAAATGGTGTGTATGTTGGGGCCTAGATATGCCATAAACTGGATTTAAACTCAAAGTAAAAATTTTCTTTCTTAGAAGGAGCATCCACAAATGTTAAGTGTGCTTCAGCAGTACCCTTTACCTTTTATCTTGAATTTCTCCTGCAAAATACCAGTGCACTTCCTGTGACCAGGCAATCCAATGTCTTAAGCATCACAGTTGTATATGTGCAGTGCAAGATCAAAAGGCACTGCTGCCTCTGGCTGCTAATCTCAGATTTGGTAATATCACTACTGTACTGCCTGTGGATCACCAGAGTGCAGTTTGTTCTGTACACCTGTGACCTGTTTTCAGCTGACAGCCGGTTAAAGCCCACTGTCTGCTGACTTCAGAGTCGGTCCAGGCTGAGAAATGATCGCGGCCAAATGGTCAGGATTCCCACAGAACCCTGGACTGGCACCTGGCTCAGCCTCTCAAGAGCCTTTACCAGCTGCTCCTGCCCCTCCACAGCCCAACGCTCCAGTGGGAACCATCTTTTAAATTTTTGCTGTCGGAAATGCCAACAGAAAATGTACAATGGGGCCTCCACACGATCGGAATTTCCGACCAAAAGCTCACATTGAAATTTTCTTGTCGAAAATTCTAAGTGTGTGTATGCGGCATTACAGTCAGTCGTGAACAACTCTGAATCATCAGCCAACCTTCAGCAATTGCACAATAAATCACAGGGATAAAAAAGGTATATGAAAATTATTAATACTGACCAAAGACCTGAAATCCTAGCACACAAGTGTAAGTTGCCCAGTCAATGTCTTTGCAGTCTGAACGATTCCGAATTAATTTACAACCACTTGGAATGTCCCCTGGCCACAACAAAGCACACAGTTAATACAAAAAGGACAAAATACAGTTACAAAGTTGCATAAAAATAACAGTAGAATGCTGTCCTTGTTCTGACACCCAGCTCCAAGATGGCAGGAGTCAGTGTTGATGCCTGGCTTTTTTTCACCTAGCAAGGTCCCGTTATAGGAACCCAATGATTTCCAATGTGCGTTTTATTGCACAAGAGAAACTATCAACAGAAAACCACTAAAAAGTGAAGGGTTTCAGAAAGCAGTCAGAGTATCAAACAGCTTGAAGCAGGAACTGTTGAGTACCTGGGGCTCAGATTGAACACACCTAATGATTAATAAGGAGAGCAGAAAAAATTGTTCTATGAGAAGACCGGTAATAGTTCACTAAATGGATTATTTTTTCAGGTCGGCAGCTTTTGTGATCGACGCTGGATTTACTTCAGGAAATATTGTTTTTAACCATTTTTTTTTAGCCACAGGGCACTTTTCACCCCCTTCCTCCCAGGCCAATTTTTAGTACTGTCGCATTTTGAATACAATTGCGTGGTCATGCAACATTGTACCCAAACAACATTTTTATAATCTTTTCCCACCACAAATAGAGCTTTCTTTGGGTGGTATTTGATCGCCACTGCAGTTTAAATTTTTTGCACTACAAATATCCAAAAAAACAAAACAAAGATTTCTCCTACACCGATAGAACACTCATGGGGCTGCACAGACGGGCACTGATCAGGCACTTATATGAAGCACTGATGGGCACTCATGGATGGCACTGAAAGGCAGCACTGATCAGGAGGCACTGGCAGGCATCCCCAATAGGCACCGATTGGCATCATTGATGGGCATGCACGGATAATGTGCAGTTTATCAGTGCAGACCCCCCCCCCCCTCCCCGTCAGAAGAGCAGCTGATCGACTGTCCTGTGCCTGTCGGAGAAGAAAAGCTGATAAACATCACTTCATGATTACCTTGTGATCAGCTGTGATTGGACACAGCTGATCACATGGCAAAGAACCCACATCATAGACTCTTTACCTATATAGGAGATGCGGTGTGTGTGTGTGTGTGTGTGGGGGGGGGGGGCTTGAAACTTTGTTTTTTGGTCAACATTCAGCTGCTAGAAGGGAACCTGATGACAGCTGATGAGTCATTGGTTAAGGACGTGGCGACCGGTTTGCTGTTCCACTCCTTAACTATTGTTAAGGATGCAGTCGGCTGCCTGCTCTTAAAATTTGCATTAAAACATATCTAAAAATCACTGCTGAACTGCTACTTTGGAAAGTCGCAGTGAAAACAGACTTGAAACTCGCACGGCACATGTGAACCTGGTCTGAAATGTACTTTTTTATTATAGTTTGTCTTTTAGATTTTTGGTGTTAATTGTAACTGGCTGTCCTAAATTATGGATTGTTTCTAGAAAGTATGCATTCTCTTTCTCCACTTGGGTAAACAGTCTGATTCTGCATTATCTACCTGTGGGCTGGTTCACAACCATGGGGGCATTCCTGGTACGTTTCGTGCAGCACATTCGAAAACAAGCCCATTGCAATTTGCTTCAGGGTGTCAATGCATTGTTAATGGCACCCAGTGAGTTTGCGGTCATCAAATTGCATTGTACTGCACTAACATGCGTTTTGATGCAGTCGTTTTTAAAAGAAGAGCAAAAATTAATTTTTGTGTGGTTTGGTGTGTTTTGTGTCAAGAAGCCCCAAGCATTTATGCCCCAAGCATTTCTGTGCGATTCTGTTGTGAACCAACCCTAAGGAAGGGCAGATATTGAAGTTTGTATTTATATGAAACGTTACTATAGCAAAAATTTTAGTACTTACAGTATAATATTTCATAGTCTCCTGAGTTTGACATTATGTATTTGTTGTCTGGGGACCAGTCAAGGTGTGTAATATAACTGGAATGTCCCTGAAAGTGAAAAATATAAAATCAAAAAATATGCTTGGATCTTTAATACAAGTGTACAACTTGAAATGTAAAGTCATTTTTAATATAGACAATATGTTATACTTACCTGCGCTGTGCAGTAGCACTGCACAGAGCGACCCCCCTACCTCGTCTTCTGGAGTCCCCCCCCACTGGCGCTCTCCACAATCTATGTGCCATGTTTGTATCTGTGTGGGCGAGCTCCTAAATCTGATGTGTCCATAGACACAAACACACGCGCACAGCTACACCCTCCTTCCCCTCCTCACAGGATTTGTGTGTCATCAGCAGGAGCTGATGGCGCCCACTACGGCCTGTGATTCCAGTGAGACTAGAAAGACAGTGCTGGATCATGAGAAGACTCAGGAAAGTGTTGGGAGGGGTGGGGGGTAGATTTTAAATGATTTTATTTACGTTATTTTAGAGAATGCATGAACGTTTAAAAAAAAAAAACTTTGACTTAAGAGCCACGAAGCAGTCACGGCCACAAATTATTATAAGAAACAGGCATGAGATTGGTTTTAAAGTGGATGTAAACCCAAAAAAACTTTTTTTTGATGTCACAATGTACAGTATAATATTTCCTATCATTTGTGCCCAGTCTTGCCACACAGAGTTAATCCAGCGCTGAGTAATCCTCCTATGTTCAGTGAAAACGAACAGCCTTCCAGATAAAACCCTGCCTAAATCAAAAAGTCCGGAATCTCTCTTCTTGCTTTGAGTGAGAGGTTATTTACACATATAGCTAGGACATGTTTATCATGTTATGTTTTGTTTATCATAACATGAGGTGATATAACATCATAACACATCCTAGTAATATACAATGAACTTTTGATCACCTCTTGTTATGATAAACATGTCCAAGCTAGATATGTAAATAACCTGTTACTGAAAGCAATAACAGAGAAACGGACTTAACCTAATTTGGCAGGTTTTTATCTGAAGTCCGGTTAATTTGCACTGGACTTTAAAAGAGGATTACTCAGCGCTGGATTAACTCTGTGTGGCAAGACTGGGCACAGATGATAGGAAATCTTATACATATATATAAAAAAAATTTTGGGTTTACATCCACTTTAAGGACTTGGTTTTTGGAAAAAAGTTCTGCAAAGTTTTTACTCTTAAAAGTAAAAAGTACTGAAAAGTAGACACCAAGACCCAGTTAGGTACAGATTTTTGATGACTTGGCAGAGTGTGCAATACATGCAATACTATTGAAATTTGACTGAGGAGGCACATGGCAGCAGAATTGTGCACCAAGCCGATCAGAAGACCAACTGCTCATGCAGCTACACAAAGGCACAGAAGTATAAAGGGGTACAAACATTACTAAAAGAAAAAAGGACAACAGCATAATAAAAGCGGATGCAGGTGGCCTCGAAGTAGAAGGACCATCTCGATCAATATTTTTCAGTATAGGAACAAGAAAAAAAGTGCACGCGACTTGGCTATAGCCATTAAAAAATATTTTTTGGTGGGTGGCAAGAGTGCACTTTTGCTCCACTGGGGTCCAGAATCTGCCTACAACCCGCTGCCAACTGTCACAGGGCCACTCCGGGCTCTGGATGGATCTTGACCATATTGTCAAGATCCACCCATTTGCCTGATTAACAGCTGGCTCTGCCTCTCCGCGCTTCATCTCAAGCCCAGCAGTCCAGTGAGCAGGAGACTGCCGATCACTGCTCTCCTCACTTTTTGGTATCTACTGCATTTGTTAACCTGAAAAGATATTATGGACAATAAAATCATTTGCGTACAAGTGCCAAGGCAATCCTCATGCCTGAATGGATATCTGTTGGGTTTGGAAGCCAGCCATTGCCATTACATAAGCAGATTACCATAATCATCTGTCTCCCTCTAATGATTTCCATATTTATGAATGCTTTTAGTGCCAGTTCATGTCACAACACAGTGAAGAAAACACGTGTTCTGCAAAATGTCCTGCAAACAACATCTTTGGAGCTGTGTGTGTACCGCTCCTCCACCACTCTTGTCCATTGAAATAAATTGGCAGCGTGCCGTATCGCCGACAAAGCACCGCTGCAGTAGTGCTAGCGAGGGTTAAAAGCGCCCTGCTAGCGGCCGAACACCTCTGCAAAAATGACAGTAAAGCGTCGCTAAAAAAAGCGACGCTTTACCGCCACCAACCCATTGTAAAAGGGGGCTTAGCAATTAGTTGTTTCTACACTTCATTGTTTCCTATATGTAGCAAACGATTCATTACAGGGCGATTATGGGGGATTATCACTATAGCAGGAAATGCCTATGTGTTTCCACCTTTATAGAGTTTTTTATTTTACTTAAAGCGGAGTTCCACCCAAAAATGGAACTTCCGCTAATCCCACTCCTCACCCCCCTATGTGCCACATTTGGCATGTAGTTTTTTTTTTCGGGGGGGTGGGGGCTTCAGGAGGAGTGGGACTTCCTGTCCCACTTCCTGCTTCCGCCGAGGGGCTGGTTAGGCAATTAAGCTTAATCGCCTACAGCAGCCCTTCCCTGTAGGCGATCGCATGGGACACATAACCGGTCCCATGCAATCGCCTGTCCAATCAGCAGCGGGCCTGCGCCGCTCGCGCATGCGCAGTTCCCACAGTTGCGATGAGGACGCCGGCCGGGAAGGGGGGGAGAGGAGCGGAGCCCCGGTCGGCGCGTCACTGGAGCAGGTAAGTGATTGTTTATTAAAAGCCAGCAGTTACACTTTTTGTAGCTGCTGACTTAATAAACACAAATATTGGCTGGAACACCCCTTTAATGTTACTCACAATTTTTTGTAAACAGAGAACAGATTTGGATAGAGACTCTTGTAGATTCTACTCACAGAGCATTTTCCGTATCTGCTATACTTTCTTCCATTTTCTGAGACATTGTAGAGGTAAATGAAATTGTCATGAGAACCCACTGCAAGCAACGTCCCGTCTGTTGAAAGAAAAAACAAAAAAACAAAAGCCATATATATCAATTAAAATTACATATGGAAAAATCACAACAAATATGGTGAAATATCTATGACACCATTTCCTGCGTCCACCATTGTTGCCCATTCTGGCATCTCATGTGTTGGTGTAGTAGAAAGCAAAATTAAAGGCAAACTCCAGTCACGCTAATATTTTGCATGTGAACACACTTTGTTTACAAGGACCACCCTCACAAATGCCTCCAATTCAACCCTTATACAATAATTAATCCACAGAGCTGTCCAGGACCATGAGAGAAAAAAAAAAATCACAATCTGCGCATAAAGCTGTATAAAAGCAACCAAAAATATATACAAGGTACTATAAACACAAATGTGATTAGTGCCACATTCTTAAGTAATTTGTCATTGGTTCCATTTCTTCAACATAAAGTGCTTCATTGAAAAGAAACGTGCTCCAGTGCAAAAATAACCTCTCAGTACTTTAACCACTTCAGGCCATATACAATTGACGGCCTGAGATCGGATCTACCATCCTAAGTGGCCGTCAATTGACGGCCTGGGCTTTGCGGGTGGATATCTGAATGATGCCTGCAGCCAGAGGCATCATCCAGATATCCTCTTCTTCATCCGGCGATTCTGCACAATCTAAGAAAGATCATAGCAGCGGTTCCGCCGCTTGATCGTTCTTACAGGCCGCAGGGAGGGGACATCCCCCCCCCCTCCAGCCGCCATCCGGTGCTTCTCCGGGCTCTCCCGTGGCTTTGGGGGCCGGGAGAACGAATCGTCGGCAGGAAGCATAGAGATGACTGGTGACCAGATGGTCACCAGTCATCTCTATGACCGTCGGAGGACCCGGGCGCGATGTGATGACGTCACGCCCGGGTCCCCGTAAGTAAACAAAGCCGCGATTGTGGCTGTAAGCCACCATTCATGAGATCGTTTTTTTTTTTCACCGATCTCATGGTTTCCAGCCTGGGGGATGGTTTCCAGCCTGGATTTCCTATTACAAGGGATATTTACATTCCTTGTAATAGGAATAAAAGTGGAAAAAAAAAATGAAAAAAAGTGGAAAAAATAAAAAATAAGTCAAAAAAATAAATAAAAGATAAAAAAAAAATTAAAAACACCCCTGTCCCAGATAGCTTGCGTGCAGAAGCGAACGCAAACATGCAAGTCCCGCCGACATATGTAAACGCAGTTTAAACCACATAAGTGAGGTATCGCCGCGTGCGTTAGAGTGCCAGCAACGAATCTAGCACTAGATCTCCTCTGTAAATCTAAACTGGTAACCTGTAAAAAAAAAATAATGCGTTGCCTATGGAGATTTTTAAGTACCGAAGTTTGGCGCCATTCCATGAGTGTGCGCATAATTAAAGCGTGACATGTTGGGTATCTATTTACTCGGTGTAACATAATCTTTCACATAATACAAAAAAATTGGGCTAACTTTACTGTTTTGTTATTTTTTTAATTCATGAAACGATTTTTTTTACAAAAAAAAAGGAGTTTGAAAAATGATTGCGTAAATACCGTGCGAGATAAAACGTTGCAATGACCGCCATTTTATTCCCTAGGGTGTCTGCTAAAAAAACATATATAATGTTTGGTGGTACTGTGTAATTTTCTAGCAAAAGAACGACGATTATTACATGTAGGAGAGAAGTGCCAGAATAGGCCCGGTATGGAGGTGGTATAAAAGCCCGGTATTGAAGTGGTTAAGTACTTCACGGAACACTCCGTGCTTCTTTACACTCTTCAGAGATTATTGACCTTGTGCTTTTCAGCACAAAAGTCAATGCACACCTGTGGATATTACACTTCCTGAGTCTTGGCAACAATGTTCAGCTTCTTCTCCATTGCTCTCCTCATTGTTCTCATGCTCCTGTTAGGGATGCTGGGTACCGATTCTGGAAAGTTCAGGTGAAGAAGAAGTTTCCCCAATCACCCACCCTTGATTTGCAGTTCATGACAAGTCTGCAAAAAGGAAGTACAACAGAACACGGGGAGAGGAGAGCAGTTGAGAAGCTGAACACTTGCCAACACCCAGGAGGGCAATATCCACAAGTACTGGAGCACTTTTATTTTCAATAAAGCCCTTTATGCTGAAGAAATAGAACCAATGATGAATATGGGACTAATCACATGTGTATGTATTTGACTGTCCAATCAGGTTGGATGGATTGGGATAACCAAGATCACCACACAGAAGAATTCCTTAAAGCTGATCTCCAGCCTTTTGTTGAATGTAAATACTCAATTTGGACTACATTGGTCCAGATGAACTTGTATAACATGAACTTGTACTAACAGATGCATTTGGCTGGGAGAGCTGTATTAAACAGCCTCAGCCACATGCAGTATACAGCGCTGTGTTCCAGCAGTGAAGGTGGGTGCATGACGTTATGATCCCTGACCCAGTCAACCAGAGGAAGCGCTGTATTACCGTATATACTTGAGTATAAGCAAACCCGAATACAAGCTGAGGCACCTAATTTTACCACAAAAAAAAAAAAAAATGGGAAAACTTATTGACTCGAGTATAAGCCTAGGGTGTCCATCTGCACCCCCCCCCCCTTGTGTCCATGCCCCCGTGTCCATGACTAGACTGACGTTTAACATAGGAGTCTATGGAAGGGGTAGACAAAAGAGGGGTAGAGAAAGGAAGCGCCACCTAAGTGCAGTATTAAAGAGGTTCTTTTAATGACACATTATACAAAACACATTTACAAGAAGGTAAGGAAAGAAGGCTCATCTGTAACATCCTGTAGTCCTTGTCGAGTCTTTAGGCTTGTCCTGTGGCCATCAGGATGAGGCCTGTTCCAGCCTTCCAGGAGGAGGGTCAGACAAAGGCCGATTGGGCTACGCGCTCGGAGCCACTGCTTTTTCAATTGGCCTGATCAAGTGTGTTTTGTACAATGTGTCATTAAAAGAACCTCTTTAATAATGCACTTAGGTGGCGCTTCCTTTCTCTACCCCTCTTTTGTTTACCACAGAGTCAGCTCTCTGAGGATAGCAGCCGCCATTGAACCAAATCACCTGCATTTTTTTAACCATTGAACTGCCTGTTACTTCTAATGGACTAATCACCATACCCCTACCACACATGTACTTTGTATCTGCGCTGACAGTTACCTTTCCTATTATATTATGGAAGGGGTGCCGGCTTTGAAAAATCCATGCTCCCCAGCCGTAGGACCCCCAGACAACAAACTTTGCACACTTGTAGGGGAGAAATGAAGCTACATGTGTGCCAAGGGGACCCACGACCGTCACCAGGTCCCCAAAGTCACCAGAGAAATTACCGTTTAACATGGAAGTCTATGAAGGGGTGCCCGGCTTTGAAAAATATTTGCTCCCCGGCCCTAGGTCCCCCGGACAACAAACTTTGCACACTTGTAGAGGAATAGTGGGGCTACATGTGTGCCAAGTTTGGAGTCCTTTGGCAGGCCAGTACCGGGTCCCCGAATTCTGTGAGATCAGGCGCAAAAAGGCGACTCGAGTATAAGCCAAGGGGGCATTTTCACCACAAAAAAATGTGCTGAAAAACTCTGCTTATACTTGAGTATATACGGCAATTCATAAAATACAAGCTCTTAGTGAACGGTTGAGAAACAGTCAGCCTGAATCAATTTTGTTCCGGCAGCAAGTGGGGGGGGGGGGGGGGGCGAAGTACCTGCCCCACTGTGCTGTATGTAGCCGAGACTACATACAGTACTCCCATTAAAGGCTGGACATGCGTTTTAATTAGAAACTGTGCGTCACTGATCTGGCTGTGCAGTGTCTGAACAAAATTATATCTCCTTAAGCTTTTTTCCCCCCCTCAATGTTTTTTCTTTATATACACTTTGCAAGTTGCTTATGATGTAAGGGAATACACTCACATCATATCACATCCACACACACTTCAAGCTGTATTTCTAATCCCAGACAGACAACTTTGTAAAATATTGAACCCAGATTTCCCACGGAAATGTTCTGGGAAGTAAGCCGAGACACAGCCAGTGACCTGGACACAATGTTACAACTGGCAAATATTTATTATCAAATTGCTTGTCAGGAAAGTTACTTACCGACGGAGTATCGCATCACGGAGAGCTGCTCATTGCCATCTGTGTGTATAGAAACCAGATCTCGTGTCTCTGCATCTAACACAAACCATCTACAACACAAGGGAGAGCCACTGTAAATGTTGGAGAAGGGTAAACGCATCTAGGCAGAGGCTTTAAATTGTTAGACAAAACCTTTTCATGCTGAACATATTAATGTGCCATGCAAAGACTTTGTGGGACATCTGAAAATAAACTCCTCCAGTGGGGAAAAATTTCAATCAGCCTGTTATTGGGAGTCACAATAGCCACGGGTAAGTTTCTCCAGTAGAGAGTCCTACCAATTATACAGTGCGGAAAAGAAGTATTTGAACACCCTGCTATTTTGCAAGTTCCCACTTGGAAATCATGGAGGGGTCTGAAATTGTCATCGTAGGTGCCTGTCCACTGTGAGAGACATCCAGAAATCACAATGTATGATTTTTTTTTTTTTTTTTTTTTTTTTTTTTTTTTTTTTTTTTTTTTTGAAATATGTTTTTTATTAAGGAAGTTGCATAACAGAGAAATCACAAAAAAAACAGGACATAAAAGCATTTTCTGTGGAACATTGCAGTAGATTAACAGTATATGTAGAGGTTCTCAGAGAGAACAAATAAGGGGGGGGGCACAGGTTAAGTGGTCACGGGGTAGGTGAAATAGTAGTGCTTGCAAACAAAAAAGACCAGCAAGAGAGGGGGGGGGGGGTAGGGGGGGGGGGGGGGGAGGAGGGAGGGAGGGTAGGGGAGATGTTAATCCCGAGGGGGATCCTGGTATAGAAAGGACATTTTCTCAAAGTTCAACCATTCAGTAGGAGTGAAAGTATGCGACAGAAAGGGGTTCCATAAGTGATAGAAGCGGTTCTTGCTCCGTTCGTGGGTCAGGTCCGTGTTGAGCCTGTCCTTGTATAAGAGCTGCAACAGTTCCCTTTTAACTTGAGCAGTGGTTGGGCAGTCCGCTGATATCCACTTCTGGAGGATGGCTCTACGGGCTATCAAGAGGCATATCAGAATCCAGTCCCTGCCCAGGGGGGTGGTGGGAGAGGACCAGGGGAGTAGTATGGGGTCCCAGTACCCAAATATAAGTAGTAACGGGTCCCTGGGTATGCGTAGCAGGGGTGACATCGAAAATGTATTGGATGACTTGGTCCCAGAAACTGGCTATGAGGGAACAAGACCAGAACCTGTGAGCCAAGTTAGGTTTGGGTTGTTTACAGAGGGGGCATTCTGGGGTGGCATGGGCTCGGCTGAAGGGGATGTGGGCTCGGTGAACAATCTTAATTTGCGTCTCTCTCCATATTTCGTTAGGGATAAGTCTGTGGATGGTGATGAGGCCATGCAGGAGCTTCTCCACCAGGTCAGGGTCAGGAAAGTCTTTCGACCAGTTGGCCGCCGAGGTTGAGGCCAGGGGGGGGATGTTGTGCTGGAGGAGGGGATGGTAAATGTCTGAGATTTTGTATGAGGCCCGGGAAATAAGGGTGTCGGTAAGGGAGCTCTGGAACCTTTTTCTGTCATCTCGACAGGCGTTTTTCAGGAAACTAATGCATTGAATATACTGGAATATATGTGACGAAGGGAGAGAGAATTTGTCTGCCAGGGCTCTAAAACCTATGGGGCGGCCTGAAAGGGGGTCACACAAAGAATAAAAGGATTTGATACCCTTACCCTCCCAGTCGAGGTAGGGCTGGTTGTCTAAGCCTGGTTGGAAGCTCGGGTTGCCCAGGATAGGGAGGTATCGTGAGATAGAGGAAGGGACATTGAGGGCCTTCCTGACCTCTCTCCAGGCGATGACTGTATCCCGGAGAAGGAGATTGTGTTGGAGGGGAGGGGGGGCAGATTTCCAATGACAATGGAGAAGGGGCCGTGAGCGAGAAGGGGCGGACCATCGCCGATTCGAGGGGGTAGTTCGAGCACCTGGAGGACTGGGTTATCCAATCCAAGCCTGTTCTCAATAGACATGCCAAGTTATATAGCCTGATGTTGGGAAGGGCAATGCCCCCTCCTCTCGCCTGGGAAGATGCAGCTTGGTAAATGCTATGCGCGCCCTCTTGCCACGCCAGAGGAACTTGGAAATGGCGGCAGATAGAGTTAATGGATTTAATGTCTTTGTGGCGCAAGAGTAAAGGGATGGTTTGTAGTGGGTACAGTAGGCGTGCAAAACTGACCATCTTGACAAGGTGGCATCTTCCCAGTAGCGAGAGAGGCAGGTCCATCCAGTTGGTCAGTTCTTGGGATATTTTGGAGAGCAGGGGGGGGTAGTTGAGGTGGTATAGGGAGGAGGGTAGTTTGCCTATTTTTATCCCCAGGTAAGTGATATGTGACTTTGCAACGGCGAATAAGGAGTTTTGGGACCAAGAGGGGACAGATAGGGAGCCTATTGGGAGTATTTCGCTCTTGCTATAGTTGATGCGTAGCCCTGAACATTGCCTGAATTCGTCAAAGGTGATCTTGATAGTGGACATGTCGAGTGAGGGGCTGGATGTGAAGATAAGGACATCGTCTGCAAATAGTGACGTGCGAAGGTCGTGGCCTCCGACCTGGATGCCATGAAGGGGGGGCGATCTGGGTTAGGTGGCGGGAGAGGGGTTCAAGTGCTATGTTGAAAAGGAGCGGGGAGAGTGGACAGCCTTGTCTCGTGCCTTTGTGCAGCCTGAACTCCTCAGAGAGGAGGCCCGCCGCGACCACTCTCGCGGCAGGGGCAGTGTACATTGATTCTATGAGGTGCGTGAAGGGGCCCGAGAAGCCCATTTTGGACATGACCATGGAGAGCCATTCGAAACTAACGTTATCGAAAGCCTTCTCCGCGTCTAGGGTAATGATGGCATGGTCTCCTGCCGGGTCATTTTTTGCGTGTTCGAGAGCTAGCATCACCTTCCTGATATTCATGGTGGCCGTCCTACCCTTAACAAAGCCCGATTGTGCGGGGTGAATCAGGGAGGGTATAATGGATGCCAATCTAGTGGCTGCTATCTTGGAGAGGATTTTAACGTCAAGGTTAAGAAGCGAGATGGGCCTATAAGAGCCAGGTTCTAGGGGGTCCTTGCCCTTCTTCTCTAGGGAGTTTTACTATGGCCTGATTGCCCGTTGGAAGATAGACCGACCCACCCGACCATATGTGTGTGTAGACGTTGTGGAGAGGGGGGGACACAGTCGAGCTAAAGGACTTGTAAAATTCTCCGGTGAAGCCGTCTGGGCTGGAGCTGGAGCTTTGGAGGGGGAAAGCTGTTTGATTACGGATTGGACCTCCAGGACAGAGATAGGGGCATTGAGGGCTTCGAGCTGGGTGGGGGTTACCTGGTCCAGGGAGATACGTCGTAGGAAATTGAGGGCTGTCGGCTTATCGATAGGGTCTGAGGCATACAGGGAGGAGTAGAATTGGCGCATAGTATTATTGATACCTTTTGATACCTTGGGTGTAGTGTATGGAACCCGACGGGTCCCTGAGGGACATGATATGCGTCGGGCGGTTGGGTCCTTTACTTAGTCTGGAAAGGAGTCTACCTGCTTTGTTACCAAACTTGTGGAGGGAGGCGTCTAGATGCGCTTTTTGGGTACGTTCGAGGGTGGCTGCCCAGCTATCAAAGGCCTGCTTGGCAGCAAACCAGGAGTTACGGTTGCTGGGGGAGTCATCAGTATAGAGGACCCGCTGGGCCTGATGCAGTGTTGCGCTGGCCTGTTTGTAGCGTCTAAGGGTATGTTTTTTGAATGTGGCGGCGTAGGCGATTATGCAGCCCCTGAGGAACGCTTTGCCCGCTTCCCAGAAAAGGTTAGGGTTGTCAGCGTGTAACGCGTTATCCGATGCGTACCCCAACCAGGCTTTTTCTAGATGCTGGTGAAAATCGGAGTTATTGTGAAGATAGGAGGGGAACCGCCAGATTCTGGGGTTAGAGGCTAAGTCAGGGTCCTCAAGGGTGGTCGAGACCGGGGCATGGTCCGAGATTGCGATATCGTGTATGTCAGCTTCCGAGATCAGTGGGAGGAGAGAGTCAGAACAGAAAAGATAGTCCAGTCTCGTGAAGACTTTATGAGGGTGGGATAAAATAAAATGAGAATTCCCTGTCAGCAGGGTGTTTTAGTCGCCATAGATCGTGGAGGTGCAGTGAATCGACAGTCGATGCCAATAATGTCTGGGTGGGAGGAGTCAGAGGAGGACGAGATTGTCTGGTAGAGGACCTGTCGTCTATCGGGTGCATGATGGAATTGAAATCCCCGCCTATCAGGTGTGGGCAGGCTGGGTCTCTAAGCGCCCAGGAGGTGAGGTCGCTAAAGAAGGCATTTGTGGGGCTGTTAGGGGCATAGACATTAGTGATGATTACCACCCTGGATCCCAGTTGAATACGGGCCGAGGTGAATCGCCCCTCGGAGTCCGAATCTGAGGACAGAATCTTGCAGGGAAGGTTTTTGTTAATAAGGATTATTACCCCAGCTTTCCGACCACTTGAGTCAGAGCCGAGGACTGTGCCTACCCAGAGTTTCCGCAGCCGCGGGAAGTCGGGGGTGGACAGATGGGTTTCCTGAAGGAGAGCGATGTCGGTCTTGAGCCTTTTAAGGTGGCGCAGAACTTTCATCCTCTTATTGGGGGAGCGGAGCCCTTTGACATTCCAGGAGACTATTCTCATGTTGGGAAGACTAACAATGGGGTGTGAGCAGGACGTGGAGGCGAGGAGAATGGGAGCATGGAGCATTGTAGAAGTGGGGTGCATGAACAGCAGGTGTTGTGGTGGTTTGCTGTGAGAGAGAGCGGAGGTGGTAACGGATCCCTAAAAATGGGCGGAGGGTTGAGAACCAGGGGGGGGAGATGGGAGATGGGGGGAGGGTGATGGGGGTAAACAAGGTGAACAACAACATTTGGGAGCTTCACTTTTTTCCGCATGGAGCCACTGAATAGGCCAGCTCCCAACGCAGGGCTCTCAATGCAGCACTCCACCCGCCGCGACCGATGGGGGGGGTGTAAGCAGCAGGAGCAAAGCGTGAGGGGGAGGAGTTAGACAGGTATCCCTGCGGAAGAATGGAAAGGCCTACACATGATATATAAACGTATAGGATAACATAATATTAAGGCACAAGTAGAGCTAGAACAACTATTACCGATTGTGCAAGAGAACATAAAACAATGTGAAAACAAAACAGTGTGAAATAAAATGGCATTTAGGAGCATAAGAGAAAAGAAAAGGAGACAGACTGGCATAACATCAGAGTTGCATTAGGCCTACCGTGGTCCCCCGGGTGAAGGGGGAGGCACGCTGAAGGAGAGGGGCCCAGGAGTGGTCCTGGACGGTTAATGAGCAGCAGAACTGCATCGGGATGGTGTGACCGTCCAGAAGAAAAAAAAAAAAAAAAAAAAAGAGAAGGTTCAGGAAAAAAAAAGTTCAAAAGGATGAGGTGTGTTGACGGTCGGATCCAGATGCCTTGAATCTTTTAGGAGAGTCCTTGCGTGGGCTTCCGTGTTCTAGGGCCCGGTTGGAAGGTGCCGCTCTGGGAGACTGGTTGTGGTGGGGGCTAGAGCGGAGGGATCTCAGGAAGGCCTCAGCTTCGGATGGGTCATGGAAGGAGAGCTGATCACCGTTGGGTGCTCTGAGTCGAAGCACGGCCGGGAAAGCCAGAGTAAACTTGACTTGCATTCGGTGGAGCTCCGTGCAGGTCTGCTGGAAAGCCTTCCTTCTCTTGGAGACGTCAACGGAGTAGTCCGCAAAGATCAGGATATTCATGCCGTCTATCTGGAGGGTCCTGGACTGCCTGAACTTCTGCAGGATGAGAGATTTTTCTGAATAGTTGAGATATTTGGCGATCACAGGGCGAGGTGACTTGCGATCAGAGTTGAAAAGGCCCATGCGGTGGGCGCGCTCAACAGTGCAGGGGCCCGGCAGGCCCAGGGTCTCGGGGATGCGTCTGGAGCAGAGATCTGAAAGTGCCTGAGGTTGCAGCGATTCAGGGACGCCAATAAAGCGCAGATTGCTCCTCCTGGATCTGTTCTCAAGGTCGTCCAGTTTGTCTAGTATATACTTGTTCGTCTTGTCTTGCGCATGTTCAAAGGATTGGGCCTGGTAAAGATCCTCTTCTATATGTCCGATGCGATTCTCAGCCTCATTCAGCCTGGATGCATGCTCCCCTAGTTGAGCCTGGATTTTCTGTATCCCTGCATTGATGGCTTTTTCCACCGAGGTCGCTATCATGGGGGATAATAGAGCAGCCACGGCCTGGGCCATCAGCTCTATGTTGTGCATATCCCCCGCCTGTGGGGGGGGAGGTGAGGAGATGTGAACAGTCTGAGGGGTAGTTGGAGGGGCTGGTGTTGCACTCACCTCCATTGCAGGCGTCGGATCCACGATCGGATCTACGATCGAATCCGTGTAGGCCGAAGCCGGGGCCTCGATTTGCGGCTGTCCCGTTCGCGCCGCAGCGGCGGCGTACGACCGCGCGCCGCTTTTTTCTAAGAATTTGTCCATCCTCGGGTGGAGGGGGGGGATGGCGGATGGTTAGCCCAGGGGTCGGCAGCGGGTATGCTGGCTTTTATAGGCCGATTTGGGAGCCTGTGTGCGGGAGCTGAAGGAGTGCACAGCTACTCCATGCGGCGCCGGAACCGGAAGTGTATGATTTTTTTAACTATTTATTTGTATGATACAGCTGCAAATAAGTATTTGAACACCTGAGAAAATCAATGTTAATATTTGGTACAGTAGACTTTGTTTGCAATTACAGAGGTCAAACGTTTCTTGTAGTTTTTCACCAGGTTTGCACACACTGGAGGAGGGATTTTGGCCCACTCCTCCACACAGATCTTCTCTAGATCAGTCAGGTTTCTGGGCTGTCACTGAGAAACACGGAGTTTGAGCTCCCTCCAAAGATTCTCTATTGGGTTTAGGTCTGGAGACTGGCTAGGCCACGCCAGAACCTTGATATGCTTCTTACAGAGCCACTCCTTGGTTATCCTGGCTGTGTGCTTCGGGTCATTGTCATGTTGGAAGACCCAGCCTCGACCCATCTTCAAAGCTCTAACTGAGGGAAGGAGGTTGTTGCCCAAAATCTCGCAATACATGGCCCCGGTCATCCTCTCCTTAATACAGTGCAGTCGCCCTGTCCCATGTGCAGAAAAACACCCCCAAAGCATGATGCTACCACCCCCATGCTTCACAGTAGGGATGGCGTTCTTGGAATGGTACTCATCATTCTTCTTCCTCCAAACACGGTTAGTGGAATTATGACCAAAAAGTTCTATTATGGTCTCATCTGACCACATGACTTTCTCCCATGACTCCTCTGGATAATCCAAATGGTCATTGGCAAACTTAAGACGGGCCTTGACATGTGCTGGTTTAAACAGGGGAACCTTCCGTGCCATGCATGATTTCAAACCATGACGTCTTCGTGTATTACCAACAGTAACCTTGGAAACGGTGGTCCCAGCTCTTTTCAGGTCATTGACCAGCTCCTCCCGTGTAGTCCTGGACTGATTTTTCACCTTTCTTAGGATCATTGAGACCCCACGAGGTGAGATTTTGCATGGAGCCCCAGTCCGAGGGAGATTGACAGTCATGTTTAGCTTCTTCCATTTTCTAATGATTGCTCCAACAGTGGACCTTTTTTCACCAAGCTGCTTGGCAATTTCCCCCTAGCCCTTTCCAGCCTTGTGGAGGTGTACAATTTTGTCTCTAGTGTCTTTGGACAGCTCTTTGGTCTTGGCCATGTTAGTAGTTGGATTCTTACTGATTGTATGGGGTGGACAGGTGTCTTTATGCAGCTAATGACCTCAAACAGGTCTAATCTAATTTAGGATAATAAATGGAGTGGAGGTGGACATTTTAAAAGGCAGACTAACAGGTCTTTGAGGGTCAGAACTCTAGCTCAGGGGTCTCCAAACTATGGCCCTCCAGGTGTTCAGGAACTACAATTCCCATCATGCCTAGTCATGTCTGTGAATGTCAGTTTTACAATGCCTCATGGGAAGTGTAGTTCCGCAGCAGCTGGAGGGCCGCAGTTTGGAGATCCCTGCTCTAGCTGATAGGTGTTCAAATACTTCTTTGCAGCTGTATCATACAAATAAATAGTTAAAAAAAAAATCATACATTGTGATTTCTGGATTTTTTTTTTTTTTATTACGTCTCTCACAGTGGACATGCACCTACGATAACAATTTCAGACCCATCCATGATTTCCAAGTGGGAGAACTTGCAAAATAGCAGGGTGTTCAAATACTTACTTTCCGCACTGTAGCTTGAGGGGCTGAGCTGATTTACTAAAGGCAAATAAACTGTGCACCTTGCAGTTGCATTCTGTAAGGGTACAGAGGCTCCAGAGCTTGGAAGATTCAAAGAAAAGCCAATCAAATGCAAGGGGGGGGGGGGGGGGGGATTTTTTTCTTGCACACGATTGGATATGGCAAGTCAGAAGAGCTTCCCTCATTTACTAAGCTCTGAAGCAATTACCTTTTAGAGTGCACCTCCAATTGCAAAGAGCTCAGTCTCTGCCTTTAGTGAATCAACCTCACTGTGTTTAATAATTACATTTAAAAAGGAGAAATATATTACTGGAAAAAAAAAAAAAAAGCATAGATACATACCTCAATGCTACAGCTGTCCTATGCCGGCTCTAAGGACTTGTTCACATGAGCATACTATAGAGTACGTCCGTGCATGCAATCAGAGTCATGTCAATTGGAATGCAGCTGGTGCACACACAGCTGTGGAGGGGTCTGAAATTGTCATCGTAGGTGCCTGTCCACTGTGAGAGACATCCAGAAATCACAATGTATGATTTTTTTAACTATTTATTTGTATGATACAGCTGCAAATAAGTATTTGAACACCTGAGAAAATCAATGTTAATATTTGGTACAGTAGACTTTGTTTGCAATTACAGAGGTCAAACGTTTCTTGTAGTTTTTCACCAGGTTTGCACACACTGGAGGAGGGATTTTGGCCCACTCCTCCACACAGATCTTCTCTAGATCAGTCAGGTTTCTGGGCTGTCACTGAGAAACACAGAGTTTGAGCTCCCTCCAAAGATTCTCTATTGGGTTTAGGTCTGGAGACTGGCTAGGCCACGCCAGAACCTTGATATGCTTCTTACAGAGCCACTCCTTGGTTATCCTGGCTGTGTGCTTCGGGTCATTGTCATGTTGGAAGACCCAGCCTCGACCCATCTTCAAAGCTCTAACTGAGGGAAGGAGGTTGTTGCCCAAAATCTCGCAATACATGGCCCCGGTCATCCTCTCCTTAATACAGTGCAGTCGCCCTGTGCCATGTGCAGAAAAACACCCCCAAAGCATGATGCTACCACCCCCATGCTTCACAGTAGGGATGGCGTTCTTGGAATGGTACTCATCATTCTTCTTCCTCCAAACACGGTTAGTGGAATTATGACCAAAAAGTTCTATTATGGTCTCATCTGACCACATGACTTTCTCCCATGACTCCTCTGGATAATCCAAATGGTCATTGGCAAACTTAAGACGGGCCTTGACATGTGCTGGTTTAAACAGGGGAACCTTCCGTGCCATGCATGATTTCAAACCATGACGTCTTCGTGTATTACCAACAGTAACCTTGGAAACGGTGGTCCCAGCTCTTTTCAGGTCATTGACCAGCTCCTCCCGTGTAGTCCTGGACTGATTTTTCACCTTTCTTAGGATCATTGAGACCCCACGAGGTGAGATTTTGCATGGAGCCCCAGTCCGAGGGAGATTGACAGTCATGTTTAGCTTCTTCCATTTTCTAATGATTGCTCCAACAGTGGACCTTTTTTCACCAAGCTGCTTGGCAATTTCCCCCTAGCCCTTTCCAGCCTTGTGGAGGTGTACAATTTTGTCTCTAGTGTCTTTGGACAGCTCTTTGGTCTTGGCCATGTTAGTAGTTGGATTCTTACTGATTGTATGGGGTGGACAGGTGTCTTTATGCAGCTAATGACCTCAAACAGGTCTAATCTAATTTAGGATAATAAATGGAGTGGAGGTGGACATTTTAAAAGGCAGACTAACAGGTCTTTGAGGGTCAGAACTCTAGCTCAGGGGTCTCCAAACTATGGCCCTCCAGGTGTTCAGGAACTACAATTCCCATCATGCCTAGTCATGTCTGTGAATGTCAGTTTTACAATGCCTCATGGGAAGTGTAGTTCCGCAGCAGCTGGAGGGCCGCAGTTTGGAGATCCCTGCTCTAGCTGATAGGTGTTCAAATACTTCTTTGCAGCTGTATCATACAAATAAATAGTTAAAAAAAAATCATACATTGTGATTTCTGGATTTTTTTTTTTTTTATTACGTCTCTCACAGTGGACATGCACCTACGATAACAATTTCAGACCCATCCATGATTTCCAAGTGGGAGAACTTGCAAAATAGCAGGGTGTTCAAATACTTACTTTCCGCACTGTAGCTTGAGGGGCTGAGCTGATTTACTAAAGGCAAATAAACTGTGCACCTTGCAGTTGCATTCTGTAAGGGTACAGAGGCTCCAGAGCTTGGAAGATTCAAAGAAAAGCCAATCAAATGCAAGGGGGGGGGGGGGGGGGGGATTTTTTTCTTGCACACGATTGGATATGGCAAGTCAGAAGAGCTTCCCTCATTTACTAAGCTCTGAAGCAATTACCTTTTAGAGTGCACCTCCAATTGCAAAGAGCTCAGTCTCTGCCTTTAGTGAATCAACCTCACTGTGTTTAATAATTACATTTAAAAAGGAGAAATATATTACTGGAAAAAAAAAAAAAAAGCATAGATACATACCTCAATGCTACAGCTGTCCTATGCCGGCTCTAAGGACTTGTTCACATGAGCATACTATAGAGTACGTCCGTGCATGCAATCAGAGTCATGTCAATTGGAATGCAGCTGGTGCACACACAGCTGTGGAGGAGACAGGCGGGGCTGGTTCAGGTTCTCAGCCACATGCTGAAAAGCAGATCAAGCTGTCAATTAGGCAGCTTGATGGCTCCCAGCAACAATGTGCGGCTCCTTCACAAACGTGGCAGGGCTCTGCTGGGTCAGCTAATAGCCAGTAAAAGCCTACTATCGGCTTACTCTAGGTCATAGAAGTACATTAGTAAATGTACTTGTGACCCAAAAGAAACGTAAAGCCAAAAAAGGTTTGGCTGTACTTTTGAGCTATACCATTGACAGCAACACTTTAGTTTAAAGAATTCCAATTTGACCACCATAGACTATATTCTGAAATATATTGGGGGGGGGGGGGGGGTTGGTGACAGTTTAACACCCACTAATCAACAGGTCAGAGAATGAGTACGAAGGCAACAGCTCAGCACAAACTTCCACATTTTCTGGACTAGACGTTGTAATGTTAGCCTGTCGGCCTATGACATTGCCAATGAGCTGTATATTGAAGAAAGCAGTGTGGATCAATAAGCAGGAACTAATGAAATATTTCTTTCAAGCAGAGGTCAGCACACCATAAATACTAGCCAAGTGATCACAGAAGTGTATACTTAGCAATTACTGTATAGAAGAGTAAACTAAGCATATCAGCTCAGTACTCTCTGGCAGTTGAGGAGAGAGCATTTGCAGCTAGAGATGTGCATTCGTTTTAGTCCGAATCAGAATTTTGTGTATTTTCATTATCGTTTTAACAAACGAAAATGAACGTGCAGAATCTGAAAGATCAGACATTAAAAAAAAAAAAAGCTTTATTTTTGATGCTACAACAACATTTCGATATAGATAGGAGTTTCAACATGATGCTGATAATAGCAATCTGTGTCTATCGAACCTGCGGTCGAATGTGCCTAACCTTAACTCTATTAGTCTGAGATTCTTCTACATAGAGAGGAAAGATTCGTCATAGAGAGAAAAGATTTGACATTATAGAGACAGTGTTGGGGTAGACCAATCGACATCAACGATAAAGATTCGACGAAGCAGCGAAATACATACAAACGTCGAATCTGTCATTGAAGGCTTATGGTGTCTGTTGAAAGTTCCAAGATTTGTCAAGCAGCTAAACTGTACGACAACGCAATCGTAGAATTCCAGTCAAATGCTCGGCCCATAGGCTATAGAAGAATTAGAATGTAGGTTGACCGACCAGTAGTAATAATTTATAAATATAATTATTACAAGCGTCATACAACATTAGAATTTTTCTATAGCTTGTAGGCAGAACATTCGACTGGAAATGTACGATTGCGGCGTCGTACAGTTTAGCTGCTCCGTTGAATCTTCTTAGAACATTTGACAGACACCAGAAGCCTTCAATGACAGATTCAATCTCAATTCAGATTTTGCGACAAATGCATTTTTTAAACAAAAAAAATAAACAAAATTTTCGGGAGTAACTAAATTTATTTTTCAGACGAAAACAAAATTCTGAAACAAAGTATTTTAGTGAGCACGTGTCTATTTGCAGCAAAGACAAAAGGCCACTTGGGTTAACATAGCTCATCTACACCCAGCTTCATGTGAAAATAGCCATTGGCAGGCTCAACTAGGATTTTGGGACAGTGTACCTATAGCCAGAATTTGTAGAGAAGTGTAGAGACCTTGTCACGTCTTAAAGATATGCAATAATCTAACCATAATGAAAAAAAAAATGCATTAAAAAATGCTGCTGTGTGTCAGTATCAGACTGCTGCACTATGGCCAGGGACCAATACATTTTGAATACATAACTAAGCTACTCCTGTTTTCTGCATGCTTGTGTTGAAGTCAGACAACTAGTAAGTGCAGAAGGAGGCCAACAATGGTAGGCCTGCGTTTTCTCTCAATGCAGGTGCACTTTAAAGACTTTCCAAGAGGCAAACCTCAAACATTGATCACTACAAAGCATAGGACTTGAGTATTATTACCTCCCAGAATGTGTTCCAATTGCTACTACTATTCCACTAGGATGGAAGTCGGCACAGTGTCCAGGCTCCTGTACATGACAGAAAAACACTGTTATTTACAACTACTAGGCACACAAGGGTGGTCAGACATAAGAAACAGTTCTAAAATGTGGAAATAAATAACTTTGCATATATGACATGAGTGTGTGTGTAGAGGGCAGACAACAACTTGCACCTCTGGCTAAACTTTATTTCGGCTGGCAGCCTTTCACCTCCTCCGCCGCACACAGAGGTGGTGTGGTCTGCTTCCCGATACATGGCTGACTGCCATTGATGCAGTCAAAATCGCACAAGTGGGTTTAACCATCTAATGGGCCTGCAAACCTACTAGTTTTGGTTTAGGTCATAAAAGTTGGCAAAACCCCTCTGCACACTTAATGCCTAAATCCAGGACTTGTATCATGAAGGATTCAGTGATTAGCCCACCAATGTTTTACTCTGTTCTCATTTGCCTAGAACCCTAGATGGCCAGGCCACAACCAAACTGTCACCTTGCTCATCCCAATTAGTCATACACAGGCTTTGCTAAAAGGAGTGAAGCCCTGCCCGTTTCCTACTGCGCATGCGCAAGTCTCGCACCGGTTTGTGAATGGGCGGCTGCTCTCTGGGATTACACAAAGTTCCCAGAAGGCAGCGCACCCCATTCACCAGAAGACAACGCGAGGAGGATTCTGAAGAAGACCCACTGCAGATAAGGAAGAGGAAGATTAGGAACATCCGCATAGCAACCGGTATTTCGGATGAGTAAAAGAACTTTTTTCTTCAATTTTTGTGCAATTTTTTTTTCAGGGTGGAACTCCACTTTAAAGTGGTTGTACAGGCTGAAGTTTTTTTTACCTTCATGCATTCTATGCATGTGTGCCGCTCCCCCCTAATATTTACCCGAGCCCCCTCTCGATCCAGCAATGTGCATTAAACTTGCCTGTCTCATGACTCGCTCTCTTCAATGTCTAAGACAGAAAAATTGGTTCCCATTGCTGTCAATCACAGCCAGTGAGACAATGAGGAGAGCAGTGGGGGGATGGGGCCGAGCTGTGGCTGTGTGTCTTATGGACACAGAGCAGGGTTCTAGGAACGAGCATGAGCAAATGCCCCCATAGCAAGTGACTTGCTATTGGGGGCATTGGTCATGGGGGAGCAGCCAAGAGCACCGACAGGAAACCCAAGAAGATGATCAGGGATGCTCTGTGCAAAAAAATAAAATAAAAATTGACTGCACAGAACATGCAAGTATGACATTTGTATTATTAACAAAGTCGAACCTTCAATAAAAATTTTTTGAACAGCGCTTCCATTTTAACTTTAAAAGGATAAGATCACCATTATAAAAAGAAAATAAATGAACTTTTTTCTTTTTAGATCACATGTAATGCATTGTATTATGATCAGCAGATCACAGGTACAATGCAAGGCTCCTGCAGACTGTCAGTGTAGCTGCCTGTTCGTACAAGCATACAGTTACACAATGACATGAAGGATTAATGAACTACCAAGAGCGCTAATCAGTATCCTGGTAGGTCATTGAGAACCAAAAGCAATGGCCAATGGCAGTTTTAGTCCTCCCATTCACAGAACTTTTTTTTATTAATATTGTGACAGCGGGTGCAGGGAAAAAGATCCCTGGCCCGCTGTCACAACGGGGGAATCAGGAGTGCAAGGGGCTGCTCAATTAGTATGTTACATCCTAAATATGGGTGCAACAGGTTACTAAAGGTGGACTTGTGTTTTAATAGGGCAACAGGGGAGTGAATAGAGTCAAGTATATGCATCTTTGGAGGTCTGCATTAAAGAGAACCTGTTGCTTTACCCTGAGCAGCTTCATTTTAAAGACTTGTTCGGTTTGCAAGCACTAAAAATAATGACTGCAAACCGACCCTAAACAGTCGCTGCTGTTTCTCCAGTGTGAAAGCCCGAGGGTATAGCACTGCTAAAAATAGCGCCGCTATACCGCCACCGCACCTCCCACTCCAGTGTGAAAAGGGGCCTAATAAAAGGAGATAAAGGATTTTTATTTTTATTGGAAACTTTCCTCAGATTTTCAACTGTAACAATACAAAAATGTTTCAGCAGCACTGCAGAACTTTTACGGTACTCACTTCTAGTAGTCTGGTCCATTCTAGCGTGTGGTCTACAGAGTTCCACAAACAGACCTGCTTGTCCTGAGCACATGATAAAAGCAGATCCTTGAAGGGGTGGGTTGCCAATCCCCAGAGCTCATCTGTATGACCCTGAAGGTATAAAATTAAACATGTAACTACACAGCGGTATGCTCATGGAATGCAGTAGCTTAGTGGTTTGCATCGAGTCGTCCTAGCATGGGCTCCAGTTTAATACTCACAAGGCTAAGCATTTTCTATGTTCCCATTATTTATTTTTCTAACAAACCTTTTAGGACATTAGTGAACCTCTGACTATACAGATATGCATACATTTCTGTGCTTGTATAAATGAAGGTCAGAAAATTGTCAGGAATGATGTGGCTGGTCTGACAGACTTCTTAATGGTACTAGGTTGTACAATAATGGTTACTACTGACTTGACAGTGTATAGAGTATAGATACAGACAACCAATTCAGGTAAGGGAAACCCCACATTGCTTTATTTACCTGAACTTCCACCTGAAAACCGTCATTAAACGTGCCACGCAAAACAAAATTCCGAGATGTGCCAACTAAGAACTGGTCGGCTTTGCCTTCTGCCACCGCTCTGATGGTGCCATATTGATCTGGAACCTGGAAGATATTGTAAAAATATAAAATAACCATAACAAACACTATGGAAAAAACACAATAACCTTTAATAGGAGCCAGAGACAAATAGTTGAACCAAACAGCTGTATCCAGGTATTCTGACAGCCACAGAGTGGAAGATTGGTCTGCACTGTATAGCCTGCATGTTGAATGAAAACAAATTATTCTATCAGTTTATGACCAGCCTAAAAAATCTGGGGCACACGTGGCTTTTATTTTGTTATTGCGGTTTCAAACCAATGCTAAAAATCAGGCAAATAGCACACACTATTTACCATTTATAAAAAAGTGTGTGCTATTCACATGAAATGATTGTTGGTTGTTTTAAATTTTGCTATAAAGCAGTAATAAAAGATTATAAAAATCAGCGAGTGCCCCAGTTTTCTTACTATGTGCAAGAGTGGAGATTAAGAGTGTTCCAGGGTGCACAGAGACTGAACATAGAGGAAGTGAAAAAAAGTCTCTTAAGCTATCCCTTCATTGCTGGAAAGTCTGACCAGAGCCTGTCTCTGTAAAAACGTGAGAAGAAAACGCATACATATATTAAATGTTTATGCTGGCTGCCTTAAGGTGAATGTAAACATCTTCAAACTGTCAGATCACGATCTATAAACAGCTTTAGAAAACGCAGGATCAATAAACCTGAAAGGTATTTCAATCACCACCATTATAGAATTGTCAATATTTACAATAGTGCAAAAACTAAAGTGCATTCATTCTCTCTGTAATTACAAAGAACGTTTAGGAAAAGTCACAGAAAGCCAGGAAGAATGGTTTGGTTTATAAACAGGCATCTTGCTTAGTGATTGATATGCCTAACTTTATAAAGCCGTTATAAAGCAGACATTGATTAAATGAAAAGCATACGAGTGTCTGAGAAGGCAGAGCTCTCAGGGAGCATGTCCTCACATAAGCTGGAGCTTAGAAGCACTTCCTAAAAGTCATTTCCAAACTCTGCAACTAGGTCATTAGCTAATTAGAAAAAAAAAAAAGCTTCTTATGATTAAATAAAAAAATATAAAGCCTCAGGCAAAGAAAAAAATAACTGAAAATGTAAAGGTTGAAAGATGATTTCCTTCATTCAAATAAACAAAAATGTCTAAAAAGATTGTGTGCGAAGCTTTAAAGTGCAATTCTAAAAATATCCAATGTTTTTGGTATTCCTTTTTCCACTGACACCAAGAATGGATCGCCATTTTGTCACAGTAATACAAACAATGGGACACTGTTCCTCCCAATGATACCATTACAAAACGTTTGGGTGCTAACCCTTACACCAAAACCATCTCTTTTCCTGATACGCACAATAGGAAAAAAATTACTACTATTGACAAGGATGGCCTATATTTCCTTCCACTGACAGCAGTGATGGGGCATTATTCCTTTTCTCACCGACATGATGGGGCATAATTTCTTCTAATCACTACATGTTTTCGATAACATTTTACGGCCATTGATGTTGAGGCTTTTTCTTTTTTTTTTTTAAGTCCTATTTGCCACAGTTTTGTCCCTGGATTGGCTGCTGGTTTGGAAAGTTGGAGAACCCTTGTTAGAGTGCGAGATCTGAATCAGGTGGTGGAATGGCACCCTGCAGCAGTCTCTGGCTTTGTGGATGTCTCCACAAGGTTGACATTTACAGGTAATTAACATACATAAGTTAAATGCATATCTAATGGAAAATTTGTTAAAATGACTGTTCAGGTGAAAGGGTCCGATTAAATCGGCATCACAGATCAGGAACTGGTAGTTTTAGGAGAGGTTGACGGAAAGTGCAGTCTTCATAATACTTTTACAGTAAATTGGAAATCTAAGCTTATATTTTCCATACTGAACTCACAATAGCTCTAGACTACTACCACTTGTTAAATAGAGAACCATCAGTATTCCTTTAGATGTGTATTTAGCTTTAGGAAACTGATCATACAAGTAACAATGTATGCTTCCTGAACGTCACTTAAATATATAATGCAATTTAAAAATATTTACATATCCGAGTTCCTCCAACCTTTATTACACCTGCAAATCAAATGAACCAGTCTGTGGTCCAGCCATGACTAGGCACTGAACAGGTGTGAAACGCATTGGCTGTCCTTACGATTTTTTGCTGTGATCGTGTGGTGTACGCTTTTGTTTTATCAATAAAGACGACCTCAGTGTCTTTTGGAGTGCGGCTGTCCATCCTCTTGCTACTTTCCAGTCTGTGGTCTTACCTCAATCTCCCTTTCAGGATTAAGATTGTGATCCCACATAATAATCTTCCGGTCTTTGCCGCCTCCCGTGAGCAGCATACCGTTCCTCATCTGACACAATGTGAACACGCTGCCATCGTGAGCTTTGATCTGCTTACTTATTTGGTAGACACCTGAAACATAATAATTACTCAGTTAGCAGGGACATATTCTGATGTTGACATGTTTCCAAAACACTTGCATAAAACTGCCAGCCAGAATTTTAATTGCAGCACCTATATAGCCATCCAAATGCCTTCCTAGAAAAGAGGGAACTCTGCCAAATGTCTGTAGCACCAGGACCTGAAGCTTCATGTGTGACTTCCCCAAAGGAGTGAAATGGCACACATGTGGCAAACACACTTCTTACTGAAAGGTAGTAAGGGTTTGCAAAGCCACAATGAGTTATTGCGCAGTATCAAGCTCTTCTGATTATCGGGACTCCTAGAGCAGTGGTCACCAACCTTGTCCTCGGGGCCCACTAACAGGCCAGGTTTGCAAGATAACTGAAATACATCACAGGTGATATCATTTGCTGCTCAGTGATTGCAGTATTCTAATCCACATCTCCAAGGAAATGCATCAAATCTGGTCCATTAGTGGGCTTTGAGGACAGGGTTGATGGCCACTGTCCTAGAGTACTAGATACTATCGCAAATGCAAACCAGGTTGTTTGATTTTGCGGTTTATGGCACACCTTGCCTAAAGAATACTGTAGTTTAATGGAAGCCAAGTATACAAACGATTGGATAACTGCACACTGAACGCTTGCAAAAAAAAAAGCAGCTACATTGTTAAACAAAGCCCATAAAAAACAACCACGACTCATCTGGCAGGGGAGGGAAAAGGCAGGTAGACACATTTCACATGGAGGTTGGTGCTTTCTCAACACCACTAATTAAAGCCAAGCTGGTTCTATGCCCCTATTTAGGGTGTAACATGTTAAGCATCCACCTCATCTTGACAGTAGGTGGAGAACCTTCTCCCCGCACCTGCTGTCACCAGTGCAGCTGTATGGGTCTCCACCCACATGGCTGTGTAATTAATTCACAGAGTTCTGTGAATTAATGAACTACAACTATCATCAGCTATTGTGGCTGACAGCTTGTAGTTCTCAATGAACTGAAGGTGCTGGTGAGCACTCTCAAAGTCCATTGAGCTTCCTGGACTTCAGTAACTGCCTGCCTGTGTCGAAGGTATGGACAGACAGTGTACAGACAGCCTGCAAGAGATTGACATTGCACCTGTGATATGCACGTTGCATATGAGCTAGGGTTGTCCCGATACCACTTTTTTAGGACCGAGTACAAGTACCGATACTTTTTTTCATGTACTCGCCAATACCGAATACCGATACTTTATTAAAATGTCATGTGACAATTTTCAAACCACAATACAGACTAAGGATATTTTCATAGAATTATGAAGAACTCTAACTCAAGACATTATAAAAGAATAAAAAGGAGTAAACATGAATAAAAAAAATGTATTTGCTTGTCACGCAGTAATAAAAAAACTCAAAGAATTTTCACAGAACATGTTGATAAATACAAAAAAAGTATTCGGCCAGGCATCGGAAGCATTTGCACGAGTACAAGTACTCCCGCAAATACTCGGTATCGGTCCCGATACCGATACTAGTATCGGGACAACCTTAATATGAGCGCAATGCTATACAGGATTCCAAAAAAAAAAGCATATTTTTTTTACCTTTTAAAAAAAATCTGCATTTTTTAAAAGGTGTACTTAACATTTGCGTGAAGGTAACTTTAAATAAATACACCTTCTGGACACAATATTGGGGGGCAATTATTATTCCTGTTGCAAGGCAAAGCAATGCTAAACAGGAGCAGCGAGACACATGCATTATAAAGGTTACAGTTTGAGTCAAATTCCTTTCTACTATAAAGCAGCACTTGTAATGGCAATAAACCTGGCCCTGACCACTTTTTAATTCAGCATCCATTTAGTGTGGAAATCTCATCTTCAGTCATATACACTATATTGTCAAAAGTATTGTGACGTCTGCCTTCACACACATGACGTTTAAAGGCATCTCAGTATTAGTCTGTAGGGTTCAATATCGAGTTGGCCCACCCTTTTCTGGGAAGACTGTCCTCAAGGTTTAGGAGTGTGTCTATGTTGCCTTTGTTGGTGGCTCGCAGTCTGCGCCATAATTTATCCCAAAGGTGTTCTATTGGGTTAAGGTGCAGGCCAAGTTCCTCCACTCCGCTCATCCATGTCTTCATGGACCTTGCTTTGTGCACTGATGCACAGTCATGTGGGAACAAGAAGGGACCATTCCCAAACTTCACACAAAGATGGGAGCATACCATTGTCCAAAATGTCTTGGTATGCCGACTTCTTAAGAGTTCCCTTTAATGGAACTAAGGGGCCAAGCCAAACACCAAACCATAATCCCCCTCCACCAAATTATATGGACCTGTGCGGAACGCAAGGTCCATAAAGACATGGATGAGCAATTCGGGATGGAGTCAGAGTCCTGACCTCAACCTGATAAAACATCTTTGGGATGAATTAGAGTGGAGCCTGCGACCCAGGTCTTCTCGTCCATATCAGTGCCTGACTGCACTAATGCACTTCTAGAAGAATGGCCAAACATTCCCATAGACACACTCCTAAACATTGTGGACAGCATTCCTAGAAAAGTTGAAGCTGTTATAGCTGCAAAGGGTGGGCCAACTCAATATTGAACCCTACGGACCAAGACGCTATTAAAGGGGTTGTAAAGGAAAACATTTTTTTGTCATAATAAGCATCCTTTACCTGCAGACATTCCTCTTTTCACTTCCTCATTGTTTGTTTTTGCTCAGAAGTTGCTCTATTTCTTCCCTGTTCACTTCCTGCTTGTCTGATTTTACTGACCGCCGTGAAGGGAGGCTTTATTGCGGTGGTCAGTAACGTGCTTACCCCCTCCTGAGAACTACATCTGTGTGGCAGGACGCTCTCTACGTGTTAGAGACTTCAAGGAAGCGTGAATTACTGGGCGTGCCGCAATGCATACTGGGAAATGTAGTTCTTACATGAACGAGTGCCGCAAACCAGGAAGTGAATGAGAACAGAAACTAGAACGCCGGAGGTGATATAGATGAAGACATTTAATAGGTATTTACTCGTTCGTCATTACACTACTCTGTCTGTCTACCTTGCAGACATAAATTTTAGGCAAAACATTTTTTTCCTTTACAACTCCTTTAAAGTTCATGTGCGTATAAAGGCAGGCATCCCAATACTTTTGGCAATATAGTATACCTGTCTTTAAAATTTACAAACTGTCACACATGGCTGCCCACGGAATACAGAAGCACAGGTCTGTAAACCTGTTGCAGAGATTTGGCTGAAAGAGATGCAGATCGATTTATCATTTGTGTTGCTTATTTGCGTGATAAATGTCCACTTAGTCTGCCGCTTTTCATTTTGCACATAAAGCAGGTAACAAAAGGTTCACCTTTACTTTGTTCACGTTGAGTTTTTTTCAGGTTCACCTACTACATATTTATTTCAGGAAAAACAAACAATGGCTTTCTTGCCCCAAGTACATTTTCTACCATCTCTTAATTAAATAAGTATGCAGCATAAATCCTGGGAGATCTGAGGAGAAATGCAGAGTCTCCGGATGGGTTTTACAATATTTTGATTTTATAGATTGTGCTGCAAAACAGGAAATGCTGGTATTCTGAAAATTCTTTTGGAAGTGACTAATGGTCCTCAGTTCCTTGTTCTCTTTGCCCTGAGCTATTGAATTCATAAGGCAGGAACAGAAACCTTTTTTCATAATGTAGGTCTGGGGGCAAATCTCTATGACACAATGTTCTTGCAGTAAGAGGGAGATTGTGCTGAGGTTACAGACTCCGAAAGCTGGCTAATTAGAATGAGATTGATTGGTCTGAATCCAAACAGCCACTCAGGATGCTCTCATCAATTTGTGTTCCAAGCTCTTTTGCTGAAGTGTATTGCCAGACTGACTATCACTAAAGTGTTTATAAAGTCTGCGAATTACAGTAAATAGTGCAGTTAGCAGTTACTTTGATTCTCACTGTGTTTTTTATTTTATTTTTAAACTTTTTTTTTTTTTTTTTTTAATAGAATGAGTTAGATCAGCGCTCAAAATTTCCACTCGCCTGCTTGCATTTGGAGTGTGGAAATAAGTTGTGGGCGAACGTGGAATAAGGTTGCCAAACGTCCGTTACAGACTTTAGGCCAATGCATATTGGCCTAAAGCAGGGGTCTCCAAACTTTTCAAACAAATGGCCAGTTTATAGTCCTTCAGACTTTAGGAGGGCCAGCTTGTGGTTAGCATGGGCAGAAAATGTCCTGGGCCCAGCATCAGTGAGGATAAATAGGGCCTCAGGATTCGTGGTCAGTAGGAGGAGGAGTAGTGCCCCTATTAGTATGAGGAATAGTATCCTACCATTGGTATTGGTTTCTGTAAATAGTACCTCCTTGTTGGTGTCAGTGGGAGGAATAACACCCAAAGAGCCGGATAAGGGCTAGCAAAGGGCCGCATCTGGCCCCCGGGCCACAGTTTGGAGACCCCTGGCCTAAAGTGATGAAGAAATATTTTTTTTTAAATAAAATAAAAAAATTGGGGACATTATAGCAAAAAGTAAAGAATATTGGTGTTTTTTTTTTTAAATTGTCGGTCTTATTTATTTTTTGCCCAAAAAATAAAACCTGCAGAGGTGATCAAATGCCTCCAAAAAGACGGTTCTATTTAAAAAAAAAAAAAAAAAACACATCAATTTTCCTCGTCATTAAGGGGGTAAATACTTCCGGGGCTGAAGTGGTTAAAGAAAAAAAAAAAAGTGGTCCAAATCTGCCTGGCCCTATGTGAAAAAGTGATAGAACTTCTAAAGAAATGCAGACTTCACTGGCCTCAGTCAGGGTCAGTGTTCATGATTCAACAATAAGAAAGACTGGGCAAAAACTGTACCATGGGTGTCCTATTGCAGAGATTTCACTTCCTTGTGGCACTGATGAGGCACCAATATACAGAACTGATGAGCACTGATGAGGAGGCACTGACTGGTGTCTGATAAGCAGTGATTGGCAGATGTGGTGGGCACCTCTGATGGGGGCTGAACTTATAACCAATGCGCTGATTATCAGCGCAAACACCCCCCCTTAACCTCCCTGGCGGTATTCCCGAGCGTGACTCGGGGTTAACATTCAGTGCCAGAAGCGGTAACCCCGAGTCACGCTCGGGGTGCATTTTTTTTTTCCCCCCAAAAATTCCTGGCGATCCGGCGGGGGTTTCCCGCTGGATCGCCGGTCAGACTAGCCTCCCTGGCGTGTGGCACGGCGTGTGGCACGCTGGATGCAGAAAAAGTTTACTTACCTTTTCTCTGCGATCCAGCGATGAATCCCCGCAGTACTCGGCGGCCGGATGTCCGCCTGATGCTGTGTGTTCCGCCGATTCCCTTCCCTGCGAGCGTCGCGACGTAGGGGGGGGAACGGCGCCAAATTTAAAAAAGTAAACAAACACTATACATACAGTACACTGTAATCTTATAGATTACAGTACTGTATGTAAAAAATACACACCCCCCATGTCCCTAGTGGTCTGCCCTGTACACTACATGTCATTTTGTATAATAAAAACTTTTCTTTCTCCCTGCAAACTGTAGATTGCCCATAGCAACCAAAAGTGTCCCTTTATGGCAAAAATTGTTTTAGAGCAGCTAAAAAACAGCGATAATAAATCAGAATCACTTGCAGAATTTAGCGATAGCGATTTATGGGGAAATTCGTCATAAAAAAAAAAAAAAAATGACAGCAAAAATTCTGCAACTGAGCAAATTTCAGTGATTTTGATTTGATTACATTATTGAATAATTTTTACTATAATTATATTATCATTTGTGATCATTTTTTATAATTATTTATTATATTATAATTTTTAATTAAAAAAAAAAAAAAAAATCATACCCGGGATGCCTATTAGACTCTTGTTTGAATAGATTTAAGTGAGTTATTCCTAAGAATTACAAGCCTACAGTATAAAACGCCAAATTCCCTTGCAAATAATGGTACCGCTTTTAGCACCTAAAATCTTAAAGAATCATACCGCCAGGGAGGTTAAAGAAGAGCCGCCGAGGAAAGACGTTTACCGGCACTTCCTAGTTACTGCTGCGATCAGCTGTAATTGGTCACAACTGATCACATAACTGATTTACCTGTGATGGTTTTACCTGCTACTACGAATTTTTATTTCCTTCGCTATTGCTGCCAATGTAATAAAGGGATTTTTAAATACAGCTTACCTGTAAAATCCTTTTCTTGGAGTACATCACGGGACACAGAGCGGCATATTCATTACTATATGGGTTATATGGAGTACCTTCAGGTGTGGACACTGGCAATCTCAAACAGGAAGTCCCCTCCCTATATAACCCCCTCCCCTAGAGGGAGTCCCTCAGTTTTGTAGCAAGCAGTATGCCTCCCAAAATGTTCACCCAAAAGAGGGGTGGGAGCTCTGTGTCCCGTGATGTACTCCAAGAAAAGGATTTTACAGGTAAGCTGTATTTAAAAATCCCTTTTTCTTTCTCGTACATCACGGGACACAGAGCGGCATATTCATTACTATATGGGATGTCCGAAAGCAATGCTTTAATGAGGGGAGGGAGACATCTTCCAAAGAAGGATTCAATTTAGAGGTATACTCAAATAATAATAATTCCAACTTAGTCAAGAAAAAACTTTTTTTTTTTTTTTTTTTTTTCTTTTTTACAACCAAGGGTGCCCCTGATCCCGAGGATCTTAAACTGCAGCCTGTAGTACTGCCTGTCCAAAGGCAGAATCCGCATTCCTTCTCACGTCTAGTTGATAAAACTTTGTAAACGTGTGGACTGATGACCACGTCGCCGCCTTGCATATCTGAGCCATAGAGATCTGATGGTGTGCTGCCCAGGAGGCGCCCATGGCCCTGGTAGAATGGGCCTTTACCGACAAAGGAGGAGGCAACCTCTTCAAACCGTAGGCTTGAATGATTAATTGTCTAATCCATCTCGAGATGGTGGATTTTGCAGCTGCCTGCCCCTTCTTGGGGCCATCTGGTAGAACGAACACATCATCTGTTTTCCGGATCTTTTCTGTAGCTTTAAGATAGGCCTTCATGGCCCGGACAATATCCAAGGTATGCAGCAACCCCTCCTTTCTAGATGTGGGTTTCGGAAAGAAGGATGGAAGTACCAAATCCTGGTTCAAGTGAAAATTGGATATAACCTTTGGTAGAAAGGAAGGATGGGGCCGGAGAACTGCCCTGTCCTTATGTAGAACGAGATATGGTTCCTTACACGATAAGGCTGCTAATTCTGACACTCTCCTGGCCGAAACTATGGCGACCAAGAAAACCAACTTTCTTGTCAGTAAAACTAAAGGAATCTCAGCCAACGGCTCAAAGGGTTGTTTCTGTAGAGTGGACAGGACAAGATTTAAGTCCCATGGACAAACTGGTGACTTGACAGGAGGATTAATACGCAAGACCCCCTGTATGAAGGTCTTTACCAGCGAGTGGGTGGCCAGCGGCCTCTGAAACCACACTGACAGAGCTGAAATCTGTCCCTTGATTGTGCTTAATGCCAGGCCTTTATCCACTCCTAGCTGGAGAAAACGTAACACCCTATCAATGGTATATTTGCGGGAATTCCATCTTTTGGATTCACACCAGCCTACGTAGTTCCTCCACACCCTGTAATAAATCACCCTGGAGGCCGGCTTTCTAGCCCTAATCAGGGTAGGAATTACCTGCCTAGACAGACCTCTACCCCTGAGAATCAGGGATTCAGCCTCCAGGCCGTCAAATTTAGACATTGTAATGTAGGGTGGAGGATCGGGCCTTGTGAGAGTAGGTCTGGTCGTAGAGGAAGAGTCCAAGGGTCTCCCACTGCCATCTTCAGGACTAGTGAGTACCATGTCCTCCGGGGCCAAGCTGGAGCTACTAGAATGACCGGCTTGTGCTCCACTCTGATCCTGCGCAACAGGCGAGGAAGTAACTGTAGCGGAGGGAATGCATATAGAAGTTTGAATTGATGCCAAGGGCAAACCAACGCATCGGTTCCGCAGGCCATAGGGTCCCTCGCTCGAGACACGAACCTGTCTAGTTTCTTGTTGAACCTGGATGCCATTATATCTACGTCTGGCATTCCCCACCTCTGGCAGATTGTCTGAAAGACCTGGGGATGCAGAGACCACTCCCCTGGCAACAGACTCTGGCGACTTAAGAAGTCTGCCTGCAGGTTGTCCACTCCGGGAATGAATATCGCCGAAATGCAGGGTACATGAACCTCTGCCCACTGAAAAATCAAGCTCACCTCCCTATGAGCGGCCTGACTCCTGGTTCCCCCTTGGTGGTTTATGTATGCCACCGCTGTGGCATTGTCTGACTGGATTCTCACCGGGAACCCCTGTAATCTGGAGGTCCATGCCAGAAGGGCTAGGCGAGCAGCTCTGATCTCCAAGATATTGATGGGGAGCTGCCTCTCTGTTTTCACCCAAGTTCCCTGGCGAGAGAACCCCTCGAAGACCGCCCCCCAGCCTGCCAGGCTGGCGTCTGTGGTAACTACCTTCCAGACAACAGGGCTGAAGGATCTTCCCTTTAGAAGATTCTGAGGGTTCAACCACCAGGCCAGGCTTTGTCGGACCCTTGATGATAGCGTCAAAGGGGACTCTAAGGCATGTGCTCTCTTGCCCCAGGCTGCTAGAATGGCTGCCTGTAGGACGCGAGTGTGGATCTGAGCGTATGGTACTGCCTCGAACGTGGCCACTAGCTTGCCTAGTAATCGCATACACAGGCGAATAGTTGGTTTTTTCTTGCTTAGAACCAACTGAACCAACCCCTTGATAGCCTCGATCTTTACAAGGGGCAGGAACACCCTTTGCTGTTCTGTGTCTAACCTCATGCCGAGGTATTCCAACTGCTTTGTAGGCTGGAACGCTGACTTTTCCCGGTTTAGGACCCAGCCGAATCCTTCGAGGTACCGAACCGTGAGGTTTACTGCCTGTTGCAGACACGGCCGTGAGTGATCTATGATTAAAAGGTCGTCCAAGTACGCTAGGACTGTGACCCCTTGGATCCTTAAATTAGCCAGAACTGGGGCTAGGATCTTCGTGAATACCCGGGGGGCCGTGGCCAGCCCGAAGGGGAGCGCCCTGAATTGGAAGTGTCGCTGCCCCACCGCGAAGCGTAAAAATCTTTGATGCGACTGAAAGATTGGTACATGAAGGTAAGCATCCTTTATGTCTATGGAAGCCAGAAAATCGTCCCTCTGAAGCGCGGCGGCTGCTGACCGGATGGATTCCATCCGGAAGGAACAAACCCTTAGGTAACCGTTTAACCTCTTTAGGTCCAAGATTGGCCTGACATCGCCGTTGGGCTTTGGTATGACAAAGAGATTGGAATAGAAACCTAGCCCTTGCTCTTGGGCTGGCACCTCTATTATTACGTCCTGGCAAAGCAGGTGATCCAAAGCTGCCAGCATTGAGGCCTTCCTTGCTGGATCCTTTGGTAGCCTTGACTCTTGAAAATGAGGCGGAGGAAAGTTTAGAAACTCCAGTCTGTAGCCTGCGGTTACAGACGCCCGGACCCATTTGTCGGGGATCTTGGCTTCCCAAACTTCTGAGAAGAAACAAAGCCTTCCCCCCACCCGCGAGAGTGGGGGCGCCCCTTCATAAGGCAGACTTAGGGGCTGTCTTTGTCGGCTTGCGATACCATGGCCTCTTACCCCCAGGGGCCTGTCCCTGCGATCTACTGTTAACGTTGGATCGTGCAGGCGGCCGTCGATACTGCCTGGAATTTGAGGGCCCTAAGACAGGAAAGAGCTGCCTTTTAAATGTAGGACCCCGGAATGTCTTTTTGACCGGTAAAAGGGTACCTTTTGCCACTTGAAATAGTCTGAATGTATTTATCCAGATCCTCCCCGAAGAGTCGTCCTCCATGGAAGGGAAACCCTGCCAGAAGCTTTTTGCATGGGGGCTCCGCCGCCCAGTTCTTCAACCATAAGAGCCTTCTCATGTGCACCAAAAATAGTGATAAACGAGAGGCCTGCTGGATGGAATCCTTTATAGCATCTACAGCAAAACACAGAGCTCTGGGAATGTCAGAAAACTCTTCTGCTTGTTGGGTAGGCATGTCCTTTAACATTTCTTTTGTCTGGTCCTTTAACGCCTGACAAACTCCAATTGCAGCCACAGCTGGCTGTACCACTGCTCCTGCCGTAGCAAAGGATGCTTTTAAAAGTGTCTCTAACCGTTTATCAACCGGATCTTTAAACATATGTATGTTTTCCACCGGGCAAGTTAGTGATTTATTCACACATGAGATGGCTGCATCCACCACTGGGAGCCTCCACCTCTTGGAGAATTTTTCCTCCATGGGGTAAATGACCGCAAATCTCTTCGGTGGCAGAAAAATCCTGTCCGGCCGTACCCAATCCCGAAAGATCAATTCCTCCAAGAGAGGATGGACCGGAAAAACTGCGTTGCTTAACGGAGCTTTCAAAGAGCCCAGAGAGGATACCGGAGGAACCTGAGGCTCTGGCAATGGTAAACTAAATGCCGAGCGGACCATGTCCGTCAAAGACTGCACCCACAGTCTCTCTGTCTGGGAGTCTGAAAATGGTTCCTCAGAGGTAGATCCCTCAATCCCTGAACCCTCTTGGTTCAGGTCTAGTTGATCCTCCTGCGATTCCAATTCATCCGGAGAGAGAATCTCAGCATCTGAGGATACACCTCTTGGTGATGGGGATCTAACCCGTTTCTTGCCAGGAATAGCTCTAGCGATCAATGCTGCTATTCTCTCTTCTAGCCCCCCTAGGGATACAGCTAGCATCTCCTCTGTGATAAACACAGGGCTGGGCTGATCTGGGCCAGCCTCCGCACCAGACCCCCCTAATGGCTCATCCAAGGCGACCTTTATGGGAATAAGTTGCGGGGAAAGTATCGGCATATTATCAGAATCAGAGGGGGAACCCCTTTGTTTTTTGGTCTTTTTTGTACCCTTTGACCCCGAACCTTTGGAAGCCATAATACAAAATCGAGGGACTCCGCCAACAACAACAGACTGTAGTGGCCAGGAGTACAAAACTAGAGCTTAGGGGACAATAGATCACTAATGCCCAAAAACTGATGGGGCCCCGTATGTTTTTTTTTTTTTTTTTTTTAAATATATATAAGTCTCTTTCTTTTTTTTTTTTTTTTTTTTTCAAACATACAGTGACCCCAAACTTAGTTTGCCAGCCTCCAACCTGCTGCAAAAAGGGGAATTTCTTGGCTTAACAAAAAGGCATTGGAACAAAGTCCAGCATGTACTACCCCTCTTCCGCCACCGGGAGTCACTGTTCTGCCGCTCTGCGTCCTCTCCCTTTGAGATCAGCCTCAGACTGAGCACTGACAATGCCTGCTGATCTATAACAGCACAAGGCGCGCCCCTGTATGACGCTGCAGGCACGCCCCCCCCCCCCGCCCTCCTCTCCGAACGGCGCGAAAAACGTCTATAAGACGTGCGCGCGCGCGTATGCCGGAGCAGGAGGAACATGGAGGAGCCGCGCTGCTGGAGACCCAGGACTGCAGTATCAGGCGGCAGATTCAAACCCCCGGCCAGGTAGGACTCTCCAAAAGGCCCCATAGGGATCCTTACCAGTCCTAGGAAGAAAGCAGCAGGTAGCTAGCAACACCATTCTTAGACAGGGGAACCTAGTGATGGGGGAAAAGGGATCATCCTGTCTTTCTCAGACATAGTGAGCAAGGTTGCCAATGCAGAGCATACTTAGGCTACCCCCCTTTTAGGTTACCCCGGAGAGCCTGCTGTCGAACCAAGTCCCGCAGGCTCCCCTCTTACCTGCTCCATGCTGCAGGATGTTTGTCCAGCAAAACGATCCAATCTTCTCCCATCTCCGTGGGTAGCGTAGTAGACCTTCAGGCCCTGGGGTCCTATGAAGGTACCCACTGTCCTGGACCTATATAGCACCCTGGCAAACAGGAACTTATGGTCTTTACAAACTCCAAGTCCTGGGCCCAGGGTCCAGCCCTCCAAAGAGGAGCATTATAGGCAAAACCCCACGGTTTGGGGCCCGGGTACTGTCCACTTTGGCACTGAGGCTCCTTGGACAGATCCGGTTAGCCCGCCCTTAATCCCAAGGATGTGGAGCAAAGCTATTCCGTGACCAACACCTAAGACACTGGCGAAAAAACTGAGGGACTCCCTCTAGGGGAGGGGGTTATATAGGGAGGGGACTTCCTGTTTGAGATTGCCAGTGTCCACACCTGAAGGTACTACATATAACCCATATAGTAATGAATATGCCGCTCTGTGTCCCGTGATGTATGAGAAAGAAATCTGTACATATGTTAATCTATGGAATGTACTCATCGATCACTGCAGATCACCATGTGGCACCAGGCTACGCACTGTTGTACCCTCCCTGCCTATTTTGCACATGCACATAACTTTATAAGTATGTTCATTCATTCATTAAAATTCTTAAAAGTACAAAATAGTACAAACGCAGTCAGTTACCCGTAGGCCTCGATGCGCCAAGAACAACAATACAGCAACAACCAAAAAAACACAGGCAGCGGAACAAATCAATTTTTAAAATGGTTAGCAGATTAAAGAACTATAAACCTATGTGATTCCATAGGCTTGACTAAAAAGCTCAGTTTTTAGAAGCTTCCTGAACTGAAAAAGATCATTCTCAAGCCTTAGTTTTAAAGGCAGGGAGTTCCAAAACAATGCTCCCTGAACCTCACTCGTCCTCCCTCCGCATTTAGCATTATGAAATGACATTTAACCGCAATGATTGTTTCTTTTATGTGTTTTCTGTTTTTGTGACATGCTATGCAATTTTTTGATTAATAAACATGTACCTTTTTGTATAACCCACACCATGTCTACAGCCTCATCCAAAGTCCCAAATTTCCCTCTTTTTACATTTTGTACCAGGGATGGAGGTGCACTACATATGTGCCTCATTTAAAGTCCCAAATTTCCCCTCTCCACTGCGATCACATGGTAAACAGCCTACATCAGAGGCTCTTTACCACAATCGGAGATGCAGCATGTCAGAGCGACACACAGCACCACGATTGCCGCGCTGCATGGCCCCCAGAGGCGCACGCAAGTGGCTTATCCTGCTGGACGTCATACGATGTCCAGTCAGGATAACAGAGCCCCCCTTGCTAACAACAATCTGCAAAAGGGCGGCTGGCAAGTGGAAACTATGAACTTCATCTTTTTTGGTCAAATTTGGTTTGCTAAATATACAATTTAAATCATTTTGTTATATCGGTTTGATTAGTGCAAAAAACACCTGATGATCCTTTCAGAAAACTTGTCAGCTGACAACATGCTCTGCTGACAGTTATCAGTTTCTATTGTTTACAACTCTGAGGACTACAGAACCCATGCCTTTTATATTATGTAGAAGAGAGGAGGGTGCACTCTATAGTCATGTCCTGTTTTTGTGTTGTCCTGATATAGTATAGCGAGTGTCGTCATCCTAGGATAGGAAGCGTGTTACTGGCATAATCACATAGGTGTATAACAGGAAACTACCACAAATCTGTGAACTGGTAAAATACAATATAGTACATCCATGGTTTTAGGTTTAGATACACTTTACGAAATGTTTTTGGTTCCTTTTGGCCCCACTCAAAGCCCCATTGGTTATCTTGTCTGAATGGTCCAAATTAAAAGCCGTTTCTGGCACAAGCGCTCAACCTGAGAAGAATTAAAAAAAAAAAAAGAAGAGGATTCCGATATGGTGCAGGTCTTATTTTCTAGGGCAGTAAATTAATTTGCTCACCGTTTTCCACCAGGTAGTGCTCTCCCTGGTGTTTGCATAATAAGCACATTTCATCGTGTGCCAGGCATATTAATGATATTAAAAGAGAAAACACCTAATGACTCATTGCTATTAAGCCTTCAAATAATTGCTTGCATTCTCTGAACAATTATTGAGACATTTAGCTGAACGCCAAGTGGGGATTTAGAAGCAATTAAAATGTTAGGAGTGGTGGAGAGACAAGCTTGAAGCATTTTGGATATCCTTTTAAATATCACCACACCCGCATGCTGGTACGTTTCAATATCCTGGAAGACTGATATAATGGTGATATTCACTACCACCCCCAACAACACAACGTCTTGTTAGGACCACAAGGAAAGAATGCATGGGAATGTAGGCTACACAAAGAATATCTAGAGTAAACTAATAAGACGACACCAAACCAGAAAATTAATGGAATAAAAATTGGCCGCGGCACCTTTTATTGGTATATTATCTATACAATTAATTTCAAAACTTATCTTTATTAAATATAACAAATACATAAACTCTAACTTCAAATATTTTTCCAACTCAAATTCTCACTCAGTTATAGAACTCAAGCGGGTATAATAAATAAAATATTCAATAAAGTCCCCCCTTGATCCAAGGGTGACAAACCACACAAAAGGTGCTGCGACAGGGTGGGGGGATGGGGAAGCTCACAGGTCATTCCAGGATAATTGTGACTGTAACCTGTCAGAGGGGGGTCTTATATACCCTCTGCCTCACATGTAACCACGCCCTAATCCATGTGACAATCCCGCCTAAATTCACATGTTTCCCGCTTACACTACCCGTGACTAATTCTAAACTTCTTTTTTTATATTTAAATTAATTTGCTAGCCACAATCCCATGCTGTGGGCACTATACTAATGCCCACTTTTTCATTCACCATAGCAAAGTGCAGCTGTGACTTTTATTGTTGGCCTGCTTTATCTAGTTGAACCCAGCGGGATTTTCCCATATAACACATGGTCAGGGAGAGACCTACCTTTCACTCCTTTCCCGGCTGTGGATTCCACTGGAGTTTTACTCCATATTAACATGACACCTCCTGAATCTCCAGCAAGCACATCGCCATTGGCTAGGAAGGCCAAGCATTGCACAAACTTTGGTTTCTCGTATTTCTGAAACAAAATATAGAAATCATTAGACAAAAAATTAATATTGTTCCCTTAATGGTTTTCAGATTTACAATAAATAAGCCAATGAGCCAAACGTTTTTTTCTTGTCATTGTAAATTAAGGAACGGCTTAAAAAAAAAGTCGGCCAGGTTTTTTAACCATCTGTGTTCAACTAAAGCGTTTTCTTTTCATTTCCTGTTTGTAGGCACAACAGCATATAAAGAAAATAAAAATGCTTTCCAAAGTGAGGGAAATCTTGGTAAAACAAGTGTCCCGTTGGAAATAATAACGTTTTGGCTTTAGGTAGGGGTAAAGGGATACTAGCCCTATCTTTGGAGCAGTATAGGAGCGGGGTGTTTACCAATGGTAAACCGCGGTATTAACCCTTTTTTGGCCGCTAGCGGGGGTTAAATCCGCACCGCTAGCGGCCGAATATCGCAGTAAATATGAAGGTATAGCGGTGTTTGAAAATCGTGCCGCTATACCGCCACTGCACCTCTGCTGTGTGAAAGGGGCCTTAGTGTTGGACACAGAGAATAATAAAAATCCAACATATGTACAGCCGCAAAGGAGGTCAGGACTTGTAGTTCATTTATACAAAGAGCTCTGTGTATGAATGGCGCAGCCGGCCACGCTGATTTAAAAAACTGACAGCTAGTACAGGGAACTTCTCTCTGCACTGCCGTCCGGGGGGGGGGGTCTTCGCGCAGCGGCTGCAGCGTTGGGAGCATGTTACATGTCCCAGTCTAAAAAAGGGTGGAACATGCATGTTTCCAAAGGACAATTTATTTAAGCTGATCTATATGCTTCCCCATCTCTGCAATACCTTACAATTATTATTTCTAATATTATGATGCATTTTCCATTGCAAAGAAAAAAGCTTTGCTGATGCACTTTGTTTTCCCAAATTCCAGACTAAGCCCTGTCCCCCTGGAGTTAAGCCCCATACACACCTAGCCATCTCTGTGCAACTACAATAAAATCATCCTTATAACCAACTGCAAAGCTCACACTGGACAGAACCGAAGGAGTGTGGGGCTTAGCTTTAAAGAAATACAGACCTTGGTAGCAAACTGAAACCAGAATTGGAGACACACAAGAGGAAGCATTTCTGGCTAATAAGGGAAATAGCATGCAACTAGTGGCCTCTGCTTTTTGGCAGGACTTTTACTTCAAAGGAGTAAAATGACTGACAGTTTCTAAGAGAATGGTAATGTCAGTTTATACCATTTTCAGAATTTACACTTTTTCAGATTAGAAATGCACCAATAAATATAGATCACCACCACTCAAATACCATTAAGTGACTCGCTAAAATAAAAATGCCAAAAAAATTGTTTCCTGCAAAAAAGATAGGAAATACTCACTTTTATGGTATACAGTATTTAAAGGGAAACTACTAGATGATGAAACTTTGGGATCAGACACTGTCAGATTTTTAGTGTCTCCCAACTCGCTGTGATTCTTCTCACTGACTGCTACATCACTACAAGACACATTGGGACATAGGATTCGGCAGATCAATTTACTGAGAACAGTTGGGTTGCATTGGTGCCGATGGTAAGCATTTGCAGGAGAACTCGTACTAAATGCTCAGATACCTTTGCGGTGCAATTTGAGCCCATACAAAATGAACGAGATCAAATTGCACTGCAAAAGAATCAAATGCGATTTGAACAGGAATGTGGTGCGATTCCTTTCATGTGGTTTCTGCCACTGCTCCAGTGAGCCCAGGCTTTTCATAGTTATTTCAGCCTAGGATCACATAGGAGTGGTTTTAAGAAACCACATGTGATTCAGAAAGGAATCACACCACATTATTATTATTTAGGTACTTATACAGTACCGTCAATTTTACGCAGCGCTTTACATATACAATGTACATTCACATCAGTCCCTACCCTCAAGGAGCTTACAATCTAAAGTGCCTAACTCACATTCATATACTAGGGCCAATTTAGGCAGAAGCCAATTTGCAGTGCGATTTGAGCCTATTCATTTTGTATGGGCTGAAAATCACACTGCAAAGGTATTTGTATGTAAACAGTAATGACGAGTACTTGGGCATAAGTATCATACTAGTACTCAAAAGGTATTGGTGCAACCCTAGAGAACAGCACATTACCAGGAAAATGACCTTCCCCAGAAAGGGGAGGCGACGGCTTTTTTTCCAATAAAGCAAAAATCAGCTGTAGAGTGGGATAGATGATTATTTACTTGCAGGAGACCTTTGGAATGTATTCTTTTAGTGATAGGGTGGCATTAATCAGGATTACATGCAGTATCCAACAAGAGTTAGTACACCCCTCACATTTTTGTAAATATTTTATCATCCTTTCATGCGACAACACTGAAGAAATGACACTTTGCTACAATGTAGTGAGTGTACAGCTTGTATAAGACCCTGAAACTGAGTTGCAGCACAGTGGCCAAGACCATACAGCGGTTTAACAGGACAGGTTACACTCAGAACAGGCCTTGCCATGGTCGACCAAAGAAGTTGGGTGCACGTACTTGGCGTCATATCCAGAGATTGCCGTCACCATTGCTGCAGAGGTTAAAGGGGTGGGGGGTCAGCCTGTCAGTGCTTAGACCATACACTGCACCATGCATCAAATTGGTCTGCATGGCTGTCATGCCAGAAGGAAGCCTCTTCTAAAGATGATGTACAAGAAAGCCCACAAACTGTTTGCTGAAGACAAGCAGACTAAGGACATGCAGGGCCGCCATCAGGAATGATGGGGCCCCTTACACAGCCTCAGGCATGGGCCCCCTGGAGAACCGGGGGGGGGGGTGCTGCCGCCTGAAATTGAGAAGCGGGGGGGCTGCTGCGAATATTGAGAAGCGGGGGGGGGGGGCTTTACAAAAAAAATAAGAAATAAAGAAAAATATATATATAAAAAAGGGGGTAGCCATCCACGGCCCTGGGGACCTCTGGGCCCTTTAATAAAAATAAAAAAAAAGAGAAAAAAATGTGTATGTATTAATATGTGTGTGTGTATATATATATATATTTATTTTTTTAAAAGGGTGGTTAATATCTGGGGCCCTGGGACCTCTGGCACTTTAAAAAATAAAAAAAATATTTAATATATTTTAATTTTATCAAAAATAAATTTAAAAAAGAGGGTGTTGCAATCTGGGGCCCTGGGGGCCTCCAGGCCCTTGGGGACCTCCGGACCTCTACAAAAGAAAAAAAAATTGGCCCTTTAATAAAAAATAAAAGAAAAATATATTAAAACATATATATTTTTATAAAAAATAAATAAAAAAGAGGGGGTTGCCATCTGGGGCCCTGGGGACCCCTGGGTCCCTTACAGTTGTAATGCCTGTACCCCCCTGATGGCGGTCCTGAGGACATGGATTACTGGAACCATGTCCTGTGGTCTGAGGAGACCAAGATAAACCTATTTGGTTCAGATGGTGTCAAGTGAGTGCATGGTGGCAACCAGGTGAGGAATACAAAGACAGATGTGTCTTGCTTAAAGTCAACCACGGTGGTGGGAGTGTCATGGTCTGGGGTTGCATGAGTGCTGCCGGCACTGAGGAGCTACAGTTCATTGAGGGAACCCCTGAATGCCAACATGTACTGTGACACACTGAAGCAGAGCATGATCCCCTTCCTTGCAAGACAACCACTGCCTTACCAATAAGCTGAGGGTAAAGGTGATGGACTGGTCAAACATGTCTCCAGACCTAAACCCTATTGAACATCTGTGGGGCATGCTCAAAACGGAAGGTGGAGGAGTGCAAGGTCTCCAACATGTGATGTCGTCATGGAGGAGTGGAAGAGTGGAAATGGACTTCAGTGGCGACCTGTGAAGCTCTGGTGAAATCCATGCCCAAGAGGGTTAAGGCAGTGCTGGAAAATAATTGTGGCCACTCAAAATATTGACGCTTTGGGCCCAATTTGGACATTTTCACTTAGGGGTGTACTCACTTTTGCTGCCAGCGGTTTAGACATTAATGGCTGTGTGTTGAGTTATTTTGAGGGGACAGCTAATTTACAGTTATACAAGCTGTACGCTCACTACTTTACATTGTAGCAAAGTGCCATTTTTTCACATATTGTTGTCACATACATATAAAAAGATTTACAAAAATGTGAGGGGGTGTACTCACGTCTGAGATTCTGTATATGCGAGTACTTTTTTACCCTTGTTTACATCAAACTATCCAACCTATCCAGTTTTGAAACAAGAGAGCAGTCTAAAAATTGGTCCTGTTAAGTCTGCGATTCCACTGGATTGTATTTGGGTCCCTTACTTTTTTTAGCCTTTACAGGTTTCAACTTGGTCAGTTGTTAATATCACATGGCCTAAATCATAATTTCTATGCCAATGATACTATGCTATACATCCATACTATATTGGATTCTAGTTTGTGTCTCTTATCCAACTGTATCTGTGAAATGAAAACTTGGATGACTCAAACTTTACTTCAACTAAACTGTGACAAGACTCAAATCATACGTATTGGCACCCCCTTTCAATTTTGTAAAACCAGTTCTTTAGCTCTGTTGATGTTGAACTTTGACTACCTGGAGTCCAAAATACTAATTCTCACATCTACAAGACCATGCATGGCTCGGCACACCATTATCCACCCCATTTCATTACTCTGCATTCCCTTCTCTAAAAGAGGTCTTCTGAGTGTCCCTCAAACTTGCCTTAAGTCTCTGGAGAAGAGGGCCTTTGCTTGTTATTCCTAGAAATTCAAAAATTCTATTTCCAAGAACAGATTTCCCTTCTTTAAAAACTTACAAATCAAAAAGTGAAAACTTTTAGACAAGCCTTCAACTGAACTTGCTTTTTTGTTCCTTTACTTCAGTATCACTTGTGTTTGGTTCTTTTGTAAAGTACTTAAGATACCTTTGGAACCGATTCACACTAATGCGGCTTCAAAGGTTGCGCCACTTCTTTAACAGACGTCAATTCAAGTCTTTCCAAAGTCACCACCAAGGAGTGCAGGAACCTTCTACAAAGTTGGAGTCACTTGAGATGCTCCAATTAGAAAGGCTCCATTGCACTTAATGGGGTACCACTCGTCAGGCTTAGTCGTGGCAGTGTGAACCGGCCCATAAAGGCACAATATAAAATAAACTTAATCATCGATGGGTTAGGGAAAAAAAACAATATTCATCTTTCAAGTGACAATCTAACTTACCCCAAAGATTCCTTGTTTCCTGGCCAAAGCACTGCCATTCCAGGTCCAGAAAAAGATGTGTGATTTGCCACAGGTCACTATCGTACTGGGGTCAGTTGGGTGGAATTCAACTGCCAAGACCACCTCATTCGTAGTCTACAAATATAACAATAGGAGAAGAGTTTACAACAGATGCTATGAACAAACAGGTTTAAAAAGGAAGCAATTTAATAAGAACAGGCTCTTTATTCTTGTCAACTATTCTCATATTCAGCATGTGCCCTCAGAATTGCCGATATAAAAAATAATATAGCATATACAATTACTACACAAGCCATAGTGTAGGTTAAAGTGGTTGTTAACCTCTGACGCAAAATAAGAAAAAGCATATATCCCTCTATAGCAGGGGTGCCCAACCTTTTGAAGCACGAGGGCCACTTAAGCAACTTGGTAACCGGTCACGGGAGTGGATAGCAGGTCCGTGTCCAGTTGGGTCAAACTGACCTTGTGAAAGGGGACCGAGGCTGCTTTCGCACTGATGCGCTGCGGTTAACCCACACTGCGGTTGGAACGCAGTGTACCTTTTTGCTTTCCTGCACTTTGCAATAGACTTCTATTATATTTTGCAGGTTTGGTGCACTTTCAGAAAGCTCACCAAACTCGCAGTTATTAACAGAAGTCTATGGCTCAGTGCAGGTAACCCGCAGGTAAACTGCTCTGCATCTGCTGGTCAGTTTGAAAGCAACCCAGTAACCACTGCAGAACAGATATGCCCATATATACCCCGTGATTTTAGTAAAAAAACTGACCTTTAATAACAGTGATCTTTTCTATTCCATCACAGAGAAGGAGGTCCCGGGCCACATCAGAGGGCTCCATGGGCCACTGCACTTAGCAGACTAAATGTACCAAACATTTTATTTTGAGGAGATCCACCCTAAGGGTTACCTCTAAAGGGATGCAGATACAGCAACTCGTCTCTTTAGAACATTAAAAGTGCATCAGGTGGCTATGATAAACAAGTTACTCCTATTGAGAATTAGTATGCAAAAGACAGTTTTTTCTTCAGAGTAGGAACAGGACGGTATCTGCAACAAAGTTAATAGTCTTAAAAATCCTTGCAATGTACATTGAGCGCATAGAAGGCATTGCGTTTTTCTCAACAAAAGTGGAGCAACTCTTTAATGCTCAATTATAGGCAATTATTTACTATCTGAAAAAGTCGCCCAGCAGGGGTTTAACAGCTTTTGCTTTAATAATTTACTCTCCAGCACTGATGGCAGTAATTCTATTTCACCACATCCATAAGAAAGTATGTATAACACTGGAAGCAGGAACAAGTACAGTAGTGCTGCATTAGAAGCGACACAGATGACTTAGAATCTTAGACCCAGACACTCATTGAGACAACTGCCTGCCCCTGGCTTGACTTGATTTCACAAGGACTACGGATGCAGCCCATGTTGTTGCAGTCCACCCGTATTTCACCTGCTCTACTGGTTTGGGGGGCACTGCATTAAAAAAAGATGGCTGCAGTCCAACCAATGCAGACAACCTTCAGGCACCCACCCCCACCTGTCTGTTTGCATGTGTACTGAGCCATTCAGCTTAGTAACCTAAATCACAGTTTAGGAGGTGCTTGTTGGGGTCAGAACAACCTGCCAAGCATTTATTTTTCCATCCAATATAAAGCTAAAGTTTTAAGACCGCACTAAATCTTCTTAGCACTGGTCAATACCTTAATCTCTGCTACTTTCGACTTCTTCTGCCAGTCCCACACAGTCAACATATGTTCATTGGAGTCATCGATGACTGCCAAGTGTGACCCCGAATCCTAAAAAAAAAAAGAAGGAAGGATTGAACACTTGCATAAAAATTCCATAAATACTTTACCTCTGCGGACATGCTCACTGATGACAGACAAACAGATGGTACTGGAAATTATACAGGGCTAGATTTACTTCATTTGTACAGGACAGGATTTACTTTTTTTTTTTAATAATGCACATATGTTTTGGTGGACAATTTTGCAATAACTTCTAGAACATGTCAAATCAATTGAATCAAAAATTACTAGAATAAAAAGGCCTCCTGACCTTAGCAGAAAAGTCAGTGAGCCATTGCATTTTAATTGACCGCTATGGAACTTCCTGCACAGGGATGCACGGAACACCTGTACATCCCCATGCGGGTATACACGGCCCACACACGGGACAGGAATGCGTACATTTCGTGTGAATCAATAAACAAGTTATTTTTCATTTAAAAAAATTAGGCTGGTGTAAAATTGGACCAAAATGTAAAAAAAAAAAAAATCTTTGTGCTGAACAATCCTTTCTGATCAAAAACGGTTTTACTGTTCTTACGGTGACAGCAGGCGGGGATCTTCTCCCTGCACCCACTGTCACAATTTGAAAACAGCACGGCCGTGTGGGGGCTGCATCATTGATTCATAGTTTCTTGTGAATGAACAGACTACAAGTACCGTCACCCATTGCAGCTGATGGCTTGTAGTTCTTGATGGACTGTGAAGGCACTGATAAGCGCTCTCAGGTTTCATTGGTCTTCCTGCTCTCAATTAACTACCTGCCTGTGTCAGAGGTATGAGCAGACAGCTATCCTGAGTTTGCATAAGCCCAATATTGCACTTGTGATCTACTGATTGTCGGTGCAATGCTCTGCAGGCTCCTTAGGGAAAAAAAGAAAACCGTAAATGCACGCTTTTTACCTGCAGAAAAAGTGTGCATTTATTTTTTCAAAGGGTAAACTTATCCTTTAATACAGTCACATCTTTGATCAGTTGACTGTGCATTGGCAGCAAAGGGATGGCCATAAACATTAGATAAAAGCCTTCCAAACTGGCTGTTTTAGCTGGCTGCATGATGATCCAATGTCTATCCTGCTCCTCCGCACAGACGCTAGTAAAGCCAATCAACTGGCTAATGACATGACAATGGCACTCAAATATTGTATTTTGGTGAGCGGAAATGAAGTAAAAAAAAAAACAAAAACTGATATTTAAAGAAAAAAAAAATCTACACTAAAAAATTGCAGTTAATACCATTTGCATGTTCATCTTTCTACATATATGTAATATTTTACCGCTTTGGAGAAATGTAGACATCCAACACCCCGCTCAAAGGTCCCGAGGCCAATAACTTGCAAAGTAGACAAACTGACAGAGTCCCAGACTCGAACATGTGGTTGTAAAGGCTGTAAAATACATGAACAGATGCAATAAGTGAAAAAATTAAAATGCATTACTGTATATTAAACAGTAGGCTGCTTTAATTAAATCGTTTAACATTTTTCAAAACAAGCAAGGTACAATAATGCATAACTAAATGGCTTTTATTGTGACTGCTCTAAACTGACAGAAAGGTTGTTAAGGTTTAGTATGTATACCAGTTTCTTGTGCTGCCTTTTAATTGGTGTAAATGGGCTTTAAAGCCATCCACAACTGAGTATCTGAATAGGAGCATTCAATTGAATCTGTGGTTTGCTCATTTAAGGAAAGGCAACACTTTAATACAGACCTCCAAGCAGAAGATACTTACCTTTGCTTTAATTCCTCTTGCCTAAGCCCAGAGCAAGATAAAAACAAATAGCTGAGGCATAGCATTATGGGTTATGGACAGCCCATAGAACACTGGCCCTTTACATTCCCCTCCATATCTGGGTATTTGTTTTGGCTCTGAAGTTGGGGGGGTAAATCTTCCGGAGGTCAAGTGGATAAATCAAATCTAATCCTTTGCTTCTGAATGGGCAAATCACAGTTCTGCATTGTCCTTCATTTGGCAGAACTTATGTCTGAGCCTGATACCCAAACTACTGTATCAGGGGTCACCTGAAGTTGCTTTCTCCTCTCACACTATCAGCCATCTATAGGAGTATACATAACTATTTAAAAACGACAAGGGTCCCAGAGTTAAGTATGCAAAAAAAATTAAAAAATTTAAGTACAAGACTTCCACTTGCTCACAAGTTTTTGTGCTGTTTAAATTATATCACCCTACAAATATTTATCAATGTATTTAAAGTATACTTTGTATATACTGTATTTATTGGCATATAACACTCACATTTTTACCCTAAAAATAGAGGGTAAACTGTGCCTGTGTGTTATACGCAGGGGGCTGTGGTGCTGGTTATACGCCGATAAATACGGTAACCTATAGTTATCAATCATCATGCTGGAATGTAATATGTTTGAAGGACATACAGATAGGGGCCACAACTCAGACCAGAAAAAGAAAAGGCCGGACAGGTACTTACCCTTCCATCTTTGTCTACACCAGCAATCTGTCCAGTTGCTATTCTAATTTTGTCTGGATGAAGGGCAATGCTATAGAGAGAATAAAAATAAAAAATAATTAAAATATTGTACTGTTTACAACAGACAACCAAGTAAGTTAATTTGAATGTGTAAAGTCTTACCATTTAACACAATCTGTGTGGCCAAGATAATGGCGCTGAGTCCGCTCATCATAATTGAACAGTACTACAACTGATGCAATGAAATATACAATTTCCCCGGTAGGAAGAAGGTAAACATTGGCTCGACAGTCCCTCCCACGGTAACCATATCTTTACAACCTTCTGTTAAGGTCAACATACCACAAACTTTACAGAAAGCCACAGAAGCAATATTATATATTGTTAAAGTTTTTTTTTTTTTTTTTTTTTTTTTTTAGAGACATCTTAATAGCAATTTACCAGCTTGCAAAAAAAATGAAAAAATATGTCTTCATTCATAAAAATGCTGCACCCTAATCACAAATATGGAACATGCAAGAAAATTAATTGCTCAAAGATGGCAAGCAGAGAACCCTTCATCAGTAAGAGTGGGTCAATGCAGTTACAGAAACTATATGGAAGGAGAAGGTAGTATACACGAAGAGAAGAAATATCAGGGAATTAGATAAAATGTGGAAACCTTGGTTGGAAAAAATGGGAAATCCCATGTGAAATGATAATTCATTAACCCAGATAGTGGGGGGGGGGGGGGAGGGAGGGGAGGGAGGACGGGTGGAAAGAAAATAGAATCAATAAGGGAAAGTAAAAGAGGTTATGATATATGTGAAAAATAAGAAATTTTAATAACTGTATTTATTGGCGTATAACACTCACTTGTTTACCCTGAAAATAGAGGGTAAACTTTGCCTGCGTGTTATACACAGGGGGCTGTGGAAAGTTTTTTCCTGAAACTTCCCTCTTAAAGTTGGGGTGCGTGTTATACACTGATAAATACGGTATATGGATTAATATGGATGTAACCCGTTTTTTATAAGATGAAGAAAATTAATAGAGTATTAAACAAAAAAACAACAACAAACTTGCAACCTTTGTTAGAACCAAAGTTTCTCAGGTCACATGTTGCCGCTTACAGCTCATCTGTCTTTTGAAGCCGACCTTCTAACCGCCCCTCTAGGCAACTTGCAGAAGTGCTACACCTTGCTTTAGAACTAGCAGCTTAGCAACCATACCATGGTAAGAGCTGCCTTAGAAGAGCCAACTATACAAACTAAGGCCCCTTTCACACGGGTGTCTGTTTCGCGGAATCCACTTGCTCAGTGGAGGGGATCGCTCCACTGATTCCTGCTGAGCAGGCAGATGACTAGTCCCTCTCCGCTCACTGTGCAGAGCAGACAGGGACCCAGGTCCGCTCTTATCTGTGGGGAAATCAGGTGGAAATGGGCCACCAGTCCATTTTCATCTGATCCGCCAGACAGATGGAAAATAGGACCACCATACGTCTGGATTTTGCTGGATCAGATCGGATAAGAGCGGACATGTGCCTTCATATAGAATATAGAAAAGAACAAGCATAATTTAAATAATTGTAAACATTTTAGAAAAAAAGCAGCAAGACCGATGTTAGACTGACTGCGAAGACACACTCACCTAGGATGGCAGATGGCCTGGGATGAGCAACCAACAGTCGCACCCCCCCAAAAAAGAACACAAATGTTTTGCGCCAGGGAAGCTGACAAAAGCTCTAAGGAGTAAAGATTGCAAAAAATAATTTAGGTATGCAACTACTAGAAATAGTAGGGAACACTGCGGAAAGAGAGGGGGGGGGGGAAGGGGGCAAGAATGAAGGAGACCGAGTAAGAAAAAGTGAAGGGGAAGGGGGGATAACGAGGGATAGAAAGAAAGGAAAAAGAGGGGGAGTTGTGGGATGGGAAAAGCAGAGATAGAGGGAAAAACAGAAGGAGAAGGGAAAGAGGGGGGTAAGGAGGAAAGAACAGGAGAGAAGGTAAGGGGGACAGGTAAGGAAGGGCAACAAGGAAGAGAGGGAAGGGAAGAGGGATGAAAAAGAGAATGGAGGGAAGAGCTAGAAACAGGGAGGTAAAGGGGAAGGAGGGTGGAAGGGGGGGAGAAAGATAAAGGAGGAGGAAGAAACCGGGAAGGGGGGGGGGAAGGGGAAGGAAAAAGGAGAAGGACAAGCAGCGAAGAAACAAGGGGGGGAGGGCTAAGGGGGGAGGGGAGAAAACACAGAAAATGCAGAAGGAGGAGAGAAGGGAATTTTGGTGGGGGGCGGGAAGGATGGGAACAGAGGAGGAGAGAAGGGGGGGGAAGAGAATGAGAAAAAGGAAAATGGGGAAGGGGAAAGAGAAAGAAAAAGAATGAAAAGGATAGTAATGGGGAGGAGGGGGGTGTGGGTAACGGGAGGGGGAGAGGAGAGGTGTGATGTGTGTGTGCAGAAAGAGGGTTGGGTGGTGAAAGTATAGGGAACCCAGGATTCACCAAAAATATAAGGTAGTGGGAGGGGGATAATCTAGTGGTTCTTACCCAAAAGAAAATGTAAATGTTAATTAAAATACACTGGGGGAGAAAGGGCGGAAACATCACAAAATGATAGGCGCAGGTAGCAGCCTAATGTAGTATAAGGAGAGCCAATCCCCCCTTCCCCTTCACTTTTTCTCACTCAGTCTCTTTCATTCTTGCCCCCTTCCCCCCCCCTCTTTCCGCGGTGTTCCCCACTATTTCTAGTAGTTGCATACCTAAATTATTTTTTGCAATCTTTACTCAGAGCTTTTGTCAGCTTCCCCGGCGCGAGCCATTTGTGTTCTTTTTTGGGGGGGCGCGACTGTTGGTTGCTCATCCCAGGCCATCTGCCATCCTAGGTGAGTGTGTCTTCGCAGTCAGTCTAACATCGGTCTTGCTGCTTTTTTTCTAAAATGTTTACAATTATTTAAATTATGCTTGTTCTTTTCTATAAACAATATATATTTATGTAGATCCTCCTGAAGAAGCGGTATTAACCGCGAAACCGGTCGAGGTCGCAGATCGGCTCCACGCATCTGACCAATACGGTTTTGTTTTGTGTTGTCTCAACAAATACCTTTACTGTGTACCTTTATTGTTCCATTTGTAATAAATCTATTTTTTATCTGATATATGCCTCTATTAGTACCTTGAAAATCCCAACCAAACCCAAAACTGATCGATATAGTTTAGACACATAGTGTCAAGCAGCTTTGTTGTCTCCAACTATATGGTCTCCCCTCTTCCAAACATATGGAAGTTGTTGACACCCCTGTAACAATTGTTTTGCTTTCTGTGCCCCTGTTCAGAAGATTTCTGCCTTACTTCCTGTCCCAATGACAATCGAATTTTGAAAATGTTAGGTTATTGTGTGTAGCGCTACCCCATTCAGGAGCCGCTGGTTGTTTTTGGGATTGGCATATTCAGTAACCCTCGTGGCTTCTCTAGGGGTGATGGTAGTGAGTACAGGTAGTGAGTGAATGTCCAGTCAGCAATGGATTTTTCGAATGCTTTATTTCCAGGGCCCAACACGGGCAACATCAACATGAAGTAGGATAGGAAAGGTTGATGAAGAAGAAGAACATTTGCAGTATCAGGCCCAGGATAATTAGGGAAAGCAAGCCTGCTGCTTTCAACAATAGCACAGTTCGTTGCCACTCCAGCCAGAGTGGGTGAAGCGCCTCCGGACAGACTTCTGTCACGAGCCTGGCAGCCAAAGTGTTTTCTCTTTTTAGAGATATGTTATTTTACTTCTGTTGGTGTTTTTGGGTCAGGAAGATAAAAGTATCCAACTGGACGAAGACACAAAGCTATAATAGAAAAACCTGCAGGTTTTGACTATTTCCTACCCCCAAAATTATACAATTATAGTTTACTAGAAAAAGTTTTGACCAATTAGTACCATTCTCATCTGTGTAACTTCAACACTAACTTCAAAGTAGCCCCTGTACTACTTTGGTCCAACTTTGATGCAAGTTACACAGGCATTCCCTAAAATCACAAAGGCAAAAACGCGCAACTTGTTCTGGACAGCTGCAAAATTTTGGATATTTTCATAATTTTCTGTGTCTCACCGAATATGGTAACCTGGGCAAAAGGAGAGGACTACTCATTTCAGTGGGGAAACAGCAATAAAATCCTGCCAAGGGTTTACCATTTACCTTTTTTTTAACAACTGACATGCTATCTATGAGGACCAAATATACGACAATTAAGGATACACCCACTCCAGTTTTAACTTCTCTGGTGGCAGTTCTGTTCTTATGTCTTCATAGCTCTCCACATCCGAAGGAATGAACATTGTGATTGGTCGACCTCGCATAAACATTTTTATGTATTCTCCTTCTGCAGAGACAAAATATTTCACATGTTGTCAAACAGCGTTCACAGATCTGAAAGCAATATGCCATCCAAGGAGCTAATGTTGGCTCTGCTGCCTACAGAGCTTAAGCGGCTGTTTGGAAGGCCACGCCAATATCCAAAAAAGAACAACATTTTATGTATTTATTGTATCAATATGGTTTTTATATATTTAAAATCCTTCTCTGGGCCATTTTACTGCTCCGTGTTGATTGAAAGAGCTTAACAGTATTACTGAGAATAAAGTGGGCTTGAACAGCTAAGCACAGCAATCAGTAAACAGATGTGTATGAAACATTTCATGGGGGGGGGGGATAAAGCCATTTTTTATTTTACGGTTGGACTTTTATTTTGAAGGTGTTCAGCTCTCTAAGATTTGAGCACTCTGTAGTTCGCCTATAGTCATAATTTTTTTTTCTAAAGTTAACAGACAAGTAAAATTAACCTTAATATACATTCTACATCTACTTCAGATAAGAGTCAATACTCCTCACATGAGGTCAATGGGTCTCTTTTCTGAAGGTTGCATTGAGCAACATCCTCTCAAACTGCTTAAAGTGAAATACACCGAGGGTGCAGATACACTTATATTAGTGTCCCCAGCTGCCCTTTCTAGTCTTAGACCATTCGCCTGTCCGTAAGATATTGCCCACAAAGCTGCAGAATCACAGAAAATCCTCACAGTCAGGCTCACACATGCACTGGGCAGCCCGCTTTTTTAATTCTACAGACAGCATTTCTTAGATTAAAAATAAAAAGAAGTAAGGAGCTTATGTCACCTCCAGTTATTCTAAATTCAAATGAGCCAATTTTGACAATATTGGCTGTATTCCTAAATTTCAGCAGGGCTGAAAGTTTCATTTAGATATTATTTTTACTTTAATACAGAATGTACCACTTATCTTTTTAAGTGTTATTAAATCCTCGTTTTATTTAAAACCAACATGTCATACATACCTGCTCTGTGCAATGGTTTTGCACAGAGCACCCCCAATCCTCCTCTTCTAGGGTCCACCGCTGGCTCATCTAGTTACCCCATAGAAAGCTGCTTCTTGCAGAACTCATGCAGGCTCGTTCCCAAGCCTTTATTTTCACTCACAGCCACACCCCACCACCATAGGACTTGATTGACAGGAGCAGAAGCCAATGGCTAAGCACAGTACAGCATTAAAGTAAAAAAAAAAAACTTAAAGGCTTTAAAACCAATTAAGTGCATCTAAAAACCAAAAAGAAAGTCATCATTATGCAGCATACCAGTCCTTCGATGTGTTGGCTTTATTTGTTATATTTTACCCCCCCCCCCCCTCCTCTCCTTATATTTACATGGTAATCCAAATACCATACTTTGTGTCTCTTTACATCTACACTATCTATCAGGGCAGTCATCCTTGTCATACAGGCTGGATTTCAAACAGGTCTTCCCTAGTTCACCCCCATTACATGGTAGGTGATGGGACTAGTGTTACACAATAAAGACAAGGTTCTGTATACAGTATTTTTATAAAGTCTTAACACTATAAAGAAAAAGCATTTTTTTCCCTTTAAACTGCATATTTACCCCTATAGCAAGTTAGTCGTTAAATGCTTTTACAGGTATTCTTTAAATATGGATCTGTTCATATTTTGAATGCAGGAGCGGATCATTTTTAGGGGATCAGACTTTTGTTCCCACTCCAGAAGTGTGGCATCAATAAGTTCTTATATGTAGGGATAGAAGATATTTTTGTGGAATAGGGAGACCTGAGGGTCCTGTGGAAATTTTACATTAGTAATTTTTGCTATTAGGGTTCTTAAAATTCAGTATGTGAACACTCTCACCAAATGTGGGAAAGGGTACCAGTCCACATCACCAGGTTATTGGAGAAACTGGAGCGTCCCATCCACTCAAGCCCACTTAGCCTCTGTACCATCAAGCTAGTTTAGGGTTGTGCCCAGGTATATTGATGTTGAGACAGAAGGTATAAATTAAGGGTAGGATTTTGAACTAGTGTTTGTCAGTGGGTGCGAGACTGTGCCTGCTCCCAGTAGGTCAGGTAGGTCAGAGTTAAATCCCACTGCTAGGAGCAGTTTGTACAGCAGCAAGATGCCATGAGAAGGCCCTAATTTTATATAGAATTAATGGAGTCCAAGTGTTATGGTTTTTGAAGGCTCTTGACGAAGTTACAGAGTTTAACCATCTCCTAAAATATAGGGGTGTATGCCCCCATATATTTCAAATTTTTTAAGTGCTTTGCCACCTACAGCAACATGATATAGACGCAGAAGACCCTCAGACCACAACTTAAAAACATTCTCATCCAGAGCCAGAGGGAATTGGTAGTCTAGTAGGGGCATGAGTGGATAATGTTACTGTCCATTATGGCACATCCATACCAAGTGCTAAATGTATGGTGGCTGTGGGGGAAGTGGTGGAGTTAGGTTTCCTGTATGGCTCATGTGTCCAAAGGACCATACTAAATTGTATTTGCCTGCAAGTGCTTCAATATCCACACACTGCTTTTGAGACTTTGGATATCCCGTTGAGTAATAAAGCAGTTACTTGTATCTAGGAAGCCTGTGCCTCCATTAGATTTAATTCTAGGTACTTTATTTTAAGCTAACGGGAGTGACAATGGCATCAGTTTGAGATGCCTCTGAGATCATTCATATACATCGACATGATCATTTGACCTACAGCTGACCTCCTCCCGACCTTTGATCTGATCTGCTTCAAGCAGGTTTTGTATTCCTATGGACTTGTATGGAAATGCAAAATCTGTCCTTAGAGTATAACTAAAAGTCAAAACTTTTTACATTTGGGTATAGTGGTAGCACTACTGTCAAGTTTGTATTGCTGTCAGTTTCCCCTTTAGGGAGATTCACTAGCTATCCTAAACCAGTTTCCTTTGCCATCTACTGTTGAGTGTACAGGACAGGACAGGAAGTGAAGGGAAAACTCCCTGAATGCACTCAGATGACAAATAACAGTAGTTACAACCTTACTTTAACCAAAATGAAAAAAGAAAACATGTATGACTTTATATTTACTTTAATAAGGCTGCAGAGAAAACAAACTTGCAAGTAAGCAAACTTGAGTGAGCTTCCCACACCAGTGCAAATGGCAAATAGGTGTAGCGACCACAGAAGCACATTTGTTAGTATATATTATGATGGACCACGATACTGAAAAGGCATCGGCTATCTATGGGCATTTATAATAAATCTCAATCTGCATCAGCATGCTGAAAAATAAAATTTAAAGGATTCATTCTGACTGGAAAAATTGTATAATATAACATTTTATTCTTAAACAGTTACAGGTGTGTTTACAGCCTTAAACATCTCCATCTGGATCTACCGTAATAAATGTACTTTATGCCGCCTTTTTTCAACAAAAAGGGGAAATTTTTTATTTGTTATTGTGGAACAGGAAGGTAAGATTTGTGGGAAGATATTAGAACAATCTAACTTTTTGCTTCTAAGTGATTTAACAAACATTTCAGACATCTGACAGAAGAGCGCCAAAGTTTAACAGTGCAAACCTGCTCTTTCCCACATGGGCAGGCCCAAATAATGACACAGGCCAACACACGTTGGTGCCTCGAATCTTAGACCTGTTCCTGGGTAAATTTGGCCTGCCGATTCCAAAAATGGACCCATTTCCTAGCAGCTGTAATTTTAGAGATACAGCATAAATGTCATATGCCTCTTGTTACCTGTCAAAAATCTGTTTACACATGTGTAAAAAAACAGAAGGTAGCCAAAACCTCTATGGTACTCGGTCTGCAAAATTTTAATATGAGTGGCAATATACACACCCCGCCTATATTCTCAAAACTAAAATCCAATAACTTACACTTTAAAATCCAATGTTTCCAATGTAAAATTACAGTTGGAAGCATGTAAACCAGGGTGACCAGACGTCCCTGGACTGAGGACACTGTCCCTGGACCAAGTCTGTCCCCAGATAAAAAGGGGTTGTAAAGGTTTGTTTTTTATTTCCCAATTAGGTTCCTTTAAGCTAGTACATTGTTGGTTCGTATACTTTTTCCTTCAGTTTCCCTTCTAAAATGTTTTTTTTCTGTCATCTTTGAATTTCTCACTTCCTGTTTCTCCTCAGTAAGCTTTCCACCATCATCCGAGCGGTGGTTAGTCAGCCAGAACAGCTTACCGAGGAGGAACAGGAAGTGAGAAATGCGGACAAAGAAAACAAAGAAAAAAAATTTAGAAGGGAAAGCAAAGGAAAAGTTAAAGGGTTACTAAAGGATTTTTTTTTCCTTTAAAACATACATGTTATACTTACCTCCACTGTGCAGTTCGTTTTGCACAGAGCGGCCGCTGTCTCTGGTCCTCCCCGCAAGAACTCTCCACATTCATGCGAGAGAGCTCGCATGGTGATGATTCCTTGCGGGCACGCTCCCATAATATAGTGAGCAGCCATAGCCACTCACTGTATCACTCGGCCCCACACCTCAGCACGCAGCGTCACTGGATGTGATTGACAGCAGCGCCAGCCAATGGCTGCGCTACTCTCAATCCATCCGCTCTAGCCAATCAACGGCCAGGCTGAGCAGCAAAGAGGATCTTGGGACCAAGCGCGGCACTTTTGACGGGTCAGGCAAGTAAAAACGGGGGCTCAGGGGGAGGCGGCATCAGATGTTTTTTTACCTTAATGCATAGATTGCATTAAGGTGAAAAAAAAAATCCTTTACAACTCCTTTAAGCAAACCAACAATGCACTAGCTTAAAGGAACCTATTTAGAAAATAAACAAACCTTTACAACCCCGTTAAGGTAGACGATGCATCCCATACTGGCTGAGAAACAGCCTGGTGGCTCAATTTTTGACGCCCCTGCTGGACGATCTCACTGCCATTCCTGCTGCTGTTTACTGGAGGAGAGGCATAGTGTAATATGCAGTCCTGTGCCATTTGCCAATAAAAAATAAATAAAAAAGATATGTCCCTGGATTTCATTTTAAAAATCTGGTTACTCACTATATCTACTAATTTGTATGCAAATCACAAACTAGGCAACAGAAGAAAAAGTTGATCAGCAAAATATTTTCAAAAATTGACTAAAACATTAATTTGACTATATCTAAAAACTATAGCTGATGCAGTGTAGGCAATGCAATTTTCTGAATCTACACATGAGCAGCGCTCAGTCATTTATAGACAGCTTTGTATTCATAGAAAGCAAAGCTGCCTATGAATGAACGAGCTTCTACTCAGCGTGACTATGTTTTGCCCTGGGCATGATGCAGGAAGTCTGTCTCACAGCTGAAACCTGGTAGCGTGTACTGTATGTAGCTTTAAGCTACACACAGTTTATACATCGCTTAGAGCTAATGCAGCAGTTAGTGAAGGAAATGGTTTGTTTGGACTAGCTTTAGTCTTCTCTACACAATACATATGACCTTTTTTCAGAGAGAGGGCAAAAAAAAAAGGATTTATAAAAATATATGGCTAAAATTTTAGAGGAGCATTTCTATAAGGACTAAATGGCCTACAATAGATAAAAAAATAATAAAGCAGCAATACTCACCCTAAATACAGAGCCGTACCATTGCAGTAATTACCAACAACTGGATGTCGTCAGTATGACAGCCAGCATCATTTACCCCATCTCCTATGAGTCCAGGCTGTCATGTACATCCCCCTAGCCTGTGACTGGGCAGTGAAGGAGATAAGCAGTGATAAGCTCATTTCTCTGTCACTTTGCTCTCTCCTCCCATCAGCATGCTCCAAGTCAGCACATAAAATTCCCTAGTGCTGCTTCTTTCAACGAGCCGGACAGTCAGGCAGTGAAATCAAATGTTCTGGAAGTATGTGAATCCTTTAAACATTGTGAGCCCTTAAACAACCCAATTCCAAACCAAGTATATCCAAGGTGGGAGCAAGTTGTTCATGGCCAGCCTTAGTCTGATCAATGTGCAGCCACACAGGCCAAGGCTAAAGTCCAGTGAAGACCAATAAACATGCATATAAACAGCATGCACAAATTATAAAGGATTTCATGCTAAAGCAGAGTTTTTAGAGGGTAAAAAAAGCTGATTGAGAAGTCTGAGAAGCGTTTTAAATAGAAATCAATGAAGTTTGTTTATTTTCTGTCAATAGAAGCCAGCATTATGTCAAAGCAGCAGCAGAAACAGTGTGAGGCACCAAGGTTTAGATAGAAAATTCCATAAACGTAGCATGCAATAACTTCTGACCAATTTAATTGGATTTAAAAACGGCATGCAGACTGTTTTAACAAAAATTAAAACAGTTAAAGGGGTCTTTATTTTTATTTATTTTTAAGGCGAAATGCATCTTTTAAAAATGAAAACAAATGTGCATTTCATGTTTTTTCCTGGGAGCCTGCAGAGCTTTGAACCTGTGATCAGTGGATCGTGGGTTCAATGTCAGGCTCCTGCAGACTCTTTACAGCTCTGTGCATGTACCGCCATACGGACTGACAGCTTCAGGACTGCAGGAAGAATAGATGGACTATAAGCAAGCTTATCAGCATGCCAACAGTCCATAAAAAAACACCAGCCATCTGCTGTAGTGGCAGACAGGACTTGTAGTTCATTCACAGTGATCTGAGAATGAATGACACGGCTGTGTGTGTGGAGCTCCGTGGTTTACAATGCAACAGCTGATGCAGGGAAACGATCCCCTGCCCGCGGTTACAGAGCAAGGGGTAAAGGGTATGAGCTGGAACATATGGGTGCAACATCTAACTAAAGGTGAACTTGGCCTTTAAAACTCCTGAGGTTCCGACGTATAAAAGGAAAAAAAATATATATATATTTCCCCCCACATATGCAAGGGCGTTTTACGAATCAACAACGAATTAACCCAACCCAAAAAGCCCATTTCTCACAAATTGAGAAAGGCGGCTACTAAGCTTTTAAATGATCTGTGGCAGGACTTCCTCTATTATAAGTTCAATGGCAGATGAGGGCTTAGACCTTTCATAGCCTCGGGCTCTCTAATAGAGTTAATGGTGTAGGAGCAGCACATAATTTTTGCCTCTTATAGAGCCTCACTAAATATAATGTGCTTGGAGCACCTGAAAATATGTCACTTGTTACCAATTCAAGGCAAAAATTAGAGGTTCTCGCGAATCTCATTCATGTCAACACTTTTAGGCCTCTCTCACACTGAGGCAGTTTTCAGGAGACTCCTAGCTTTGAAGGAGCGGAGGACCAGGGAAGGTATTAGCAGGTGGAGGGGGAATTTTTCTTACAAGAGAACCTGTCACTTCGCCATAAACAAAGTAGCAAATTAAAGAATCCAGCAGAGAGCATTAGACACTTTCATAAGGCCTATGCAGCAGCACAGGTCTCCAAAGAGCTTCAAAGGCTTTTTGGGCGACTCGGCTCCCTGGTATTTCACGTCTTAGTTTTGGGTCCACTGACCCTTTAAAAGGATAAGTTCCCCTTTTATTTGTAAAAATAAATAAAAATGTGCATTTATTATATATTTTTTTACTCTGCTGCACACAGGTGCAATACCTTATAGGCTGTATATTGTGGGTGCAATGCCTGGATCCTGCAGACATTCAGTATACCCGTCTGCCCGAACCTCATATGGGCAGAGTGTTACTGAATGGCAGGAGGAGAACCAATGTACTACACTCAGCACTCTTACAGTTCATTGAAGACTACAAGCCGTTGGCCACGGAGGCAGACCGTAGATGTAGTTCATTCACATTCACAGAACTCTGAAAAAATGATGCAGCCATGTAAGTGGATCCCTGCAGAACGGCGTGGTTTAAAAAATGTTATGGGGGGTGTAGGGAGAGAAACCGCCGCCCGCTGTCACAGGGAGGGACAATCAGGGAGGGGAGGAGGCAGGAGCTAGAACATGTTACATGGTCCACCCTAAATATGGGTGGGACATGCAACGTGTTCCAAGGGTGAATTTATCATTTTAAACGCTAAAATTCGTTTTAGAATAGGATGCCCCACACCGAAAAGGTATTCAGTTTAATACTTATGAATTTCTACTTTGCACTGCATAGCAACGTCCAGTATGTTTACTGCCTGCCTGTGTGCACTAATCGGGGGAAGCCAAATAGCATTAACTAGCCTGATATTCAAAACATGCGTTTCGTTTTAAAAGCTTGTGTTGAGAGGGATGGTTAGCATAAAACTACATCTTTTAAATTTCGAGGCACATGCTATATTTAAGAAAGTCTATCATAATAATCATGGTGCTACCGTTACAATTAAACCAAGAGGCAGAAGTCTGCATGCCAGAAATATATACAGTATATATATTTATATATACACATTTTAAGAAGCAGAAATCAGCAAAAGATTAGGAGAGCATAAGGAAAGGTGTGAAGAAAAGCCAAGCGGTACGATCTGAGCAACAATCTTACCTAGGCTGTTTTTTTCTCGTGTGGACATTTTTGCTGGTTTTGAGACAGAAGTAAAACAACTTATAACGCCAGAATAACAAAGTTTTTTATCTGCTTAGCATGTAATCTTGCTGCTAAATTGTAATTTATTGTGAAATGAACACTTAATCAAAAGCACACACTATGAGTAAAAATTGTGTATTAACAAAAGTTCTTAAAAAAAGAAAAAGTAAATTCAAAATTAAAGGTTTTTGTTTTAGTCATATGAAAAGAAGAGCGATAATAGTAAGCACAAGAAAAAAGTAAGCACAATGAGATAAGAAAGGCTGCACGGTCTTGAGTTTTTTTTACCTGGGCTGACGACAATATCTTTATGCCTGAAAACAAAAATAATTCATCATTACTTTACATTAGCAAATTCAGACTTGTTGGCCGCTACTTGAATGGCATGGGCTGGCTACAGCTTGGGACTGAGTGCCTTAGTGATCACAGGGGGCAAAAGCTAAAATTGGTTTAGACTGCCAAGATTTCACAATATGGCAAAATGTACATTTCATTCTGATGGTTCAGTTCTGATGTGAGCAACACAAACAAGAGTGTGTAAAATTCTAAAACATTCAGAATGTTTTTTGATGCCACATTAGCACACAAAGGGGTTTACTTCAGAGTTTACTTCAGCAAAAGATGTATTAATTTGCTGTGGGGGAAAAAATATATATGTTTTTACTTAATAGTAAAGAAAATAGTTCCATTACAATACCTGTACTTACAACAAAATGAATAAACAGCAGCACTGCAAAGACCAGGGTTTTATTAGATCCCTTTCACACTAAAGCATTTTTTTTAGGCATTTTAGCACTAGAAATAGCCCCTGTAAAGTGCCTAAAAACTGCCTCATATTCATTGCAATGGGTGTTTTCATAGCTGGGCAGCGTGCTTGCGGGCAGTTTCAAAAAGTCCTGCAAGCAACATCTTTGAGGAGCTTTCTCTGCCCAATGCAATAAAGTGGCAGCACTTCTGAAGCACCTGAAAAGCGCTTCAGAAGCCACCCAACATGGGAGTTTTATTTTATTTTTTAAAGTGTATTTTTGTGCGTGAACTCGAGAGAGAGGAGCCGGACTGTAGGAGTTGGGAGTAGGCAGACCCTCCCCCCGGAGGCAATCGCCATCCTTCTCCATGCCCCTGGTGGCAATGGCGGGTGTGAAGGGGGGCCTCCCACTCACCCCGCCCTACCTGCTCCTCTTGGGAGCCCAACTGGGGCCCAACGGGACCCCAATGGGGCAGAGGGACTCCCCCTATGAGGGAGTGAGGGGGCCTAGCCCACCCAGCCAGCCCCGTAGGTCCTTCGCCTCTCTTTATTTTAAGAGACCGCATGGCCAAAGTGCATGTGTTTTAAACCAATTTTTGTGTGCGTGCAAGTGTGGTGGTTTTTGTGGGGGGGGGGGGGTGGGCATACTAAGCACAGGCGTACCTTGCATAGCACACCCACCGGGAGCCGGGCTGAGACCACCAAACTCAATTCACATGTAGCCGAGACCGGGATCCGAACCCTTGGCTGCAGAGGTGAATGGCTTGTCAGCGCAGTGCCAATCACGTTGAGCCACCAACATGGGAGTTTTAAACCCCTTCTTTGGGGTTAAAAATGCCCCGTTAGCATCCGAAAAGCATTGCGAAAGTGCTGCTTAAACAGCGGCAAAGCTTTACTAAAACAAGCAGAGCTTTTCCGTTAACAGCCGGCAATTTCAATGTGAAAGCAGCCTAGTGTTTGTAGTACCTACAGAGAGGAGATTAAAGTAGTATAGCTAAAGCTCCTTTGGCCCTACTACTCCTATGGACCCCATTTTCAGCTGTCAGTGGGCTAAAGCCCCATCAGTTGCAGTCACTCAGCTGGTTCAGGCACAGGAAAGATCCTGAGGATCAGGACTCTGTCTCTCCCCATGCCACCAAGAGCCTGAGCCAGCTGCTCCCCCGCCTCCTCCACAGCACAGGACTCCAGTGAGGGCTGGAGGTGCTAAGCAGAAAGCCGGTGGACCAACAGTCACCAGCTCTCTACTCAGAGCAAAAGGGGAGAACTGAGCGATCAGCGGTGCTTTCAAACTCAGTTCTCGGGATAGAGCTGGTAGGGGACAGCTGCAGTCATTTAGGAGAGTATGAGGTTTTGTTTTGCTATTCCCATATTGACATCCAGCTTGGAGAGCTCAATAAACTACCGGGGTGCTGTTGAGCCCTGTAGATAGTTCATTGATGCTTAGTGTCATTGTGCAGCTACCAGCTTGTATGAGCAAGCGGCTTATACAGAGTCTACGGGAGCACTGCATTGCACCCATGATCTGCCGATTGCAGGTTCAAAGTTTTGCAGGCTCTGAGCAAAAAAACAACATGTTTTTCTTTTATTTTTTCTTTACAGAAAGGTGAACTTATGCTTTAAAACTCAGAACTTAGCCGAGCCCATCTAAGGCTCGTGGACACCTTTACGCCCAATCCAAAAAAAAAAAAAAAACACGACTAGACCTTCTGAGAAATACCAAGCAAATATATCATACGTTACCATTAACATTTTATACTTACTTATCTGAAGCTTTGGAAGCCTTTGAGGTCAGTTTTGATGTTGAAGCTGCCCTCATTAGCCTGTTTCGACTGTCATCAGAGGATTCCCATGCATTGTGCGATTTTTCAATGGTGGAGGTTCTCTTTATACTGGCGGGGTTTAGAAAATACAGTTACCTTAAATGTTACAATAAAGAAACATCAAGCAAATAATGACAGATACTGCAAGGTGTCTACGCAGCCATATAACAAAAAGGTAAAGAAAAATCCAAGGAAATACATAAAAAAGCACATGGCAGCCATTTTGAAGAGGACTGGCATCCATAACCAGACCGGTCACTGTCCTGGTTTTTAAATACAAGTACAGAGAGGGGGTTAAAGACAATATTCTGAAAACCTAACATTTAAGTTAGAAAGCAAATTTAGTTAGTAAAGCAGGCAGGCACCACCATAGACTATGAAGGGTGAGGACAACACACATTGCACGTTACAATTTATTCATATGGAAGAAGGTAGACACAAACGGAAAGAGGAAACACCACAGAGATGCTAATGACCACAGAAGCATGCCTGTCTGCAAGTCCTCATTTCATTATTTAAGCTGAATCTGTCAGTTATTTAAACAGCTGAGGTGAGAACATTGCAAAGTGTTTAGCAGTAAAGTTCCTGCTTTGATGAGAATTTTGGAGTAGATTAGTAACAGGGAAATCACAAGAGCAGGGGTAATTGTTGACACCCAAGCAAAGCTTAGAAACAGCAAATTTTAAAAGTGAGGATACAAGGGCATTTAGACACTCCTATATGCCAGGCAAGAGTTGTAATGATTCAAATCATGTGTTTAAAAAAAGAGAAACAAAAAAATAAAAAAGAAGATATGATCATCATGTCTATTGACCCACAACTTCACAAAAGACCAAATGTGATGAGCAGCCTAGGTAGAAGAACATTGAGTTCTTCACTGAACAAACCATTTTCAGATGAACCAAGTTAGTATGCCTCCAGTTTTATCAATTCAATTGAAGAGTTGTTGCATACAAGAGGCTACATTCAAGCTATCCTTGGAAATTCTAAGAGACCTTCCCGCCAATATCTGTAGAATTATGCAGCGTCCAGGAGAAAAGAGCCATTCAACATAAGTTATTGCAGAGAAAAGCAGAAAGCCTAAATAGACTGGTGTACAACAAAAGTATTATTCAGTTTACACTAGCCTAAGTAATGTTAAAGTGGAGGTTCACCCAAACATGCATATAAGATCATATTCTTTATATTTCCAACATGTGCAGTATGCCCCCCCCCCTTTTTTTGGCTATACATACCGCGGGAGTAGGTGTTTTTATGCAGATGCGCAATGTCACCTGGGACTTCGCCCAGATGATTGACGTCCTTGAGAAAAAGTTCCCCCCTGTTGCGTAAGCGCGTCTCGAGAGTCAGAGTTTCCGAAAGTAGCCGAACTGCGACTCAGCTCTACACGGTGCCTGCGCACCGACTAGCCGTGTAGAGCTGACAGCGTAGGGGCCGTATAGATCTGACAGTTCGGCTACTTTCGGAAACTCCGTGACGCGCCTACGCAATAGGGGGGCCCGGGGGACTTTTTCTCAAGGACATCAATCATCTGGGAGAAGTCCCAGGTGACATTGTGCCTCTGCATAGAAACGCCTACACCCGCGGGAGTACCCAGAAGCCGGGTGGAAAATAGCCATAATAAGGTATGCATCGCCAAAAAAAAAAGGCATACTGTACATGTTGGAAGTGTAAAGAATATGATCTTATATACAAGTTATTTGGGTGAACCTCCGCTTTAAGGAGAAAATATATGATCAATGCACTGGCCCCTGAAGATGTGCTTCAGAAACAAAATATGTTGGGTGGAGTGTAAGCGGCTGACTCTTTCATGCTTGCCGGTGGAGAATGTTTGGCTCACAAAAGCTGTGCGACAGTATTTCACTATGGGGCTTATTTACTAAAACTGGGGAGTGCAAAATCTGGTACAACTCTGCATAGAAACCAATCAGCTTCCAGGTTTAACTGCAAAAAAAAAAGCTGAAGTTAGAAGCCGATTGGCTACCATGCATAGCTGCACCAGATTCTCCAGTTTTAGTAAACCTAACTCTACGAGTCTGTCCTTTTCCTCTCTCCATGGTCCATTTATGTTGTTTTAAGTAGTTTGGGGTGGCTACCTGAGAGGGTTCATCTGATAGTGACTGGTTACGTTGTTGTGTGCCACTTAAGACTCAATTGATTGGGAGGTGGTAAACAGACTAGTTCATCCGCAACAGCTGTGTCAGTGCAGGCAGGGGATGGAGCCTAGCCTGGCCCCTACATTGGACACTCAAGAGGAAAAGGGGCAACCCCTGAATGCTGCACATCTATGTATCCCACAAGGTAAGGGAACCTTAGCCTGGACTCTGACCAGGCCACCCTTCCTATGGGGGTACTTGTGCATACACGATCTCGAGCTGGGCTGCTTGCGTCTATTTCAACACACAGCCTGGCTCGCTTTTTATTTACAGCAGCTGGAGCCAATGTCTAGCACTGCTTTCAGCCAAACCTTTGAGACAGCGGAGATTGGAGAGGGGAGAAGAGCTGCTGCAGGCGACCCTAAAAGTCCACCCTAAAACTAAAATACCTGTATCCATAGACATCCACAAACTAACACTAACCTATCTAATTATGTAAAGAATAATTCAGTATACATACTTTTAAGCCAATCCGGTCTCTAGCTGTGGAAGCTCCGCAGAGGAAACAACCAATAATGGCTGTGAAGTTAATGGGGAGTGACATCACCCATAAAGTTACCATGGGGCTTCCATTGTCGGACGTGTCCTCTGCACCCTCCTCCACAGCAAAGCTGCAGCTGACAGCTCAGCATTGGATCGGGTTGGATCTGCGTTAAAAAAAAGGTACGCATACCGATTTCTTCTTTACAGGGAAAGATAGGTTTCTAGTGTTAGAGTGGACTTCTACTTTAACGCAGAAAAGGCATGAAGTAAAAAAAAAATTAAAAAAATTAAAACCTTTACAACCACTTTCAAATACACTATAGTTCTCTTTCGTAAAAAAGGCCAAGTATTCCAAAGCACGCCAATTTGTACTAGAACTATATTATATCCGGAAACATTTTATTGGTATATCAACAGTAGCTTAATGTTCTGTAAAATGCCATTAAACCTGATTAAAATCAGTGTAGCAAACTGGTTTTATTTCCGCTGATGTTTGTGAAGATGAATCTCGCTTTCTATGGCTTTTTGGGTTACATTGCAAATCTGTTAATAGCTCAGTTTTTAAACAATAAAACAATCTAAAGTTCCAGATTACTCCTTTAAAGCGGAACATGACACTCTGCCAGCATTTTAGTATGCCCTTTGTGTGTAACAAACATTTATGGCTTCAGCCTGACAAGCTTGAACAGAGCATTCTTAGCTGAGGAACACATAGTTGTAAGTGCACTTGAGTTATTGTAAAGATTCTCAGCATACTTAGAGGCTCTTAATAGGACTGAGCCTGAGGACACGCTAGAAGGGATTGTTCAACACTGAAGACGTGCTAGAGGGGAATTTTCAACACCGAGGACACGCTAGAGGCGATTGTTCAACGCTAGAGAACATGGTCAATGACTGCTGAAGATCATTGCCATTACAGCCCCTTTACAAATTAAACTTTCCCACACTTGAGATCTACCTCTTCAATACTTTTAAAACTTCTTGTCTCCAAATGCAATATTACTCACCACAATATCTATAAGAACAGATCATAGCAAGTAAAAAAAAAAAAAAAAAGGGAGGGTGGACAGTGCAGAAAATATGATCTAAATTAAATGCATCTGTCAGATGCCAGTCTGATCAATATTTTTTATCTCTTGCATGAGCTGTCTTTAAAAATATACCATATGTATCGGCGTATAACACTTTAAGAGGGAAGTTTAAGGAAAAAAAAAAAAACATTCCACAGCCCCCTGCGTATAACACGCAGGCACAGTTAACCCTCTATTTTCAGGGGGAAAAGGTGACTTATACGCCAATAAATACAGTAGGTACTGTGTTGTGATGGAGTAGCACTGGCAGTGTGGGTGCTGTATTACCAAGCAGAAGTTTACATAGTGCACATGTTTACATATTGTGCTACTGAGAAAATAAAGCGCAACTATACCTAACCTAGTTATGGTCACTTTCCCTATATCACAAGATAAGAGAGTCGCGTCTCCTCTTAGGCTGCGTACACACGAGGAGACATGTCCGCTGAAACTGGTCCGCAGACCAGTTTCCGTGGACATGTCCAATCGTGTGTACAGCCTAGCGGACAGGTTTCCAGCGGACAAAAGTTTCTAAGCATGGTTAGAAACTTGTCCCCTGGAAACCTGTCCATCGGACATGTCCGATGGTTAGTACGCCCAACCATCGGACCGAAATCCCGCGCATGCGTCGAATTGATTTGACGCATGCGTGGAAGCATTAAACTTCCTTGTTTGAGCACGTCGGTGTCTTCTACGTCACCGCGTTCTCTGCCCGCAGGGATTTTGGTCTGATGGTGTGTACACATATCAGACCAAAATATCCCTTCAGACATGTCCGATGAAAACGGTCCGTCGGACGTGTCTCATCGGACATGCCTCCTCGTGTGTACGCGGCCTTAGTGTTTCAGGTCAGGTACCAATAAAGTCCAACTAACCATCTAGGGCAGGAAAACACTGACTAGATGCCTTCAAGGCTAAGCGCCAGCTGTACTGGTCTAATTTTGAAGCAGTGTTTGCTAAACAGGGTCTTAAAGTGGAATTTCTGTAAAGAATTAAGACCTGCCCTTGGTTAGTATGTCCATTATTATAAGTGTTATATTGTGCATTATTAGAATTGCAGATTGTCCGATTAGAAACAATATAGTCTAATCACGACCAGGTCTCCAAACTGCGGGCTGGATGTGTCCCTGCTTGCATTCATCTGGCCCCTGGGGTACTGTTCCTCCCACTAAAATGTCAATGATGGGGTACTATCCCCCCCATTACAAATGATGGGGTACGAGAGATAGAGAGAGAGAGATCTATATATCTAAAAAAATTAACGTGACACTGTAGGCCAACATCCGTATGTGTATGGATAAAACAAAAACTAGAACGAAGTCAGACTATATAGGCCAAACAAGGAGTCTTGTATAAAATAAATTATGTTTAAAAACAAGGAACGGTCATAAAAGCAAATATTGTGTGGTGCTTATCGGATCAACTGCACTTAAAGAGATTGTAATGGTCTTGTTTTATAATTCCAAATGATGGCAAGGAGGTCCTCATGTGTCAATGCTTTTCGCCAAAATTAGGCTTCATCAGGAAGCATGAGCACACTACAGTAAGCCTCGAAAGAAAAAACAGAGCCATCACTTTGCTCTGCAACCTAGCACCAAAATGCACATGATCTCCTGAATGGGCACCAGAGCAACAGGGGGAGGTCATCACGATTTTATACGAGACTCCTTCTTTGGCCAATATAGTGAGACTGAGTTTTTGGTTTATCTTGGCTTTATTCCCCCCAAATACACCAAATTTGGGGCTTTCTTCCTCCTCACACGGACCGCCAAATCTATGGAATTGTGTACTTTCACCAATTTCGAGACATGTTTTACCTTCATTGGTCATAGTCTGACCCCCTTCAAGTCTGCAGCACAGTTAACTGGCCCTTTGTTTGGAAAGTTGGAAGGTCTCTGGTCTAGAAAGTCAGCATTCCTCCTGAACGCTACCAACAAAAGTGAACCAGTTCAGCCAAAGGTGGCTGCTCAGAGGCACTACCTGGAACCATTTTCAGTGTCTAAGCATCATGGTACACCCCCGACCAGCCTCGCTCCCACATGTCCCCTCTCTTGTCCCACCACCATCTGTGATGCCCTATGCGTTCGCATGAATGAGGATGCACAAGTGTCCTTATGAGTGCTCCAAAAGGAATGTACTTCCCCACCTCTTATCCTCCCAGCCTCTCTATTGCTTTCTGGAGTGACAGAGCTGCAAGTGGGCTTCTAAGGGTCCTTTTACATAGGGCAGACTCTGGCTGCGACCCGCTTGTTCAGCAGAGGGATCTGGCTGCAGGTGCCCACTGAGCAAGCAGATGACAGGTCCCTGTCCGCTCCACTTATTCAGCCCTTTGCTTGATGAGCAGATGCATGTAAACAGACCACCTGTCCATTTATACCTGACTATCATCTGTTTCACTAGATCAGCTATTCTCAACCAGGGTTCCGTGGAGCCGGTGGTATTACACCAATGATCTTCATAGTTCTCTGTAAGGGGGCATTTTTACCACTACTGTAAAAAAAAGGGCATTCTTTTTACTGACCACCAAAGTAAGGGGCATTCTTCCCACTGACCAATGAATGGGTTTTATCAGGGGTTCCTCGAGACCTGAAAATTATTTTTAGGGTTCCCCAATGGTAAAAAGGTTGAGAAAGGCTGCGCTAGATGGAAGGGGAAACCATTTCCCATCCATCAGTTTTCAAAGGATTGAATTGGACGTAGGCGGATGTAAAATCAGACATGTCAGCTTACAACCTGTGCTCCACAGGAGGAGAATGGAGGTTTCGATCAGGTCCGCCTGAAAAATTAGCATTGTGTGTGAAAGGGGACTAAAGAAACACATTTTACACATATCAATATACTAATATAGTGTAACTGATTGCATGGAGTCAATAGCAAGCCTTTCCTTCCACTTTAAGTCTAAGAACAGTCCACACTTGTGTTGCAATGTTAGACACTGGGTACCATTTCTGTAGAAAATATTCACTGCTTAGTCACACATTTGAGGATAGGTTTTTGGAAAAAAGGGCAGGCTATTGTGTTTGTAAATTAATAAACGTGGATTAATCTTGTAAACTGCTTTTTACATAAAACTCAACTGTGTGCAAATGTCCTTGTCCCCCCTAAGCCAATTTCCCAGTCTCCTTTATACAGACCAGTTTAAGTGGATGGCAACCAATCAAAATGTTTGAGAGCTCAGAGGACCCCATAAACATAAATCCCAAAACCACTGCACATAAACAAGTGCGTGCGTGCAGGTAGCTTTAATGAAAGTGGGGCAAGGGGTGTCAAAACATTTGGCACAAAAAAAAAAACTGCCCCTCCCATATTAAAGTTCTGGGCTGTACAAGCAATGCATATTCCCGCTGAGGAAGTTTGTGGAAACGTAACGTGTATGGGGGGGGGGAGGAGCATACAGACGTCGCTCGCTGCTGTCCTTTTCAGAAACAAACCTGTCGTTTGTTTTTATATGCTGCCGATCGCTTGGATTTTTGTGAGTAGTTTATGCTTACCCAATACATTTTTAGCATTTTGAAACAGAGGGCACTTAGATCTGTTTTTTTTCCATTATCTGCTGCGGATTGCTGAGGGACCCGACATGACATTTTGCCATCGGGTGTATCTGCATTTATGATATCTGCTTGCAAGACTACCTGGTAACACAGGAGTCCATGTCTTAAGGTGAGAGTGACCAATCCTGTAGTGGTGGAGGAATCACTTATTGTTTGAGCTCACGTCACCGGTGAACCTTATGTGGAGTTTGGAATTTGTCACACAATTCTTTGGACTTGTGGACTTTTTTGTTTTAGTTCTTGTGTTTTTTTCACTTCACACTTATGCTGCATCAATTGTATTTTTTATGCACTGCACTTAAAAAAAAAAAAAAAAAGTATAATGCGTATCTTTTTGGATTTTGTGAATTTCCTTAAGTGTTCAGCTTGCATTTATTAGGGAGGGGGATTTATTTACACATTTATTGTATTTTTGCGCCGATTGCAGCTCTTGCTATTTATATTCCCATCTCTCCTAATATTTTTGCAAAAGCTGGAAAGCAAAGCAATTTAAGCACTATAGAGAAGCAAAATTTGCAACCTTTTTACCAGCTGTTGCAATAGCGATCTCAGCCAGGCACTGTATAGGCAATGCAGAGACACATTTGCTCTTGGACAGACAGCAGCAGCGGCTCACAGATAAAGTGCTACTTGACAGTGTGCCCCTCCCCATTCTGGCACTGCAGATGACAACACAGACTAATCATTACAACTCTTGCCACTTGTACCCTCCTCGGTGTGATATAAACCTTTTGGTTGAAGCAGCGTTCCTGCTTTCCTGATTTTGCCTGTGTGTTTGGCTGGTCTGTGGGGAAGGTTGGGGAGAAGGAGCTGCCTGATTTAATGGGCTCTGATCATTTGTATTTGATTCCTCTTTGACGCCTTGGGGTCTCTCTTTCTTTTTCTCTGTGCTACTGTAAAAATAAATGAGAACAACATAAACACAATTGACAATGAAATATAAGGAGGAAAAATAAACAAAATAAATGGTAATGGAGTAACAAGGTCACAAAATCACAAATCACCTGTGACACTGGAGGGCTTCTGTACATAAAGTAAAGTAGTAATTAGGCTTCAGGGTGTTCTTTTTTTTTCAAATAATGGACAAATCCCCCTAGAAGTGCAGACAAACTGCCTGCAATATTAATTTATTCTGGCCATTAAAATAAATGGACCGCTTAGATTCTAAAGCAATTAGCACTTAAGCGTGTTACATGCTGCATTCGTCTGGTATTTTTGTTGGGCATGTAAATGCCTACTGTATGTGTGCATGAATGGAGGGGCATTTAGAAGGCAAAAAAGAGAAAAAAGTCTAACACCCTTAACCACTTCCCAGGGCAATTTTCAGCGCCGCACAATTGTCAAAGGGCAACACTGTACCCAAATAAAATAAAACATTTCCACACAAATAGCTCTCTTTTGGTGGTATTCATTCATCACTGGGTTTTTAAAAAAAAAAAAATTTCCAAAAAATGTCAGAAAAGTTTAAAAAAAACCTTCACTGATGTGAGCTGATGAGGAAGCACTAATGTGCAGCACTGATAGGTGTGTCTGATATGCAGCACTGATCTGAAAGGTAGCACTGAAAGGCCTCGATTGGCACAAAATGGGCTCACTAATGGGCACTGCACTGATGATCAGTGCCCCGATTGTCTGTACAGGTCTCTCCTGTGAGGAAATGCCGCTGATGGGCTCTCCTCTGTCAGTGTGAGACAAGGAGAGGCAATTACTGGTGATCTGCCAATATGGTTCCGGCTATCAGGATGGTTCCTGTAAGGACTGCGCAGGTGCAATCCTTGCCGACGAAAATCTCCGAACCTCGGCCGGCATCCAAGGGCGACGTGGAATTTGAGGAAAGTGGCCAGGTGGCCTCACGCCCTCGCTGCGCTCACTCGGACTGCTGTTTTTTTTTTTTTTTTTAACATCCTCCAATCCACAGGGATGTTAAGGAATGAGCCTGGATGCCGGCCGAGGTTTGGAGATTTCTGTCATCAAGGATTGCGCCTGCGCAGTCCTTACAGCAACCATCTGGATAGGGGAACAATACCGACAAGTCACCAGCATTTCCTTGTTTACATATGATCAGCTGTGATTGGACACATGGTCTGATCACATGGTTAAATTGTCTTTACCGAGATCAGGGTTGAGCCGTGTCCCAGCATGATCGCTGCGGGCGTGCAGGCGCGTCGAGACTGGGGCAACGTCATCCCAGAACAGAGCACCCCGTCCCCATTTGTCTATATGGCGGGCGTGAGGTAGTTAAAAGTGGAGTATTGGCACCCAGTTTGCATGAGGCTTAAAACAATTTCATAAAAAATAAACACAGGTCGATCAAGGAGTGGCTGTGTATGAATTATTGTAGAAAAAAGGTTTTTCGTGTTGCGTCACTTTTTTTTATTATACAGAATTTATATAGCAACAGTTTGGGCAGCACTTTACAATATATAGGGGAGACAAAACAATTACAATACATTTCAATGCAGCGGAATTAGGACGACAAGTGGACTTAAAACTTCCCCCAAATGACTTCCATCTGGCTAAGGTATAGGATCCTGGGGAGATTTTTTATCAAAGTAACAGCAGAGCGCTGCTTCCTGGCCACAGTAGATACTTTATGATGATTAAATTCCCCAGCACACGGTTGATGGGACACTGCATTACAATAGAGAATAATGGCAATCCCCATCTGCACCTAGGTGTGAAGATTGTCATTAGACTCCATGGGAATGCATAGGTCGTCTGTATATACATCCCTGTGCAGGCGGTCCCATTTATGTCAGTTAAAGCGGAATTCCGGCCACAATTTCACTTTTTAAATATAAATACCCCTGTAATACACAAGCTTAATGTATTCTAGTAATGTTAGTCTGTAAACTAAGGTCCGTTTTGTTAGGTTGTTACAGCATTTAGATACTTTATAAAACAGGAATTGACCGGGGCCATCTTAAGTGTGGGAATCAGGAAGTCAGACTGTATGACTTCCTGGATTTCAGCCTTGCTGATCTCGCACATGCTCAGTGCTGCACAAGCAATATAATAGGTTTCAGGTCAGGTTTCCATAGCAACAGGAGTGTCAGAGGAAGTTGCCGCCCCTTATCTATGCAAATCTCTCCTCCCCTCCTCCTTCCAGGAACCAGGAAATATACAAAATCATTTAAAATTGAGTACTGTCCATGATACTTTTTTTATTTGCACTAACATACAATTTTTCAGGACAAGCTTTCGGGGTGTTACCCCTTCACCCCGAAAGCTTGTCCTGAAAAATTGTATGTTTGTGCAAATAAAAAAAGTATCACGGACAGTACTCAATTTTATCTGTCACAATTGCACTAATACGGCTACAATCACGATCACAGCGCACCGATCACAGCACAACACAACGGTGTGACAGGGGCCAGTGTGGTGTGACAGGGGCCGATGCAGTGTAACAGGGGCCGGTGTGACAGGGGCCAGTGTGGTGTGACAGGGGCCGATGCAGTGTAACAGGGGCCGGTGTGACAGGGGCCAGTGTGGTGTGACAGGGGCCGATGCAGTGTAACAGGGGCCGGTGTGACAGGGGCCCGATGTGACGGGGGTCACGGGGCCGATGCGGTGGGGCCAATGCGGTGTGACAGGGGCCAGTGTGACAGGGGCCAGTGCGACAGGGGCCGGTGCGGTGTAAAGGGGCAGGTGTGGTGCGACAGGGGCCGGTGCGGTGTAAAGGGGCAGGTGTGGTGCGACAGGGGCCGGTGCGGTGTAAAGGGGCAGGTGTGGTGCGACAGGGGCCGGTGCGGTGTAAAGGGGCAGGTGTGGTGCGACAGGGGCCGGTGCGGTGTAAAGGGGCAGGTGTGCTGCGACAGGGGCCGGTGCGGTGTAAAGGGGCAGGTGTGCTGCGACAGGGGCCGGTGCGGTGTAAAGGGGCAGGTGTGCTGCGACAGGGGCCGGTGCGGTGTAAAGGGGCAGGTGTGCTGCGACAGGGGCCGGTGCGGTGTAAAGGGGCAGGTGTGCTGCGACAGGGGCCGGTGCGGTGTAAAGGGGCAGGTGTGCTGCGACAGGGGCCGGTGCGGTGTAAAGGGGCAGGTGTGCTGCGACAGGGGCCGGTGCGGTGTAAAGGGGCAGGTGTGCTGCGACAGGGGCCGGTGCGGTGTAAAGGGGCAGGTGTGCTGCGACAGGGGCCGGTGCGGTGTAAAGGGGCAGGTGTGCTGCGACAGGGGCCGGTGCGGTGTAAAGGGGCAGGTGTGCTGCGACAGGGGCCGGTGCGGTGTAAAGGGGCAGGTGTGCTGCGACAGGGGCCGGTGCGGTGTAAAGGGGCAGGTGTGCTGCGACAGGGGCCGGTGCGGTGTAAAGGGGCAGGTGTGCTGCGACAGGGGCCGGTGCGGTGTAAAGGGGCAGGTGTGCTGCGACAGGGGCCGGTGCGACAGGGGCCGGTGCGACAGGGGCCGGTGCGACAGGGGCCGGTGCGACAGGGGCCGGTGCGACAGGGGCCGGTGCGACAGGGGCCGGTGCGACAGGGGCCGGTGCGACAGGGGCCGGTGCGACAGGGGCCGGTGCGACAGGGGCCGGTGCGACAGGGGCCGGTGCGACAGGGGCCGGTGCGACAGGGGCCGGTGCGACAGGGGCCGGTGCAGTGTGACCGGGGCCAAGGCGGTGTGACAGGGGCCGATGCAGTGTAAAGGGGCAGGTGTGCTGTGACAAGGGCCGGTGCGGTGTGCTGTGACAAGGGCCGGTGCGGTGTGCTGTGACAAGGGCCGGTGCGGTGTGACGTGACAGGGGCCGGTGCGGTGCGACAGGGGCCGGTGCGGTGCGACAGGGGCCGGTGCGGTGCGACAGGGGCCGGTGCGGTGCGACAGGGGCCGGTGCGGTGCGACAGGGGCCGGTGCGGTGCGACAGGGGCCGGTGCGGTGCGACAGGGGCCGGTGCGGTGCGACAGGGGCCGGTGCGGTGCGACAGGGGCCAGTGTGACAGGGGCCAGTGTGACAGGGGCCAGTGTGACAGGGGCTGGTGTGACAGGGGCCGGTGCGATGTGACAGGGGCTGGTGTGACAGGGGCCGGTGCGATGTGACAGGGGCCGGTGTGACAGGGGCCGGTGTGACAGGGGCCGGTGTGACAGGGGCCGGTGTGACAGGGGCCGGTGTGACAGGGGCCGGTGTGACAGGGGCCGGTGTGACAGGGGCCGGTGTGACAGGGGCCGGTGCGACAGGGGCCGGTGCGACAGGGGCCGGTGCGACAGGGGCCGGTGCGACAGGGGCCGGTGTGACAGGGGCCGGTGCGACAGGGGCCGGTGCGACAGGGGCCGGTGCGACAGGGGCCGGTGCGACAGGGGCCGGTGCGACAGGGGCCGGTGCAGTGTGAGGGGCCAAGGCGGTGTGACAGGGGCCGATGCAGTGTAAAGGGGCAGGTGTGCTGTGACAAGGGCCGGTGTGGTGTGACGTGACAGGGGCCGGTGCGGTGCGACAGGGGCCGGTGCGGTGCGACAGGGGCCGGTGCGGTGCGACAGGGGCCGGTGCGGTGCGACAGGGGCCGCTGCGGTGCGACAGGGGCCAGTGTGACAGGGGCTGGTGTGACAGGGGCCGGTGCGGTGTGACAGGGGCCGGTGTGACAGGGGCCGGTGTGACAGGGGCCGGTGTGACAGGGGCCGGTGTGACAGGGGCCGGTGTGACAGGGGCCGGTGCGACAGGGGCCGGTGCGACAGGGGCCGGTGTGACAGGGGCCGGTGTGACAGGGGCCGGTGTGACAGGGGCCGGTGCGACAGGGGCCGGTGCGACAGGGGCCGGTGCGACAGGGGCCGGTGCGACAGGGGCCGGTGCGACAGGGGCCGGTGCGACAGGGGCCGGTGCAGTGTGACCGGGGCCAAGGCGGTGTGACAGGGGCCGATGCAGTGTAAAGGGGCAGGTGTGCTGTGACAAGGGCCGGTGTGGTGTGACGTGACAGGGGCCGGTGCGGTGCGACAGGGGCCGGTGCGGTGCGACAGGGGCCGCTGCGGTGCGACAGGGGCCGCTGCGGTGCGACAGGGGCCGCTGCGGTGCGACAGGGGCCGCTGCGGTGCGACAGGGGCCGCTGCGGTGCGACAGGGGCTGGTGTGACAGGGGCCGGTGCGGTGTACAGGGGCCGGTGCGGTGTACAGGGGCCGGTGCGGTGTACAGGGGCCGGTGCGGTGTACAGGGGCCGGTGCGGTGTACAGGGGCCGGTGCGGTGTACAGGGGCCGGTGCGGTGTACAGGGGCCGGTGCGGTGTACAGGGGCCGGTGCGATGTGACAGGGGCCGGTGTGACAGGGGCCGGTGTGACAGGGGCCGGTGTGACAGGGGCCGGTGTGACAGGGGCCGGTGCGGTGTAAAGGGGCAGGTGTGCGGTGTAAAGGGGCAGGTGTGCGGTGTGACAGGGGCCGGTGCGGTGTGACAGGGGCCGGTGCGACAGGGGCCGGTGCGACAGGGGCCGGTGCGACAGGGGCCGGTGCGACAGGGGCCGGTGCGACAGGGGCCGGTGCGACAGGGGCCGGTGCGACAGGGGCCGGTGCGACAGGGGCCGGTGCGACAGGGGCCGGTGCGACAGGGGCCGGTGCGACAGGGGCCGGTGCGACAGGGGCCGGTGCGACAGGGGCCGGTGCGACAGGGGCCGGTGCGACAGGGGCCGGTGCGACAGGGGCCGGTGCGACAGGGGCCGGTGCGACAGGGGCCGGTGCGGTGTGACAGGGGCTTGGCCCCCGGCACACTGAAATCGGTCCCTGTCACATGTTCCCAACAGAGAGAGACAGAGACAGGGGTGGGAGAGAGAGGGTCAGTGAGAGAGATGGAGCAGGGTCTGATCAGTGGAAGTGCTCACTTGGAATCGTTCCCAGGGGCTGGCTCACTATATTCAGCAGCTTGTCAGCGTGGCTGCTTGTTTTTTATCTTCCCACCCACCTCCCCTTCACAAACGAGCACACAGGAGGGGCGGGACTCAGGAGAGGTGTGAGGCTGCTTGTGACAGACATGCTGGAGGTGGATTGGATGAGCACACAGGAGGGGCGGAACTCGGAAGAAGTGAGCATTTGTTGTGCCTGACACATGATCTCAGAGGGGAGGGATTCAGCTGTGCTGGACATTGTTCACAGAGTGTCAGAGGCAGAGCTAAGAGCCGCGCGGGGGGGAGGGGGGGGTGAGCGGCGGCGCTGACGACACATAACAGTTGCTCCCAGGAGGCAAAGCAGCAGTGATTGACGGCCTCTGGCCGCGGCGGAGGGAAGACAGCACATGGACAGCACAGTGAGTTTTTAAAAAATAAAAATAAATAGATGCCAATTCGATTTAAGGGGGCAGTATGAAAACGAATGAGATATAGTTGAAAAAGAGGGTGGAGCTCCACTTTAAGATGCAGCGGCTACATGGACAGCCTCTGCGCCCAAATTTACAGCTGTGCAGGTGGATGGGCCAGAACACAGACCATTTGCATTCACGGTTGAGCACCTGCATGGCTGTTAGATTTGGGGCAGGGGCCGTGTCCATGTAGCCGCTGCATCCAAATTGAAATAAATGGGACCGCCTGCACAGGGATGTATATACAGAAGACCTATGCATTCCCATGGAGTCTAATGACAATCTTCACACCTAGGTGCAGATGGGGATTGCCATTATTCTCTATTGTAATGCAGTGTCCCATCAACCGTGTGCTGGGGAGAGCGAGAGGAATTTGATCATCATAAAGTATCTACTTTGGCCAGGACGCAGCGCTCTGCTGTTACTTTGATAAAAATCTCCCCAGGATCCTAAACCTAAGCCAGATGGAAGTCATTTGAGAGAAGTTTAAGTCCACTTGTCCTCCTATTCCTCCTGCATTGAAATGTATTGTAATTGTTATGTCCCCCTTTATATTGTAAAGTGCTGCCCAACCTGTGCATCCCTGTGCAGATAAGGAGAGCCTTCTATACACACTATAATAATGTTATAAACTGAAGTGTTTACATTTTCATTCAGTGTCTGTGTGAGCAATGCTACTTAAAGTGGAGTTTCTATCCCAAAATTATTTTTTTCATTATTGTGCTTATTGGACCTAAAAAAAAATAAAAAAAAAATAAAAAAAAGTTCACTTGCCTGGAAATGCTTGTTGCTAAACCTGTCTTCGGAATCACCTAGAATTCTGGCATCTCCCTCGGCTCCTCAGCACGCTAATGCTCCTGGGAAATGTGTGTCATTATTTCCCAGGATGCAGTGCACTACCCCATTATAACTCCCCATCCAAGACTTCCAGGAAGTGCTTGTGGGCTTCACAATGCCCACAAGCAAAATGACAACGGTGTTGACAGTTTTATAAACTATCCTTTTTTGAATAACTATGCGGCGCATTGTAAAATAGTAAATGACCGGATTTATATTATAGAAAACCCATGATGAAAGGACATACATTTAAAAAATGCCAATTGTGGTTGGAACCCTGCTTTAATGCACAATGCCTGAAAATGCATACATCAAGGCAGCACAAAAGGTAGATAAAGGTAGATGTGATTGGACCCTCAAGGTTTCATAAAACTAAAATAGAAAAAATTCAAGTCTGGTTCAGGAAAAAAAAAAAAAAACAACACCCCAACAATGCTTAGTCTGCAGTATTACAAACACAAATTAGTGAAATACTTTATTTCCCAAATATTATCCACTTTTTTTTCAAAAAGTCATTTGAATAATGAATTCTGTATTTGTCATAATGCTGTAAACAGATACATTTTTTTTTTTACATTTTTCATAAATATTAAATGGTGTGCTACTTTCTACTTGTGAACATCAAAACCAAGCTTTGATGGAATTTCTCATAGGATAAAATCGTGAGGCAACGCCAATTTAATCATTTTTCATGCAGCTCTTTGAAGCTCCGATGTGTAAAAATTGCATGTCAAAAAGGGAGGAAAAAAAGATTATATATATATATATATACACACACACACACACACACACACACACACACACACAAACCAAGCCCCAATATTATATATATCACATAATATAAAATATTTTTAGGTAATAAATATATATTCTACTTATTTTCCCCTAATATGCAGTCACTCGGAAGGTGGGCCTTAACACAGAGCAGCTACATATATGTGTTTCTATGTAAAACAATTTACTGTGCTGAGAGTGCACATCCAGCACAGTAACTGAAGTGTCATGGAAAGATCTTTATGCATTTTTGCGATCGAAAGCTTTTGATCATGTGACCGTTCTAACAACCAATTACAGCAGTCACATAATTGGAATGCTTGCCTCCATCTCTCAGATTTTTGATGCATTAGAACCGCCTGTTCATTTTGATCCGATCCCATCCACCAGACAGAGTCACCATCCGCCTGGATATCAAACAAAATAGGATAGCAGCGGATGTCAGCGGACGTGTCACCCCCGACATCCACTGCTCCTTAGGAATAAATAGAGGGTCGGATCAGGTCCACTTGAAAAACTGACAAGCGGACCCGATCAGAAAGCCAGTGTGAAAAGGGGCTCTCAGACTTTAAAATCGTTTAGCAGCTGACCTCATTTACACAACTTACACCTGCCCTCCCCCTCCAGGAGATTGCTCCCACCCACCTCTGTACTCACAGTCACGCAAATTGGAGTTAAATGGTGCTTTAATAAAGCTTGCTAAAAGCTCTGCAAAATCTTTGTCGACACTTGCTGTTCATAGAGCCCTTATAAAAGCTGAAGCCTGTGTGAAACAGACCTTCGAGGGATTCATCCTCCATTTATCTTGTTACCACTACCATCGAAAGTGAAAGCAAATCCCAAATTTTGGGTTGTCCCCAGTACAGTAATAGAGGGAAAATCTTAAATCTTCCCAAATCTCTGGCTATAGGACAGGAAATCAAGGTAATTTTTTCCAAGGGGACCTAGATGGCAAAACAAAAACAAAAAAAAACTAAACAATAAAATGACAGCGGGTTATAACCTTCCCTTAGGCTTGGTTCACACCCATGCAGTTTGCATTTGATCGTTTCTGCAGTGCTTTTTGCACACGCGATTTAACCACAATTTGCTTTTATCATATTTTATGCAAGTGTGGTAAAAATTGCATCAATATCGTACTACATGCTTTTCTGCAGCTGCTCCATTAATATCCATCTAACCAAAAGCACCGCTGTGCGTTTAAAAAGATCCCCTGACCCTTTTCCAAAAATGCAGTGGCTGAAAAAAAAAGCATAGATGTGAACGTGTCCCAGTTAACTTAACCGCAGTGCGTTTCTGCAAAAGGCACCAAAAAAAACGTATAGGTGTGAACCAGGCCTTACTTTATCCACATTGAAGGAAAAAAAAAAAAAAACAAAGAAAAGGTTTTGTCTATAGTTCTAATTCTAACAGAGAATTCCATGACATTTCAAATGTACACAATATAACTGGGCACCAACATTTAGACCGCCTTTCACACTGGGGCAGTTTTCAGGCACTTTAGTACAAAGTGCCTGAAAATGCGCCCTAAAAAAGTTTTAGAAAAGTTGGCACACGTTTGTCCTGCTTACCATTATCACTGAATGTAAACCACCTTTCCCTACAGGTAAAAACCTATAATACGGCTTACTTGTAGGTACTGGAAATCGAAACCTCTATGGTTTAGAAGATATACGCAGACATAATCGACGCATGCACACTGAAGAAAGTGCACGATCTGTACCGTGACCGCCGCATGCGAGTGATGCCACGCAACTCCAGCCAATAGCAGAGCTGGAGTCCATGGCCCTGAAAGGAAGAAGGGTCAAAGATGGAGGCAATTGGACAGCTGGGACAGCGATGACATTACGGGCTTCTTCTGCAGGCAAATGTCACATAATGGGCTAGAATGCCATGCATACCAGCCAACTATGCTTTCATGCCAAACACTACTGCAAAAACGAATGCGAATGCTACTGGTGCTTTTATAATGTTCAGTGTGCCTTAGGAGTCAAGAGACTACTCCATTAAAATTTAGCATCTCAGGTCTTTTTTTTTTTTTTTTTATAGATGGTAAATACCTTTTAGCAGCCGATGCCAATGTGTCTTTTCTGGTAACAGATCCAGTAAGGGTTGGTTTTCTGGTTCCTGCTCCTCCATTGGTAATGCAAGACATAGAAAGGGCTTCACGTAGTGCTGGAGGACCTGGGAAAAACATAAAATAAAACTCAATAAAGTATTTGGTATGACTGCATTAGGCGGTTATTCCAGCACAGTCCCGCTGCTAGACAAGGCAGAATGCCCCGTTTCCTGTGTGCCCGTTTCACACCACTGCAGTGTGTGTGTGTGTGGGGGGGGGGGGGGGGGGGGGGAGATACAGCAGAGAGGAATTTCCCTATACTCCCTAAGGCCACGTACACACGATCAGACCAGTCCGCTGAAACTTGTCCGACGGACCGTTTTCATCGGCCCAGGCTGAACTTGTCTGATGGTCTGATGTGCGTACACACCATCGGACCACAAATCCGATCAGACTAGAACGCGGTGACGTAGAACACGACGTGTGTTCAATGGAGCTGTCAGCTCAGGATCTCAGCGGCTTGCTGAGAGGCTGAGCATCAATCCAGGCATGTGGGCAGTTCCTGACTTGATTGTCATGATCTTGCCCGAGCTTGGACTGGCTATGTGAAATTAGCTGAAAATGGGTCACAGGAGTGCGGAAAGAACTGTGATCCACAGGAGAAGTACAGCAAATGAACTTTCGCCTGTACTTCATTAAATACAATCATTACACAAGGAATCGCCCCTCAATATTTATGAAAGAAAATAAAAAGACTACAACCGCGTTCTTCGATCAACCTATCAAAATTGACTTCAAAACCCCAAGTCCCGCTACAAGTCAAAAAGAGTACGAAGATTTGCAGTCCAAGGACCCCGGCTGTGGAACGCACTACAAACTAACATCCGCATGAAAGAAAACCATTGGGCCTTCAGAAAAAAACCTCAAGACCCACCTCTTCTGAAGGATCAGGACGACAATGAATACCAAGCGCCTTGAGGCGATTCAGGTTGCATTTGTAGCGCTATACAAGTTAATTACTCACTCATTGTGTGCAAATTAAACAAAACCATTTAAATTCTGCTCTAATCTACTAATGAGAATCAGCACTTCCTATTATGGAGTGGCAAGAAATGGCGGTTGCGCAGAGAATTATAAAATTGTTAATTATAAACATGGGCCAACAAACGATTCAAGAGACGCTTAGCAGTTGGTGCTATAAGCAGCAGTAGGGTGCAATTTCTTTCACTTCTTGGCATGAAAACCATTAACTGGAACAAGTGGGAGCTCTGTATAGTACATTATTCTTTTTTTTTTAATCCGACTCTAAGGCCACGTACACACGATCAGACCGGTCCGACTGACCGTTTTCATCGGACCACGCTGAAGTGGTCTGATGTGCGTACACACCATCGGGCCAAAAATCCGATCAGACCAGAACGCGGTGACGTAGAACACAACGACGTGCTGAAAAAAATAAGTTCAATGCTTCCAAGCATGCGTCGACTTGATTCTGAGCATGCGCAGGTTTTTGGTCCGATGCTTTTGTGTACTAACCATCGTTTTTGTCCGTCGGATACATTTTAAAGCAAGTTTTAAAACTTTGGTCTGACGGACAACGGTCCGATGGGCCGTACACACCATCGAATTGGTCCGATGAAACTGGTCTTAAGACCAGTTTCATCGGACCGGTCTGATCGTGTGTACGCGGCCTCAGAGAACCCCTGATACCCATTCAAGGACTACTAGGAGGTCCACGGACCGCAGGGGAAGAACCCCTGCTCTAGATAGTCTTCCTAATGCATTAACCTGTGCTGTGGATAATTAAATCATTAGATAGCTTCTCACCCAGAGCACATTTGTAAGCAGGTCTTTGATCTGTTGCGACACAACATCTACAAAACACACCTTTGTGCAACTGCAAAAGAAAAACACAACACCTTGGCCCGTGAATGGAAGATGTGTGTGGTTTAGAAATAAAAACAAACAATGATTTTCAGACATGAGGCAGATCACCTGAAATGACAGGTAATCCACAAGCCTGCAAATGTCACATTGTCCGACAATTAGCAATGTACGCAGTCTGAGAAATGCCCTTTTTATCTTTTTGGCTTAGCCCAACCACCAGATGTGAAATGAATACAAAACAAGTGCCGTCGTTTGGTGATCAGGTGGAGAGCCAAAACTGTCAGAAATCAAAGTAGTAAACATTTTCCACGCTTAATGGAATTAACTACCATTTTAAAAACGGGTCCTTTCATTTCAGGATGAAAAGATAAATGGTCACAGCATTTAGATACAGCTTTTTTTTTTCATAAAACCAAAGCCTTGCAATAAAAGTAGAATTAGAGATGACATTGTTTTTTGAATAGTGAAAGGAGAGGCTGAAATCCCTATCCAGATTTTTATTGCTGTCTGCGTCTCCACCGAGGATTTGCTTCACTTCCCATCATGTTGCCAGAGCTGGAGGGAAACCCTTATATTCCATCAGAGGGACACACACAGCAGTATATTGCTAATTGCTTGTCTCTTGCCAGTTGGAGAACTGTAGCGAGAAACTACACAGCGTACATCCTCGGGGAGAAGATATTCACACAACTGGAAGCAGTAAATGCCCATGGCCGCCAGCAATCAGCAAAATCTGAAGACATGGGCAATGTCCCTTTCACACGAGCGCCATTCAGTCATGTTTTTACTAAGGCCCCTTTCCCAGAGGTGAACCGATCGGGTATGCCTGTCAGTTTTACAGGCGGACATGATTGGACCCTCCATTATCCTCTTGGGAGTGGTGGATGTAAACAAGGCATGTGTTTGTTTTACCCACCAACATCCAATTTAATAAAAACAGATGGACAGGGATCTGTTCCCTATCCATCTAGCGCATGCATATGAAATTAGAGGACCACCAGCTGTTGCAGAACTACAAGTCCCATGAGGCACCGCAAGACCAATAGCCACAATCATGACATCCAGAGGCATGATGGGACTTGTTTTGCAACAGCTGGAGGTCCGCTAATTGCATATCCCTGATCTAGCGGATTGGTTTTAGATGGCAATAGGGTGTAAACGGACAGGTGGACATTCGACTGCCCATAGAGGAGAGCAGACTGTCATATAGAGGAGTTTATCTCCCATGGTTGAGACACAGGTTCTTTCATTCTATTAACAGGGTAGGACCCACTAATTCTGGTACTTTGTCACAGTAAGTGGGCTTAGCACTATATGACCATATAGTGTGACCGAACCCCTGTATTTAATATGATCAGGTGTTTTTAACTAGCCTTGCAGGATAAATGTAATTTTTCCATGTGTGCGCTATAATCTGTTTTGTTGTGTCTGTGTCCCGCCTGCATAAGTTGAGTGGACACAAAATTAGCAAACAGATTCCCCACTAAGCTGGCGGAGTCCATCCCATGTGGAAGGGGCCCAAGAAGAATGGATTCCGTCACTATCAGTTAACATTTATCTTCCATTTAGTTCCATTTCGTTTACATCAGTTTTTCATCCAATTTGGTTTACAATTCTTTTTTTTAACTGGACAAAAATGCAATATGCTCCGTTAAAAAAAAAAAAAAAAAAACTAGTTCCATAGTAGGCAAAATGTGGAGGAAAAGAGTGCAGACGATACAGGGGCAGCATGTGCAGGAGAATAGTATGGAGGGTCAGTTAGCAGACATCATGTGAAGGAAAGCATGAGGAGGACATGGCAGGGGGCAGTGTGTACAGGGGAGGAATGTGGAGGGTACAAAAATAGTCAGTAAATGCAAGAGAGGAGTAGAAAGTGGTTTAAACTACAGGCAATATGTGCGGAGAGGAGTGCTTAATTTTTCAACTTTTTATTTTTAATAACATACAAGTACCTGCTGATTTTGTATGGAGCAGCCCTGATCCTCCTCTTCTCAGGTCCCTTGCCAACGCTCTGGACCCCTCCCTTGCCAAGGGCCCCCATAGCAAGCCGATGATGGGGGCACTGCAAGCCAGCTCTGGATCTTATGGCTCGGCCCCATCCTCCAATCCTGCCTCACTGGCTGGGATTGATAGCAGCGGAATGACCCAGGAGAGTCTCGGCTCTTGTGCACTTCACTGGATCCAGATTGGGCTTAGGCAAGTGTTAGATGAGGTGGTGGAGGGAGCAGCACACTGAAGGTTAGTTTAACCATCATGCATAGAATGAATGAAGGAAAAAACCTTCAGCCCTTAGAACCACTTTAACCAGTTCCTGCCTGTGCAATAGCTGAATGATGGCTATAGCGTGGGCTCACTTTGTCGGGAAAAATTACCCTTTTGCAAAATGTCAACTATGAAAAAGGTTCTGTCTTTTTTCATTTGTTTAGCAAAAAAAAAAGCCTGTGGTGATTAAATACCCCCAAAAGAAAGCTATGTGTGGAAAAAAAAAAAATTCATATGGATAGTGTTGCATGACCGTGCAATTGTCAAAGTGACAGTGCTGAAAATTGGCCTGGGCAGGAAGGGGGGTGAAAGTGCCCAGTAGGCAAGTGGGTATGGTAGAATGATAGGATGCTTTATGTGTAGGATGAATAAACAGATTTAGATTTTTTGCGGACAAAGCGGCATTCGGCATTGTCCCTCCACAACCTCACAGCTAGGCACACTGGCAAACATAAAACATGTCACTTTGTTTCCTGACGTTAGACGGCCATCAGGAAGAGATACTGTGTCTCTGCTTCTCACTAATGACTTAATGGTGGATATTTTGAGTCAGAGTGACATCCTTTACTGAAATACGTCTTTAGAAAATGTGTGAAAGTACAGTTACCATTTCCCATCCAGACATTTGTAGTCCAAAGGGAATAAATCCACTGAGGAAGAGGAAGCTTGAACTGAACATAGGTCCATGCAGGAAACAAATTACAGCCGTCACCTTATACAATAAAGATTTTATTCTGTTGCACAGGCTAAAGAATGGATTTTGGCTATTAATAAAAAAAGAAGGAAAACAGATGTTTGAGAGCTGCTTTAACTAAAATTTGGGGTCCAGAAACCCCATGCGTTTTTATTAATTTTAAAATGGTTCTAAAAAAGACAGAAGGTTTTTTTTTTTTTTTTAGCTTAATGCATTTCAGGTATTAAAGCAGAGCAAACTTACCACCTCATTTAAAGTCCCAAGAATGATTCTTTCTGTATATGTATATAGGGATGGAGGTGCATCACTGGTGACCTTTTATTTTTGTTTTAAAGCAGCGTTCCACCCAAATAATGGAACTTCTGCCTATTCATCTCTCTCCCCCCCCCCCCCCCCCCCCTCTCGAGGGGGAGACTGTTTTTTGAGTTGTACACTTCCCCACTTCATGAGACAGCACTACGGCGAAGCGCAGCCCCCCTCCTCCTCCCACTGCCAGGCCAATTAGAAAGCACAATTCGCTTCACGCATGCTCAGTAGGGAGCCGGCTGTGAAGCTGAAAGGCTTCACAGCCAGGTTCCCTTACCAGCAATGGCGGCAGCTGCACCCAACAGCTGATCCAAAGATCTGTTGGGGTGCCGACATTGCAGGCTCCCTGGACAGGCAGGTGTCCATATACCATGTATTAAAAGTCAGCAGCTGCAGGATTTGTAGCTTCTGACCTAATATTTCATGGGGTGGGAGGACTTCCACGATAAAAAAACCTTTAGTGTGCAGCAGCCCACCCTTATACATACCTGAGCCCCATCTCGATCCAACGATGTTGCACGAGAGATTTGGCTGTCCGGGACTCTCCCTACCGATTAGCAGAGACACTGCTCCCACTGCTGTCAAAGTCAGTTAGCCAATGAGGAGCGAGAAGGGGCAGGGCCAAGCTTCGGCTCTGCGTCTTATTGGACAAAGAGCAGTGGCTCCGCTGACCCCATAGCAAGCCATATGCTGAGGGGGGCTCTCGGCAAGAGGGAAGGACCAGAAGCGCCAGCGATGGACCCCAGAAGAGGAGGATCTTGGGCTGCTCTGTGCAAAACCACTGCACAGAGCAGGAAAGAATAACATTTTTGTTATTTTCAAACACAAAAAAACAAAGACTTTGTGATTTCAGGTGCGACTTGCATAGACATCTGTACATAAAGTCACACAGATGTCGACCAAGTTGCACTGACCTGCTACTTCGAAATTGTGCGACTTTAAGCGACAGAGTCAGTGTGAACTGTGGCTTACTATGAGGGGCGGACTGACAACTCATGGGGCCCCCGGGCAATAGAAGATTATGGGGCCCCTGGACTTAGATGGCCACCACCCCAGGAGGCAGTGCAGTGGCTGGGTAGCTAAAATCTCAGTATTTTCATATCAAAAGCAGTCCATATCGGACATATCAGGGACATACTGTCCCTGGTTTTCCTGAGCCTGGCAACCCTAATGGGGCCCTCGGGCAGTGCCCTAATGCTCGCTATTAGGACATTGCCAGTCCACAGATTTTTAGACAACAGCCTTTTTGGATACTGCATGAGTTGCACAATTTCCAGTCCAGGCCTGCTGTCTACAATGATTGAAACTTCTTAGGCCTTCAAATCTAGCACATCACCCTTAAGTACCCCTTTTTATTGAATATTTATTGTAGCAGTTAAAGGGTGTAAATCCTCTGGGTAAGGAGGCATGAGAACAGAAGCAGCTGGGAGCAGTCATACTGCTAGGAATTACATGCAGTGAGTGAGTGAATATGACACTTCATAGGATGGCTTCGGTATCTGTCAATACAGGATCAGCAATAGGGCTCGGCGGTAAAATGAAAAAAGCAGTGGAGTTCCCAGGGATAAACATGTTATTATGAGAGTTGGAGCAAAACTTTTTTGTTTTGGGAAGAGGGATTAGAACACCCATCAGTTATTGCTGTCTGTGTCCTAGTTAGGGAGATCCCACCCTCTCTATTTGTCCTGTTTACCATTACTGAAAATAAAAATCATAATTTGGGTTGTCCCAAGAACAGTAATTGAGAGGAAATCTTTCAATAGAGACACTAGTTTGGATGGCCTGGCTCTGCTTTTCAGAGACTTCCTCACGTCCTGGTTTGGCTATGGGACAGGAAGTGAAGGTAAATCTGCACAAAAAAAATGACACATGAGGCAAGAATAAACACTACAGGCGTCATAACCCTCCCTTACTCTATAGAAGAAAAATAGATAAAAAAATGGATTTATATAGATTAATGATGCATTAAGATATAAAAAATAAAAAACTTTTGTATGCAGCAGCCCCCCCCCCCCCCCCCCAATACCTTACCCGAGCCCCATCTCTCTCCAGTGATGTCCACAAGTGCCTCAGCTGTCCAGGACTTTCCTCCTTATTACATCAGGAAAGAGGAGACGGGGCCAAACTGGGGCTCCGTGTCTGAATGGACACAGGAAGCTATGACTCAGCTCAGGTGCCACCATACCAAGCTCCATGCGGTGTGTGTGTGGGGGGGGGCACTCGAGAGCTAAAATGTGTCCCCAGATATGCAGCCACGTCTCCCCCATATATGCAGCCACGTCTCCCCCATATATGCAGCCACGTCCCCACAGAGAAAGCCAAGCCAAGGAAATCGCCCCCCCCCCCCCCGCCACCTAGTTAATCAGTGCGGGGAACATTACAGCTTTCATTTGAATAGCTGTGTGTTCCCTGCCGCGTATAGACACTCCCCCTTGCTCGGGCACTTTCACAGATCATTGGACGGATGACCTATCAACGTGCCCGAGCAAGGGGGAGTGTCTATACATGGAGGGGAACACAGCTATTCAAATGAAAGCTGTAATGTTCCCCGCACTGATCAACTAGGTGGTGACGGGGGGGGGCTTAGCTTTCTTTTGGAGGACTGTTCGGCTCCGCTCTCCGCCCCCTCCGCTCTCTAGAAGGAAAAAAAAAAAAAAGTATCTGATCTGGCATCGGGAGCATTTGCGCGAGTACAAGTACTCGCGCAAATGCTCAGTATCGGTCCCGATACCGATACTAGTATCGGTACCGATACTAGTATCGGTATCGGGACAACCCTACTAACTAGCATTACAAAATGTCCCCATCCCCTTCCTAACCTGTGTAAAAAATAAGTTTATACTTTTTGAAGTCTGGCTCTGGTCCAGTAACTTGATTGGCTCCCCTATATCAGCTAGCAGCAACTGCAGGGGAGAGAAGGAAGTGCCGACAACAGCTGAGACATAAGAGCCTACTGATTACATCAGTGCCCCCGGATATTCCAGTCAACAAGTGCCCTCTCCTCTACCCTGCAGCCGCTGCTGGCTGACACAGGGGGTACATGACTGGACTAGGCTGAAAATAGGCAAGTATGTTGTCAAGTTGCGGTGAAGCAGCTTCCATTTTTAATTTGTATTTTTTCATTTTATTTTTTATTTTTTTGCTGTTCCAATTGGAAACTAGTCTTAATAAATTACAGGAAGTACTACCCTATGAGGATTTTCTCTCTTCTTGCCTCCTTACAATATCACGATTTTTTGGAGTTATTGGCTACAACTTGGATCCACCACGCGCAGCCACTGGATCCACCACGCGCAGCCACTGGATCCACCACGCGCAGCCACTGGATCCACCACGCGCAGCCACTGGATCCACCACGCGCAGCCACTGGATCCACCACGCGCAGCGATTGGTAAGCAACGGCCACAACCCACTGATCCCCAAGGCTCCATACCCCCCTCCGTGGGGACAACGATCTGGTAAGTGGGGATACATGTGGGGGGATAATTGGAGTCCCAACTGACACCTGCAGTTATTAACATCTGTAATTCACGCCATAGATGACAACGCATTTTCGCTGGATTTTCCCTATATCGCTACTGCTTATGCACATTAGGATATAGATGCTAATTTATTGTATCTTATTGGATTTCATATTGTTTTGGAGCTTCCACTTTTTAGAGCATAGAAACAGTACTTATTGTGATCAGCATCTCAGTTGATTACTGTCACTGCAACTTTATACTGGACATTTATCCTATATATATATATTTTTTTATTATTTTCACTTTTTATCCTGTATCGATCATGTATTTCATGGATGGTCTTAGCACTCAATAGAGTAACACTTGCTCATTTTAGTGACCATTGATCACACATACTGTGTCACAGCACCCTAAGGGTTTAGCACCAGTATCTCTATATGTCACTATAATTGAATCACTACCTTCTTATATCACGTCTCACCTATACTATGATATAACCTAGTATTTCACATGATCGTAATTAGCACTTAGCACCTTATACCATAGCACTGGATTCTGGATTGTTATTATTAACCTTATTCAATTATATTATATTAATTTATTTCCACATTGTATTATACTCAAGTACGAGGCCTCACAGCTACTCATTCCATAGGGCATTCACCACCAGGACCACATAAGGACACAAAAAACAAAAAATAACCATTATCCCTCTGTGGGATTATCAGAAAAAGGGATTACTTGGTGAAGCAGGGAGTTTCTTCAAATAAACTCACTGGCTACAAGTACCCGACACGAGGTATACAGATCACACATATATAGCAGCGCCAATTACCTGTACCCAAAATCTATTCTGAAAATAGGCAAGTATGCACATCTTTTTAATACAACACAAGGTACGATTAAAGTAGACCTATAGGCAAAATACCCGTCGTATTTTTTTTCCCCCCTCCCACCACGTCTTCCATACGGGAGATTTACCTTCACGCCCTGTCCCATAGCCAAAACAGGAAGCCAAAACAGGAAGTAAGAGGAAATCACTCCAAAATTAAGGGAATTACTTAATTTTTAAGGGAATTCCTTAATCCCCCCCTCCCCCCCCAGGACACAAACTAATGTCCTTATTGGATTAATCCCCCCCCCCAGGACACAAACTAATGTCCTTATTGAATTCCCCCCCCCCCCCCATTATTGGTGACAACCCAAAACTTGGGTTTTTTACCTTCACCGATAATGGTAAACGATAGCGTAAATCTTAATGGGGGCACAGACATTTCAAGTTTTTTTTTCTTTTGTTTATACTTTAAGTCCGGTGAAAGTGAAACAAGTTAGAGGGGTGTGATCGATTGGCTGCAATCTGAGCTGAATCCTGTCATTCATCCTGTCATCTCACACTGGAGTTGAAAACAGTGTGTGGCGGTACCTGCATGCCATAGTCCGCATAGGTTTCAGTAGGGGGAGGCCACATTTTTAAGACTAGCTAGGTTTAGGCTGGAATTCTACTTTAACCATAAGCTTAAATTGGAGTCCAAACCAAAAATGAACTTCCATTTTTCGGAATCCCCTCCATCCCCTCCGGTGTCACATTTGGCACCTTTCAGGGGGAGGAGGGAGCAGATAACTGGAATACAGATATCCGCTCCCACTTCCGTGCATAGGTCAGAAGACAGCAGGGACCAGTGGGATCGCACATGTGCAGTAGGGAAGCCGTCGATTCCAATACCGAAGATGGTGGCGGCAGCCGCACCCAAGAGCAGAGGGACAGATTGGCTTTGGGTGCCGACATCTCAGGCGCCCAGGACAGGTAAGGGTCCATATATTAAATGTCAGCTGCTGCAGTATTGGTAGCTGCTGACTTAATTATTTTTTCCGGCGGAACTTCGCTTTAAAATCCTTTATTAGGTGTTCAGATCATACTCTGAAAACGCCAAATCCCCAAGCCCGAGATTCTGCCATTCCAGCCATCAAATGATAACTTCCAATGTTGTGTAAATCACCGTTTGTTTTCTTCCAGTCAACAATGGTGTGCACATCAGTAAAAAGATCCAATTACCTTTGCTAGGTGGTGCTTTTCTCACAGTGGCCACTTGATCCTCGGAAACAGCCAGACGCCTGAGCACATCAGCCAAGGCAGCTTTAAGCACAGTGATTTCATCCTCCTGCTGCTGGACTCTCAGCTCCAGGGCAGATAAACGGTCTTGCACATCAGAAGTGCTTGCTGCAGAAACACTATCATCTGTGGGGAAAAAAAGAGCAATCATCAGCTTTAGCATCTTAAAACAGGCTTTAAGTAAATGTTAATAAATCATTCCATTTATTTTTATTAAACCTTGTTTGGCTGCAATTCTCCTGTGGATCACAGGAGTGCAGTTCGTTCTGAAATCCTGTGACCAGTTGAAGCCTGCTGTCGGCCGAGGTCACAGAGCTGGTCCATGCTTGGGCAAGATCGCAACAATGAAGTCGGGATCCATCTACATGCCTGAACCAGCAACCAGCTCAGTGAGCTGCTGAGAGTATGAGCCCACCACTGCCCCCACAGCACAGTGCTTCAGTGAGCAAGGGAGGGGCAGCGCAAAGAGCAGGGGACTGACAATCACCAGCTCTCTGCTCAGGGAGCTCTGAGAACCAAGCGATGAGACACCGCCAATCGATCAGTTCCCAGTGTTAGAGCTGGTGGGGGGACCAATGCGGTATCCACCTAGGCAAGTATGAATCTGCAAAAAATAAACAAACACTTATTTTTGGCTGGGTTCACCGCATCCAATTCGCAATAGCAGGAGATTTTGACTGGCTCTCTATGGAGTTCACACATCTCCGCTAGGGCTCCAGTGTGAATTTGCACATGAGCCTTGTATGTGTCTTTTGGTAACTTTCAGGTCCCAATTCAGCCAAAAATGTGGGCTAAAATCAGACCCGAAACAGTGAAAGGGTACACAATGGACCCCTGCTGGGAGCCGCATCAGTATTGGGTGTGAACCCAGCCTTAAAAAGTACAGAAGAAGGTGCAGGTATGGAATTTCAATGAAAAAAAGTCACCCAAGGCATATACTAGAAAACCTCTAATGGGGAAGTTTATGGCTCCCAGAATGGACTCAAACATGACACATGCTTACACAAACACACTGGAAAATAAGTACTATTGGGCCGTTTTGCACCCTTGCATTTTAACACACAATCAAAAGCGCATAAAGTAGTATGTGCTGGCATTTTCTTTGATACATTGTCTACTCACTGTAGAAAGTTTACTAAAAAAAAAATTTTATTTTTTTTGTGAATCTGTTGCAACGTCTTACCTGGAAATACCAGCAACACTAGTAGGCTGACCACTAAGCAACCAACTCATAATTAGCAGCAGAGCCGTCAGCCTGCTCTGTGTGCTCCCTAGGCTGCCTATCTGATAGAAAGCCCAACAGCCCACTAAGGTAGAGTATATGGCAATGGCAATGCCGTTTTTAATTGCAGGGTAGCAAGTTAGCATTGTCAGCCTAAAACAGGAAATGCTAATCAAGGTTAATCAGCAGATTCTTCTGGTAATTAACTGTCACAGATTCACAAAAAAAAAAACGACTTGCTTGAAAGAAACGGTCTACATTGAGGCATCATACCAAATAAACAAGTAACAGATTTTTGTGGTTTTTAATCATCGTTTTTTCCCTTAAAATTTTCATTTTTCTACCCATTAATATGTGAACTTTTTTTTTCCATTGTTTTTTTAATGTGACAAAAAAAATAAAACGCTAAAATTGAAGAAAAAAAAAAGGTCTTTATTTATAAATACAAAACTTTGTAATGATTTTTACCAGAAACAATGTCAGTGTAATTTTAAACAGTGAGAACTGCATTGGGAAAAGCAGAGGATCTGCCCACTGATCAGAAAACAGAGGATGAGCCAATCTTGCCCACTCAATTTTTGCACAGTGGACATGGCGCTTTATGAGCAGCTGGGAGTAAACGGATTCCATTGTCCGTCAATTCCCGATGGCCCTTCAATCCAATCCGCCAGGTGGAGGACGATGGATCTCCTTACATGTCACCTATTGACTTCTATGGGCAGGCCAATGTCAACAGATGTGTGTGCCGACAACCCCCACCATCCGAAATGATCCTTTAAAACAGACAGATGGCGATACGTACGCCATCCGTCCAGCGGATTGGATGGGCTCGGATGAAAACTGATAGGCTGTCCGTTTTCATATGATTGCCTCAGAACAGTGGGGCTCTGACCGGTCCATCCCTGCACAGTGAGCAAAGTCTGACCTAACTGAGCTAGCGGAGTCCGTCCAGTGGATGCGCCCCATGTGGAAGGGGCCTAAAAGGGTAGCATTATTTCCGTTCACTGTTCAATTAAAAATATGGGGTAGAAAGGCGATTTAGGCCTCTGGACTGCAAACCACAGCCAGATAGGTGTGCACCTGTTTTAACCACTTAAGACCCGGACCTTTAGGCAGCTAAAGGACCCGGCCAGGTTTTGCGATTTGGCACTGCTCCGCTTTAACAGACAATTGTGCAGTCGTGCAAAGTGGCTCCCAAACAAAATTAGCGTCCTTTTGGTGGTATTTGATCATCTCTGCGGTTTTTATTTTTTGCGCTAAAAACAAAAATAGAGTGACAATTTTGTGGCGGACACTTTGGCCAATTTTGACACATTTTGGGACCAATGTCATTTTCACAGCAAAAAATGCATTTAAAATGCATTGTTTATTGTGAAAATGACAGTGCAGTTTGGGAGTTAACCACAAGGGGGCGCTGAAGGGGTTATGTGTGACCTCATATGTGTTCACAACTGAAGGGGGGTGTGGCTCTGGTGTGACGTCATCGATTATGTCTCGCTATAAAAAGGGATCACACAATCGATGACGCCACGTTTCAAAATGCATCCAATTTGCATATATGTGAACCAAGCCTAAAGACATTTTGCCCAAAGGGTCATCTGTGCACTATGGTAATGAGATTTACTGCCCAGGACACAGTTTTGTGCACATTGATTTGTGTCTTATAACTGTGTGCTTTATAACTCTGCTGTCCACTTCTGTGTCTTCCCCATCCTAGAGGTTATTGTGAAATCAGATCACATGACAGTCATAGAAAGTGAAATCCAGTTATGTTCCATAAGACATTTATAGATGAACCATGACATTCCGGATTTCTATGATTTGCTAAACAAGATGCATAGCCTAAGTGCCGGTACACACACTACAGCGACTTGTGTTTTATTTTTAAGCTGAAAGAGCAATTTAAGGATTGTTTTTTTTTTTTTAGTCATCACACAATCAATAATATAAAAAAATAAAGTATTTGATGGTAAGTCACTTGGCTTCGAACTCCAGGACTGAAAAAGGAATTCTGTGCGGAATCCAAGAATCTGCTTGGACACTTAGGCCTAGATTAGCAGACGAGACTTGGCATGGATGTAGCTATTCTTCAGAGGTAATATGGGAATTACAGCTTCTGCATCCAGTCTGCACTGACTCAACTCCTGCAAGTCACATTAAAAAATACTGCATACTTTATTTGGCTTATATTAAATACAAAACCTAGAAGTAGAGATGCTACCATCACCCAACAATGCAACGTTTCCATCAAGATGGATATCCACTTTTCATTTTGATAGGACTTTTGGAGGAACCAGATTGTATTAGAGTCGGTTCACACTGGGGCGACACGTCTTCCAGCACGACTTTCAGAGGCAACTCCAACACGACTTGAGCATGAACCACAGGGCGATCTGGGGCGATTTACAACACGACTTGAAGTCGTCTCCAGGACAGGAGACTTTCCAGTGGCCAATCAAACAACAATCATCTCTAGGGGAGGGAGGGGGAGGGAGGGGTTTGCCTGAGAAATGTATGTTCTCTTCCTGGAAAGTTGTTTCAGTTAAGACAGTGATCAGACTTGGAGGTGACTTCCATTGAAATCAATGGGTACAAATCGCCTAGAAGTCGGATTGAAGTAGTACATGAACCTTTTCTGAAGTCGGAGCGACCTCAGTAGTGTACATTAAGACGGCTCCATTCACTTACATTGCTTTTCTGGACAGCGTGACTTGGGACGACTTGAGGAGACTTCAAGTCGGATCCCAAGTCGCCCCAGTGTGAACCGACTCTTACTTGTTTGTATAAAAATAATAGGAAACAAGAATTTCTACTACAATAAAATGGTTTTCAAACATAGAATGCTCAAACTGTCAGTAAAGAAATGTTTCTTAAAGTGAATTTACACTAAAAAAGGGATTTTTAAATACAGCTTACCTGTAAAATCCTTTTCTTGGAGTACATCACCGGACACAGAGCGGCATATTCATTACTATATGGGTTATATGGAGTACCTTCAGGTGTGGACACTGGCAATCTCAAACAAACAGGAAGTCCCTCCCTATATAACCCCCTCCCCTAGAGGGAGTCCCTCAGTTTTGTAGCAAGCAGTATGCCTCCAAAAATGTTCCCCAAAAGAGGGGTGGGAGCTCTGTGTCCCGTGATGTACTCCAAGAAAAGGATTTTACAGGTAAGCTGTATTTAAAAATCCCTTTTTCTTTCTCGTACATCACGGGACACAGAGCGGCATATTCATTACTATATGGGATGTCCGAAAGCAATGCTTTAAATGAGGGGAGGGAGACATCTTCCAAAGAAGGATTTAATTTAGAGGTATACTCAAATACTAGTAAATCCAACTTAAACAAGAAATGTAAATCTCAAATCAAATCAAGGGAGCCCCCTCAGATCCCGAGGAGCTTGAATCGCGGCCTGTAGTACTGACTGCCCAAAGGCTGTATCCGCATTCCTTCTTACGTCCAATTGATAAAATTTTGTAAACATGTGGACCGACGACCACGTTGCTGCCTTGCATATTCGAGCCATAGAGATCTGATGATGTGCTGCCCAGGAGGTGCCCATGGCCCTGGTAGAATGGGCCTTTGCCGACAAAGGAGGAGGCAACCTCTTCAAACCGCAGGCCTGAACGATTAATTGTTTAATCCACCTTGCGATGGTGGATCAAGCAGCTGCCTGACCCATCTTGGGCCCTTCCGGTAAAACGAACACCACATCTGTTTTCCGAACCTTCTCTGTAGCTTTAAGATAGGCCTTTATGGCCCTGACAATATCCAACGTATGCAGCAACCTCTCCTTTCTAGAGGTGGGTTTTGGAAGAAGGATGGAAGTACCACATCCTGGTTCAGGTGGAAACTGGATATAACCTTTGGTAGAAAGGAAGAATGAGGACGGAACCCCACCCTATCCTTATGTAAAATGAGATATGGTTCCTTAAAAGATAAGGCTGCCAATTCCGATACTCTCCTGGCCGAAACTATGGTGATCAGAAATACCGACTTTCCAGTCAGTAAAACCAAAGGTACCTCAGCCAACGGCTCAAGGGGTTGTTTCTGTAGAGTTGACAGAACAAGATTTAAGTCCCATGGACAAAGTGGTGATTTGACTGGAGGATTAACACGTAAAACTCCCTGTACGAAGATCTTAACCAGCGAGTGGGCGGCCAGCGGCCTCTGAAACCACACTGATAAGGCTGAAATCTGTCCCTAGATCGTGCTTAATGCCAGGCCTTTATCCACTCCTAGCTGGAGAAAACGTAATACTCTATCAATGGTATACTTGCGGGAAACCCATCCCTTAGCCTCACACCAGCCTACGTAGGCCCTCCAAACCCTGTAACAAAAATACCCTGGAGGCCGGCTTTCTAGCCTTAATGAGGGTAGGGATTACCTGCCTAGACCGACCTCTACCCCTGAGAATCAGGGATTCAGCCGCCAGGCCGTCAAATTTAGACGCCGTAATGCAGGGTGGAGGATCGGGCCTTGTGAGAGTAGGTCTGGCCCTAGAGGAAGAGTCCAAGGGCCTCCCGCTGCCAATTTCAGGACTAGTGAGTACCATGCCCTCCGGTACCAAGCTGGGGCTACCAGGATAACCGGCCTGTGCTATGATCCTGCGCCACAGGCAGGGTAGTAACTGCAGTGGGGGAAATGCATATAGAAGTTATGATTGATGCCAAGGGCAAACCAACACATCGGTTCCGCAGGCCATAGGGTCCCTCGTTCGAGACATGAACCTGTCTAGCTTCTTGTTGAATCCTGATGCCATGACCTCCACGTCTGGCACTCCCCACTTCTGGCAGATTGTCTGAAAAAAACTTGTGGATGCAGAGACCACTCCCCCGGCGACAGGGTTTGGCGACTTAGGAAGTACGCCTGCAGGTTGTCCACCTCGGGAATGAATGTCGCCGATATGCAGGGTACATAAACCTCTGCCCACCGAAAAACCAAGCTCCTCTCACTCTGAGTGGCTTGACTCTTGGTTCCCCCTTGGTGGTTCACCTATATGCCACCGCTGTGGCATTGTCTGAATGACTTCTCACCGAGGACCCCTGTAATCTGGATGTCTATGCCAGGAGGGCTAGCCGAGCCGCTCAGAACTCCCAGACCTTGATGGGCAACTGCCTCTCCGCCTCTGCCCAAGTTCCTTGGCAAGTGAACTTGTTCAAGACCGCTCTCCAGCCTTCCAGACCACTGGGCCGAACCAAGCTGCTAGAATTGCTGCCTGTAGGACACGAGTGTGGAAGCGTGTGGTATCGCCTCGAACATGGCCATCGCATACATAGGCGAATAGTTGTCTCTTTTTTGCTTAGAACCAACTGAATCATCAATCTTTTGATAGCCTCGACCTTTACCAGGGGCAGGAACATCCATCTTCTGTTCTGTGTCTAATCTCTTGCCGAGATATTCCAACTGCTTTGTAGGTTGAAATGCTGATCTTTCCCCGGTTTAGGACTCAGCCGAACCTCTCGAGGTACTGAACCATGAGGGCTACTACGCATTCCACCAAGGAAGCGAGTGATCTTATGATTAAGAGGTCGTCCAGGTATGCTAGGACCGAGATCCCTTGGATCCTTTAGACTGACTAGAATAGGAGCTAGGACCTTCGTGAATACCCGGGGGCCGTAGCCAGCCCGAAGGGGGGCGCCACGAATTGGAAGTGACGCTGTATCACTGCGAAGCGTAAAAACAAAAATATTTGATGTGGCTGAAAGACCTGGTACATGAAGGTAACCATCCTTTATTTCTATAGAAGCCAGATGCTTCTTGAGTGTGGCGGCTGCTGACCAAACGGATTCTATCCGGAAAGAGCGAACCCTTAGGTAAGCATTTAAACCTTTTAGGTCCAAAATTGGTCTGACATTGCCGATGAGCCTCGGTATGACAAACAGATTGGAATAGAAACCTAGCCCCTGTTCTTGGGCTGGTACCTCTACCATTATGCCCTGGTAAAGCAGGTGATCCAATGCTGCCCGCATTGAGGCCTTCCTTGTGGAGGAAATTTTAGAAATTCTAATCTGTAGCCTGCGGCCACAGATGATCGGACCCCCTCTGTCGGGCACCGATCCCCAGAGGCCTGTCCTTGCGATCCATTGTTAAAAGTTTGATCGCGCAGGAGATCCGTACTGCCTGAAATTTGAGGGCCCTGGAACCGGGGGGAGCTGCCTTTTAAACGCAGGACCCCGGAACTTCTTTTGACTGGTAAAAGGGTACTTTTGCCACTTGAAACAGTCTGAATGTATTTATCCAGATCTTTCCATGGAAGGGCAAACCTGCCAGCAGTCTTTTACCTGGGGCTCGGCCGCCCAGTTCTTCAACCATAAGAGCTTTCTTATATGCACTAAAAATAGTGACAACGAGACGCCTGCTGGATGGAGTCTTTTTATAGCCTCTACCGCAAAGCACAGAGCTCTGGGAATATCCAATAACTCCTCTGCCTATTGGGCAGGGATGTCTTAAGCATCTGTTTTGTCTGGTTCTTTAACGCCTGACAAAACTCCACTTGCAGCCACTGCTGGCTGTAGCCAAGGATGCTGGAAAGTGTCTCTAAACGTTTATCGACCGGGACCTTAAACATTTGTATGTTTCCCCTTAGGCCAGTTAATGATTTATTCACCCATGAGATGGCTGCGTCCACAGTTGGGAGCGCCCCCTTTCTTAGAAAAATGTCTTTTCCATAGGGTAAATAACAGAAAACCTTCCAGGTGGTCTCCCATCCAGGCACTAACCAGGCCCGACCCTGCTTAGCCTCCGAGATCAGACGAGATCGGGCGCTTTCCGGGAGATGTGGCCTCAAGGACCTCATGGGTAGTTGAAAAGCAGTGCCCGAACCGGGACCTGGACCCTCAGACCAAAAGTCCGATGCTCTACCGACTGAGCCATCCGGGCCCCCTTTTAAAGAGCAATTGGTCAGGGGAAAGAGTGCCTGCAAGCACAAATATTTCCTGGCAGACGTGCATAAAGACTACCCTCTCGTCAGCTTTAGGCGGCAGAAAAAATTCTGTCCGGTCGTCCCAATCCTGGAAAAACCAATTCCTCTAACAGAGGATGGACCGGAAAAGCTGCGTTGCTTAAAGGCGCTTTTAAAAGAACCTAAAGAGGATACCGCAGGAACTTGAGGCTCTGGAAATGGCAAATTAAATGCCGAGCGGACCATGTCTGTCAAAGACTGGACCCACAGACTCTCCGTCTGGGAGGCTGAAAACGATTCTTCCGTGGTAGATCCTTCCTCTAGGTTCTGTCCCTTTTGGCGATGGGGATCCAGTCCGCTTTTTGCCAGAAAAAGAGCCAGCGATCATAGCTGTTAACTTTTTTCTCTAGCCCCCCTAGGGTGACGGCTAGCATCTCCTCTGTGATACCACAGGGTTGGGCCGACCTGGGCCAGCCTCAGCACCAGACCCCCTTAATGGCTTATCCAGGGTGACCCCTATAGGAATAACCTGTGGGGAAAGTATTGGCATATCATCAGAACCAGAGGAGGAACCCCTTTGTCTTTGCCTTTTCTTTTTTTTTTTGTGTTTTGATCCTGAACCCTTGGAAGCCATAATACAAAACCGAGGGACTCCGCTCACAACAACAGACTGTTATAGCCAGGAGTACAAAAAAAAATAAGGTTTAGGGGACAATAGGATCACTAATGCCCAAAAACGGTGGGGCTCAGTATGTTTTCCTTTATAATATTATTCACAACATACAGCCACAGCCCCAACATGTTTGCCAGCATTCAACCTGTTGCCAAGGGGATTTTGGCTTAACAAAAAGTATTGGAGCCGACTCCAGCATGTAGTACCCCTTCTCGCCACCGGGAGTCACTGTGCTGCCAGCTCTACATCCTCTCTCTCCAGCTCAGCTTTGAACTGAGCCAAGAACGCGCCTGCTGTGTATAACAGCAATTGAAGGCACGCCCACTCTACACTGCAGTCACGCTCCCCCCCCCCCCCTCCCGAACGGCGCGAAAATTTTCTATATGCATGCGCGCGTGCACGCGCGACTGTCGGGGGGGGGGGGGGAGAGCCCAGGAGGAGACGCACTCTGGAGCCCAGGAATGCAGGTTGGAGGACGCATCAGGCGGCAGATTTTGAATCCCGGCAAGGTAAGGCTAAAACAGGCCCCTAAGGAGTCCCTTTAGCCTAGAGACAGATCTGTTTTTTTTTTTTTTTTTTTTTTTCTTTTAAAAAGATCTTCAACCAGCGAGCAGCAGGTAGCTAGCAAACATACATAGATAGGTAGGGGGATCAAGTGATGGGGGGAAACATTTCAGGGCATCCTGTCCATCAGACATAGTGACCATGGTGCCAATGCAGAGCATATTCAGGCTACCCCCCTTAAGATCTCCCCTGGAGAGCCTGCTGTAGAACCAAGTCCCGCAGGCTCCCCTCTTACCTGCTCCATGCCGCAGGACGTTTTGCAAAACGGTCCAATCTTCTCCCATCTCCGTGGGTAGCGTAGTAGACCTTCAGGCCCTGGGGTCCTATGAAGGTACCCACTGTCCTGGACCTATATAGCACCCTGGCAAACAGGAACTTATGGTCTTTACGAACTCCAAGTCCTGGGCCCAGGGTCCAGCCCTCCAAAGAGGAGCATTATAGGCAAAACCCCACGGTTTGGGGCCCGGGTACTGTCCACTTTGGCACTGAGGCTCCTTGGACAGATCCGGTTAGCCCGCCCTTAATCCCAAGGATGTGGAGCAAAGCTATTCCGTGACCAACACCTAAGACACTGGCGAAAAAACTGAGGGACTCCCTATAGGGGAGGGGGTTATATAGGGAGGGACTTCCTGTTTGTTTGAGATTGCCAGTGTCCACACCTGAAGGTACTCCATATAACCCATATAGTAATGAATATGCCGCTCTGTGTCCCGTGATGTACGAGAAAGAAATGAAGGTCATCTTATTGTATCAGTTCTCCCCAAGCGCTCCATCTTCACTGTGTTGAAGATTGAAAAAACGTGTTGAATATACTTCCCTTATGCCCGGCTTTCCATTCATGGTGCCTACGTGAGGGCGATGTCACTATCCTTCTAGAGGAGCCTTTCTGAAACTTTTTAACATAGGAGGAACCCCTGAAAAATCTCAAGGAAGCCCTGCTAAAAATGACTTCATCTACAACTCAGGATACATTAATGTGATGGTCAGAGGGAAGAATGCTCCTTACACTTGGTCATTGGGAAGAATTACCCCCTTACAAATTGCTTAAAAGAATAAAAGCGTCAGTGTGAACTTATCGGAGAGACGGAAGACATTGCTCAAGGCAACACTAGCAAACTAGAACAGTGTTTCTCAACCTTCTAGTGCCGTGACCCCTTGATAAAACTTTCCCAAGTTGTGGGGACCCCTAACAGTAAAATTATTTTCGTAGCGTGGGTTGTCGGCACTCACCCAAGGCAAGACAAGTAATTTGCACCCCTAACCCACGGACATTTTGCGCTCCCTGGGTCCTTTTAACCACTTCAATACCGGGCCTATTCTGGCACTTGTCTCCTACAACGTACAAATCATCATTCTTTTGCTAGAAAATTACGCAGAACCCCCAAACATTTTTTTTTTTAGCAGACACCCTAGGGTATAAAACAACGGGCATTGCAACTTTTTATCTTGCACGGTATTTGCGCAATCATTTTTTGGAAAAAAAATGATTTGAGTTAAAAAACAAAACAGTAAAGTTGGCCCATTTTTTTTGTACAATATGAAAAATTATGTTACACCGAGTAAATAGATACCAAAGATGTCACGCTTTAAAATTGCACACACTCATGGAATGGCGCCAAACTTCGGTACTTAAAAATCTCCATAGACTACGCTTTGAAAATGTTTATAGGTTACCCGTTTAAATTTACAGAGGATGTCTAGTGCGAGCATTGTTGCTGGCACTCCAACGCACGCGGCAATACCTCACATGTGGGGTATGGGTTTGAATGGCGTTTACATATGTGGGCAGAACTTATGTGTGCGTTTGCTTCTGCACGCGAGCTACCAGGGGCATTTAATTTTTTTTGATTATTATTATAATTTTTTTACTTTATTTTTTTACACTTTAAAAAAAATATATATTTTTAACACTTTTATTCCTATTACAAAGAATGTAAACAACCTTGTAATAGGAATAGTGTGCGACAGGTCCTCTTTATGGAGAGATGTGGCGACAATAAGACCTCCCCCCACATCTCGCCAAAAGCATGAGATTGTGAAAAAATGTCACCGATCTCATGATTAGTATTGCTTACTAGCCGAAATCGCAGCTTTGTTTAGTTCTGGGTAACCGGGCGTGACATCACATCGTGCCCGGCCTCCGACTGTCATCTCTATGCCTACTAGCCTGCGCCGGACGATTCTTTCTCCGGGCCCCCGATGGCACGGGAGAGCCCGGAGAAGCACCGGATGGCGGCGGGAGTCCCCTCCCGCCGCCTATAAGAACGGTCAAGCGGTGAAACCGCCGATATGATCATTCTTATGGTGCACAGAAGCGCCGGCACTAAAGAATGATGATATCTGAATGATGCCTCTAGCTGCCCCCATCATTTAGATATCACCACACAAAACCAAGAATGTAATTTCACTATGGCTTGGTATTGAAGTGGTTAATGGCAACTATAATCGCAGGTAGTGTCACTCACTGTGTCTCCGGCTTCACTGTGTTCCCAACTTTGTGGTGTCTGGTAGCAGTGACACCTATGCCAAAATCAGGAGATAGGGTCTCCTATCCTCTCCCACTTAACATTTCTCACCAGTCATCTGACCTCTAGTCTTTGCCCCCCAGCCATGCCGTGAAATGAAAGGTCACCTGCGAAGAGGCTGAGTGGGCGGCCACGTGCTCCAGGGATAGCCCTGCTGGGTGGCTGGAAGAGTGATGCGGGCTTCAGAAACAGCCCAGGATTCGGTGACCCCTGGCAAATCATCATTTGATGCCCGAGGGGTTCCCGACACCCAGGTTGAGAACCACTGTTCTAGAGGAACCCTAGAGCTCCATAGAATCCTGGTTAAACCCTGTTCTAGTGGGATCCTGGGAATGACAAGTATCCTAAATGTAAAGAGCGGATGCTCCAGCACAGTGCAGGAGTGTCTTCTCATCAGATTAGGGATTCCCAACATTCCCATGATCTTGCTGGAAGGTGGGGAGGAGTCACCCTCACCTCCCCACAGTGAGCAGAAGCCAGGGGTGAGGCAAGTGCGTGCAATAGTGGTTTGTAACACTTTTTCTGCTCCAATTCAGGGGTTCTACCAAATGTAATAGGCAGACTTTGGCGTGAAGTGCAAAATTGGCTTTACACATAATACATTTAAGGGGGGCAAAAAAAAATCAATGGCAAACCAGGGACCCATGCGTTACTCAAGACCCCCTTTCACACTGAGGCGCTTTGCAGGTACTAAAAATGCTAAAAATAGCGCCTGCAAATCGCCCTGAAAGAGCGGCTCTCACACTGGAGTGCTGCACTGGCAGGACACTAAAAAAGTCCTGCTAGCCACATCTTTAGCACGGTGAAGGAGCATGTGTATACCGCTCCTGTTCATTGAAATGAATGGGCACTGCGGCTATACCGCCGGCAAAGCGCAGCTTTGAACCCTTTTCGGCCGTTAGTGGGGGTTAAAAAAAAGGGGGGGTTTTACCGCCGACGCTGCCTGTGCTCTAGTGTGAAAGTGGCCTAAAGCACCTGAAAAGTGCCTCTCAAGCTACCCTAGTGTAAAAGTGAGTGCTTTTACACTGGGGTGGTGCACTTACAAGACAGAAAAAAAAAGTACTGCAAGCAGCATCTTTGGGGTGGTGCAGGAGCAGTGTATACACCGAAATGAACGGGCAGCGCTTCGGCAGCACCACAACACAGGCGCTATTAACTCTTTCTTCGGTCGCTACCGGGTGTTAAAAGAGCCCCGCTAGCGGCCGAAAAGCGTTACTAAAACTAGCGGCGCTTTCCCGCCAACGTCGACACCGCCCCAGTATCAATGGGAAGAATTAAAAGAAGTTCACCTTTTACAGCATGTTTCACCCATATTTAAGGTGCAACAAGCTCCAGGTATGTCCCCTCTTGCAACACCCAATGAGCTCCCCCCTGCGACAGTGGGCAGAGAATCCTGCTGTCACTTTTCAAAAGCAGCACAGCTGGGCAGGGCTCCACCCACACAGTGCATCCTTCATTCAGAGAGATCTGTGAATGAACTACAAGTCCCTTCTGCCCCCGTGTTACATGGTTTGCATTGCAGTTCTCAATGAACTGCAAGGGCGATGATGAGCACCCTTTGTAGTTCAATGACACGTCTTCCAGCTTTGTAACTGATCTCCAGGAAGTGGGTACAATGCGTTGCAGGCTAATAAAAATAAATGCACTTTTTTTCCTGCAAAAATATGTGCATTTATTATTTTTCTCTTAGAGGTGAACTTGGGCTTTAAAGCTAAACTCCAGTGCCCACCACGGCAATGGTTAAATGCTCATTTAGGTCTAGAGGGCACACAAAAAAAAAAACACATTAGCAATTTTTCTCTCCTGCGGGTTCCCCCTCAAGGCTGTAAGACCAGTCCCTGCAGCCTCCTCTCCCCTATGGTCTGGCGGCGAGAGGGCCTCTGACATCAAATCCAATGTGGAACCCATAAGCCTGCACTGGACATGAGGCCACTGAGGGTCAGTCCACTGCCATAGCATAGAAGACCAGAGGAGCGCACTGGTGGTCTACGAGGTGTCGAGAATCAGGTAGGTAAACTATTGAGCATTTAACCCTTGCAGTGCAGAGGCAGCGCTCACTGCAAGGGAGCATTTTTCCCTTTCCCTGGCGACGGGATTATAAAATCCTTTTCATTATACATCAGCCATTCTTTGCCCCTTGCCCCCTTTACAGACATCTGTGCAAAATAAATTGAGCAAAAAAAGTCAGTAAAGGTCTAGTTTTTCTTGTGAAATCACAATCATGGACATTGGGAAGCAAAGATGGGGCACAATAGTAAAGCTGTATAACTTCAGACAGACACGGCTCACACAGTAAGGCTCTGTTCACCAGATTCTTGGCCGCAATTTAAAGTCCATTCCCCAGAGGACAATGCCTGGGTCACTGGTCCTGGCAAAGACTCAGCCGAGATATCAGAGTTCACTAATTGGTGGAAAAAGTTGAAAAGCACCCATTCATACACCAGGCCATACAGCGGCACTGCTGCACTCTGCAGGTTTCCTGGTGACTGTTGTCTTCCACGCTGGAGAATTCAAATTGAGGAGGGGGAGGGGAAAGGGGGGCAGTTGACAAAGTAAAGAAAACCTTTACGGGTGAAGATAAAGTATATAGGGTAATTATCTTCCAGTCATCCCAATTACAGGAGCACAGCTGTGGACTTTTAGCCTAGGTATGTTAATAACACAACGTATGAGACTATTAAAATATACAGAGCTTCCACACCATGCAAAACGAACAAAAAAATGTGTCTGGGCTGCCACAGCATGTGACCATGTGTGTCAGGGAAATACAGCACCGTGTGTACAGAAATATGTGCAGTATACAAAGCAAACCCAGAATCAGGCAAAGGGAAATCCCAGGCCATTACTGTATTATATACGTATCGCATGTGTGCAATGCGAATGCAATGCCAAGTCTGCATCCTACAGAAAGCAGTTGTAGCTCAAGCAATAAAGACCCTTGCTCTCTGTGTGGAAGCAGTGGTCACTCTGCTGAGGTCCGACACGTCCTTTGCCAAGCTGGACCAATACCTCTGCAATTAGCAAAGCTCATGATCCCTGATGAAAACTCCAGCAACGACTTTGCAGAGGGTCCGATTTCTGCAGAGAAACTACTGCTTCCACACAAAGAGAAAGGGTCCTTATTACAAGAATGCCAGCAGGGGACAGGTTTTTCTACTTAGTCTGCTTTCTAAAGAAAAAAAAAAAAAAAAAACTTTAAATACTAAAAGGTTCAATTTTTTTTTTAATGTAAAAACAAGTCATACTCTGCTGTGTAGCTCGTTTTGCACAGAGTGGCTCGATCCACGTTTTTTGGGGTCCCTCAGCAGCTGTTTTGGTTCCTCCCCGCATCCAATAATCCCCTCTGGGAAGCGTTTTCCCGCGTGCAGCATTTGCGTCCATAGACACGAATGGCAGACTCAGCCCCGCCCCCCACGTCACTGGATTTGATTGACAGCAGCACGAGACAATGGCTGTGCTATCAATCTACGCAATGAAGAGCCAAGAAGACCGGGCCGAGATCCATCGCGTTTGACGTGGGACTTTCGAGGGCTCAGGCAAGTAAACAGGGGGGGCTAGCAATTATCCAAAAAAAAAATTGCAATAGAAATTGCGCTAGTGTGAATAAAGTCCTAAATTGCAAGTTCTCCTTTTCACAAAAAAAATGAAAAGGTGGACGCTCTACAACCTCGGTCACCACTGCACTCACCTTCGTGGGTGATTAGCAATCGCTGCCTACTCGGCCAATGCAGCAGTTCGGGGATTTAAAAGTCACACCCTTCTCTCCTAGTTTCTCCTTACAGCTTCCAGGATGGATCAGAGCAAGTCTGAGTGGTCACCTACTGACACATGACCAATCTGAATCTCTCTGACCTGTCCCAGAAGCCCAAAGCAAGGCCAGGAAAGAGCGGGCTTTCAAATTCAACCACTTCACTGGCTGTGTGGGGCGGGTGTTGGGTATTAGTTCATCTTTTCGTTACCTGTGAAAATGTGAACTTTCACTTCAAACAAAGTTCAGTTGAGCTTTGAAGCAACCTTGCAACATTAGGGAAATGTCTCAAACAAACCACATATCTGTAAAGCTAAATGTTACACTGTGGATAAAGAACCGACCCCTAAAGTCTGCTTGGAAGTGATCGCTTCTTGGAGTGTCAATCTTTTGGGTCCCACGCACTATTTAGTTGCTTTGGGAAGTATCCCCCATGCCTCCATAAAGAGGACCTGTTCCTACCCAAAGCTATCACAAGGGGGCCTGTTAGCCCCCTTGTTATAGCAATAAAGTAATACTGCCCAATGAGGAGAGAGACTGCAGAGAGAACCACTGCTCTTGTGCACATTGCTGTAACGGATTCAGGTAAGAAAAGGGGGGGGGGATCCTGCAGCACAGAAGGTTTGTTACTTTAATGCAGCGTTTCTCAACTCCAGTCCTCAAGGCGCCCCAACAGGTCACGTTTTCAGGATTCCCTCAGATGAATGGTAATTACTAAGGCAGTGAAATTGATCAAATCACCTGTGCAAAATAATGGAAATCCTGAAAACATGACCTGTTGGGGTGCCTTGAGGACTGGAGTTGAAAAACACTGCTTTAATGCATGGAATGAGCTGCAGGATACCCAAGGCTCTTACCTGAGCCTGATCCAACCCATGTGCACAAGAGCAGCAGTTCTTGCTTCCGTCTCCCTCATCGAAGGGCAGTATAAAAACAATCAAATGCTGTGATTAGAGGGTGGGCTGGCATCGAGTAGGGCCGTGCCAGGCATAGATCACAGCTCAGGAGCAAGCATGCATAGGTGCACCCTTGGAAAGTGTTTTTTGTGGGAGGGCTCTTGCCAAAGAGGAAGGGCCAGGAGTGTCAACAGGGGGCCCGCAGAAGAAGAGGATTGGGGCTGCTCTGTGCAAAAGCATTGCACAGGGCAGGCAAGTATGATGGGTTCTTTTTTATTATTAAAATAACAAAGCTTTAATATCACACAAGGAACACAAAGTCTTCTATAAACAATAAGAAGACCAACACACTTTCTTCCTGCAGCAGAGACTAACCACAAAGCTTGTGTTTTTTCAGCAAACCCCATGTCTCTTCTTCTGATCCACACACATAAAACTATTTGAAGTTTACAGCAGAAAAATGTAACAAAGGAAGAAGGTGCCTGAGCAGACGTGCCTCAACATTTACTGGCATTTCACTCACTGAAACAACCACATTACAGTGACAGTTTTGTATATGAGGCTAGATGAGCAATAAATCAATTTTGTTTCATTTAACTGGATTTTAAGCCAAATTAATTCACAGGGACGCCTTCAAAACACTAAAAAGCTAAATGTGGACAGCTCCTGCCTTAAAGGAAAACTGCTCTGAGAATAAGCTGCCAACATGTCTAAAGAGTAGGCACTTACATACGTCTGAATATGCCTTTAGCAGGTCTGAAAAACGACACAGAAGCCATGAAGCTGTGTGGGCGCTGTATTCTACAGACACCGACTGATTTTGAAGTTGCCTGGCCCCAGTCCCCCACCGCCAGCTAAGAGAACCAAAGAACCCCTTTTAGAAAACTGACAGCAGGTAGGCTCTTTATTTGCAGAACAGGCATGCAGTGTCTACTGCATTAAAAGAAACCTGTCCACTTGCAGTCTATGGAATGTACACAGAGCTGTGCACGAGATGCTCAGTTTACTGTACATCTGCACTCGGTGACTGTTTTACCGTTTCAATATGGTTCCCTGCTTGACTGCGCAGGCGAAGCCCACGGAAATCTGCGAACCTGATTAGCTGTTCTTCAGGTGTACATGGCGCATGTGCGGCATTCCAGCCTCATTGCTTACCATCCCCATGGATGTTAAAAAAAGTCCAAAAGAGCGCAGCCGACTGGCCACGTACAGCGAATTCCACGTCGCCCTGGACCTGTTGCTACACCTGAAAAACAGCTGATCAGGTTCAGTGATTTCCGTCGGCTCAGATTGCGCCTGCGGGGGGGGAACTATATCGATAGGAGGTACCATATCGGCAGATCAACGGGATGAGTGCACTCCTGCACATGCACAGCCAATGGGAACAGCCCCCAGGTAGAAGATGCAGGCGCCAGTGAGGGACATGGACCACTGAAAAGAGATCAGTATTGTGGTGTTCAATCACTACTGGTCTATACACTGCTGTCCAACCTGGGATCCTAGGGTCACATGCGACCCTTTGCTGGGGTCCATAGGCTGCACAAATATCAGTCTGTAGTGGGAGAGAGCTTTGTTTTGCAGGGAGTAAATGGAGTAAATGGCTAAATCTCTACTATTTTAATAAAAACCTGTCCCATCTTTCACAGTCTTCTGTAGCAGGTCTCCAATAAAACTTGTAGACACTGAACATCTTTTCCTCTAGTAGGCCCAATTGCTCCCCCAAAGCACTACACATTACTGTATATACGGGTCTTTGGTGAAGTCAGGGACTTCCATGCAGCATAAGCTGAAAACCACTGGTCTATGACCAATAGGAACCAGCAGGAAGAGGTAGGCCAAGTGTTGACTTCAGAATGTTAAAGTGACTCAACTTGGCATAACAGAGCACCCCTAGTTTGGGGGCTTCTTGGCCGTCTGCAGATTTGCTCCCGGTACATTCTGGCATTCGAAGGTGACTCTTTGATAACCCTATTAATGTTAGTACATGCTTAGTTATACCTCTACAGAAAATTTATTTAAGAGCTCTCTATGACCCCCAACTGGAAACTGGCCAATTAACACCATTAAGCTGCAATGGGCAGCCTTGCCTTGAGCAATGAGTTGAGTTTACAACACTGAGCCGCAGTAGTGGGATTTTAAAAAAAAAAAGGACGTTCTCTACTTTATTTCAGCACTGCATGTTAAACAGTACATTGTATCGCAACATGCTGCAATGAATACAAGGTGAACAGAAAGTAACTTTATTCAAATATCATAAAATGAAAGTTGTTCTAAAAGCATTTTTTTTTTTTAAATCTTAATGCATTGTATGCATCAAGATAAAAAAACATTGTGTGCAGAAGCCCCCTCATACTTACCTGAGCCCCATCTTGATCCAGCCATGTTGCACAAGAGACTCAGCCAAATCAAGAGGGAGAGTCTTGGACAGTTGAGTCACAGTGGGCGCCATAGGCTTCCCGCTGCTGTCAAAGTCAGTGAGCCAATGAGGGGACAGGGCTGAGACGTGGCTCCATGTCCGATTGAACCAGCAACTGTGCGGTGAATATTTTGTGTAACGCTAGGGGGTTTCTCCAGGGTTGACTAGAGGTTCCTTGGCTCACTGACCTCCCATCTGACAGTCCCTGAATAGTTCAAGTCTAACGCCACTTGACAGAGCCAGCAGCATGACTGCAATGGTGCCATTCCGCCACTCCTGTAAGGGTCAACATCTGTTTATATCTGGTAATTTCTAAGCCTTTTATAGTACTCAATACCTGCTTAGCTCTCACATATACATGGCAAAAGCAAAGCACAGGTAAACTGACGAAGTATGTAGTTTCAGGTTAAGCAGCATGCTTCAGCATCTCCCTCTCCCACAGTGGAGGTTCAAGCAACATCTGGACTACAAAAGATCAGGTCAGTCCAGGAATGAGATGAGAAGCATTTTCTTTCCGCCATCACTGGAGTCAGAAATAAACACATTCACAGGATCCCAGAGTCTCCAGAGAGGAGAAACAGCTGGAATAACAGTCATCTGCAGGGAACACTGAACACAAAGACGGGACCAGCAGCCACAGCACCAGTGCTGCGAGACAGCCATCTGTTATACAGAGCTGAACAGGCAACAGACTGAGCAACAGGTAAAAGTATCAAATGCAGACTTCTAATCTTCCAAAATGCGAATTATATCCAATCAAATGTTACATGCAGCTACTGCAAGATACAATACTGTTCACTTTAATTTGTTGCAGTCCATTGTCTCATATTTAGGACATTCTGTGCCCACCTCCTCCACTTTATCATGCTATTTATCAGCACTGTTTACACAGCACACAAAGCACAAAGCAGAGGAGCCTGGCTCACACCTGTTCCAACACAACATACTAAGGTTTAGAGACATTTCCCCTCCATTCTGCCACCCGCCCCCCCGGTGACACAGGGACAGGAAGGGACAGAACTTCTGGTATCTATTTGTTGGTTTCACAGTCTTCAGATTCCAAAATATCTGAAACCAAGAAAAGCTTTGACTGGTGATTAAAAATGTATCTGAACGCAATAAGTGAAGTTCTAAGAACTAAAAAAGTTAATTGAAGTCAAGCAATGTCCTGAAAGATTTAGGCTTTTTGAACTTCCTGTGAACTGAGCCTCATATCTCTATATCTGCAGGATGAATTCATCCAAGGTAGGGGTCTCCAAACGTTCTAAACAAGGGGCCTTTTTCCTCTAGGGGGGGTGGGCTGTGGTCACAGAGTAAAAAATGTCCCAGTGTTTGTGGGCAAAAACAAAATTTGGTGGCCAGTGAAAGTAAAAAAAAAAAAAATCCCTACAAAAGGATATGCTCAGTAGGAGGAATAGTACCCCATTTCCATCAGTGGAAGAAACTGTGGCCCATCATTTCTATCAGTGGAAGAAACCGTGGCCCATCATTTCTATCAGTGAAAGAAACCGTGGCCCATCATTTCTATCAGTGAAAGAAACCGTGGCCCATCATTTCTATCAGTGGAAGAAACCGTGGCCCATCATTTCTATCAGTGGAAGAAACCGTGGCCCATCATTTCTATCAGTGGAAGAAACCGTGGCCCATCAATGGGGTTATTGGAAGGAATAGCGCTTCAGATCAGTGGGGGGGGGGGGGGATAGTGCCCCAAGGGCCTGCATAAAGGCAAGTAAAGGGCTGCATTTAGCCTGTGGGTCACAGCCAGGGGACAGCTGTTCTAAGGCATTTAAATCTGACTTTTAAACTCAGAAGCTTTGAAGTGAGATTTGCTGGTGTCAGGGCTTTGGCATACCTGTGCCAATCCCCAGCGATTTTTTTTTTTAGAACATATTAATATATTATATACACAAATACATACATACATACATACATACATACATACACACACTTTATTTGTTCCTTCAGTATTAGGCAGCAGTTGTGACTTTTTTGTCAGGCTTAAGAAAACTTCTCTTGGCCTGACTGACTATATTCAATATAACATTGAAAAACTATAAACACATGTATAACACAATCACCTATGAGCCAAAACCCTCACTTTCAGGAAATGTACATTTACCACAATAGAATTACGGTCTTAGGGCTCTTTCACACGTCCGTTCAGTTTTTTAGATCAGTTTTTTCCCCCTTCAGTTGATCTGTTTTTTCATCCGTTTTCCGTCCGTTTTTCATCCTTTTTTTTTTTAGAACTTTTTTTTTTTTACATATTTTGATGAAAAACTGACGTTAGCGGATCGGATGGTAAACGGGTCATCCGCTCACGTCCGTTTTTCGTCCGTTCCGTTTTTTTGACAGAAGAAAAATAGGGTTTTCTTCCGTCCAAAAAAAATGGAGCTTACCGCAGACGGATGTTAACGGACGTTAGCGGATGCTCATCCGCTAACGGACGCTAACCCATAGGGAAGCATTGAGGTCCGTTAATGGACGTCCAAAAAAGGGACGAACTGAACGGACGTGTGAAAGAGCCCTTAGCCAACAGAGCACCTTTTTAAAATAAAAAATAAATAAAAAAATGTTTACAATGAAATGTAATGAGCATGCGGTTCTAGAGGTTGCTAAAGTAAAGTCAGATTAGAATGAGGACATCTACAAAAATCAGAAACCTAAAACCACAGTAGGAACAGTAAACGGTACACTTCTGAGAAAAAAAAGAGCGACACATACAGGGCTCTGATTGAACGAGGCTCCTTCACACAACATGCAATGCAATGTACTGCTTGGTGTTGCTTTTTAAGCACAGTAGACCCACTTCACCAACATCCATGAAAAGAACAGCTTCTTATCATTCACTAGCTATTATAGAAACTGAATAACCAATCCAACATTTCCACAATATCTAGTGCAGCTGCACATCACAAGAGAAAAAAAAAAAAAAAAAAAAAACTTTGGCACCAACATGCTTCACATTGATGTACAATGTCTGGACAAATCGGGATCAAACAGTAGCACTGAAACGCAAACATTGTTTGAGTGCAATGAATTAGTGCTACTTGGAAAAACTCTGCATTTTCTATAGGGTTGAAAATCACACTAGACTCACACTAGAATCACACCAAAGCAGCACAGGAACCTTTACTAAAATCATTTGGTGCCGATTTGCATCAATTGTGAACAGACACCATTTAAAACAATGATATTTCATGCGATTCTGTGTGGCTCAAGTCTCATCTGATATTGCACTAGTGAGAGCCAAGCCTTAAAAAGGGGTTGTAAAGGTAATTTTTTTCCCCAAATAGCTTCCTCTACCTTATTGCAGTCCTCCTTCACTTACCTCATCCTTCCATTTTGCTTTTAAATGTCCTTATTTCTTCTGAGAAATCCTCACTTCCTGTTCTTCTGTCTTTAACTACACACAGTAATGCGAGGCTCTCCCTGGTGTGGAGTGTCGTGCTCGCCCCCTCCCTTGGACTACAGGAGTCAGGACGCTCTCTATGTTGCAGATAGATAAAGGAGCTGTGTGTTCGTGGGTGTACCTTTACAACCCCTTTAAGCCTCGTATACACATACGGGTTTCTCGGCAGACTTTGTACCTCCGGTAAACCCAAGGGTAAAACCAAGAACCGGCTCGGTAACTTTTTCCCCCTACACACGACCGGTTTTCCCGACAGGAAAACTGCCATGAAAGCTTTGGTCGGGAATCTCGGCTATGTGTATGCTCCATCGCAGTTTTTCCCACAGGAAAACTGCAGGGTTGAAAACCACCAGAAACCCCGTAGGAAAAAAGAGTCGGTTCGCTTTTTCCCCCGGCAGTTTTCCTGTCGGGAAAACTGTGATGGCGCATACACATGGCCGGTTTTCCCGGCCAAAAGCTCTCATGGCAGTTTTCCCAATGGGAAAATCAGCTGTGTGTACGAGGCTTTAGACTGGGTTGACAGGACACCCATTGTCTAACATTCTATTGGTAAAATGTTCAGTATAAATGACGCGCCAACATGAAAAGCGTATTTCAGACTCCAAACCTAATTTAGTAAAATTCTAAGAAAATGCTTTTAATCTTAGTTAATGTGTTTTAGAAATTCATTTACACTGTGGTTAATCATTTTGGTGAATAATGCAGCATGCCGAGCTAGCAAATGCACCATCGAAACGCAAGTCATAATGATAGCCAACCACTTCCTTCCTGCAGAGAAGCAATGTGAAAGATCTGGAAGCCATGCAGGCAAAACAACCTTGTCGTCAACTCTATGAAACGACATGCAAGAGCATGGAGAGAGGATTAGAATGGTTTCTATTAGATATTCACGCCCCAATAAGATCTTCACTATTCTGCAGCTTCACAAACTAAAAATAAAGTGGATTTAAAGTGTTCTGAAAACCAATTGTATGCAATCACAAAGCCACATTTATATTTTCCATTGTCATTTCATTTTGTGAACTGTTCTTGCTTTCTGCCACTGGATCACTTTTATTTTTGCATACCATTACTTCAGTTTCTGCTATAGAGAGAGATTCTAAAAAAAGGCAGAACTTTTACTTTAATGCATTCCCTGCATTAATGTAGAGAAACTTTCTGCGTGCCGCTCCCTCCTCCCCCTTATACTTGCCTGAGCCCGATCTTGATCCAGAGATGTGCACAAGACTGTTCTCACGCTCTCAAGGCTCTACCAGCTTGCTGCCTCCTCATTGGCTCAGACACATTGGCAGAAGTTATTGGCTTCTGCTGCGCATGGTGTGGGGCTGAGACCCGGTCTGTGTCTTATGGATACACAAAGCGGAGCTCGGGAGTGGCTTGCCATGGGAGCACTTGCACTGGCCTGGCATTTTTATTTGCTTTATATCAGAAAGCAAGGGAAACTTTTTGCTTCCCCAAATCGGTTTCTTTTATTTATTTTTTACTATACAAACACATTGGGATCCATTTATCCGGCGCCCCATGTTACGGGCTGCCACTGGTGGTTTTCTTATATGCCACCATCACGAGGGTGTTTATGTTTTTAAATTCAGGGTAAATATAGCATTACTTTTTATAAATGCCACTGTGCTCTCTTTTTACTTTAACCACTTCCCTACCAGCCCATAGGGGAATCACGTCATGGTCATCCCCTTGCCGATGAGACAGGACGTTGCACAACGTCCTGTCTTCACGGCGTTCTAGGGCGGGCGCGCGCCCGCGGCACCACCCGCGATCCCGCGCGCGTGCCCGACGGCCGTGATTGCCGCCGGGCACCCGCGATTTCCGGAAATCACGGCAGGAGTGTGGATCTGTGTGTGTAAACACACAGATCCACCTCCTGTCAGCGGTGAGGAGACTGATGTGTGTTCCCAGTACAGAGGAACACACATCGATCTCCTCCCCCTGTGAGTCCCCCTCCCCCTACAGTTAGAACATACTTTAGGACACATTTTAACCCCTTCAGTGCCCCCTAGTGTTAACCCCTTCCTTGCCAGTCACATTTACACAGTAATTAGTGCAGTTTTATTGCAATAATCGCTGTGTAAATGTGAACGGTCCCAAAAACGTGTCAAAAGTGTCCGATATGTCCGCCGCAACGTCACGGTCACAAAAAAAAAAAAAAAAACGCAGATCCCCGCCATTACTAGTAAAAAAAATTAAATAAAAATGCCATAAATCTATCACCTATTTTGTAGACGCTATAACTTTTGCGCAAACCAATCAATATACGATTATTGCGTTTTTTTTTACCAAAAATACGTAAAATACGTATCGGTCTAAACTGAGGGGAAAAAAAGTTTTTTTAAAAAAAAATATTGTGAGATGTATTAAATAAAAAGGAAAAAATATTGTGTTTTTTTTAAATTGTCGCTCTTCTTTTGTTTATAGCGCAAAAAATAAAAACCGCAGAGATGATCAAATACCACCAAACGAAAGCTCTATTTGTGTGGGGAAAAAAACAATGATTTAATCTGGGTACAGTATTGCCTGACCGCGCAATTGTCATTCAAAGTGCAACAGCGCTGAAAACTAAAAATTGGTCTGGGCAGGAAGGGGGTGAAAATGCCCTGTATGGAAGGGGTTAAAGAGCATGTAAAGCTACTCTCATCCTTTCTAAGCTACTGCCATAGTGGTTATCTATAAAGGATATAGATGCCTCCTGCATGTATACTTACCTGTCAAATGTCTCCCCTGCAATCTCACGCTTGTTTATGATCTCTTATAACTTGAAGATCTGAGTTACGCTATGGTGCACTTACTCCTTCCGCTATGGTGCACTTTCTCCTTCATCTCCTTCCCCGGATGACCACGAGTGTTGCAGACTAGTGTCCCGTTGGATCTTCTCTGATCGCCACCCCCAGGATTGCAAGGCCGCGGCTGGGTTATAGCCGACCGCTCATGTGGCTTGCCCTCTGGTAAGCGGCCATCCATTTATTGGTGAAGGGATCACGTTTTGGTTTTCCATCTGTCACTGGGTGATTTCCTTTATGTGATGCAATCTGAACGATCAGGGCTGATCTTTATGGATGATTTTTCTAAAGAACTTTGCTTCAAGGATTTATTAGCAGTGGTCCCATTCTAAGGGATTGCGGATTTCATTAACCCTTGCCATATTATCATACAATTTTAAAAGGGCACAGCTTTGCTTTCGTTTTTAAATGTCTCCCCTTTGTCTGTTAGGAGATCCGAAAAACTGCAGATTCTGTGGGTGGATCTGTTGCACAAAGTTCGGTGGGTGGAGTCGTGATGTCAGACTCCCCACCCACCTCTACAATCCCCTTGTCAACATGCATTTTCTCCTGTGTAATTCTTACACTGAAATTCTGCTATGATCACTAACATCCAGTCAAAACACAGAAAAGTAACCACATGACTTCAGCATGCCCAATCATCCTAAGTTGTAGAACAGCCAATCCTGGGAGAGCTGGAGAAGAAAAGGGGGGGGGGGATCTGAAGTGCACAGAATGTCTCTCAGACTCCTGCATGAGATATGTAAATCACCTGTCACTCAAACAAGGAGGAGAAACAAGACTAATTTCTCTGTTTATATCTCACTGAAAAGCGGGATTAACTTTGTGGCAACACTGGGCATAGGACATCAAAACCTATACTGTACAAGGTGCAAGCCTAATTAACCACTTGCATACTGGGCACTTACACCCCCCTCCTGCCCAGGTAAAATTTCAGCTTCCGGCACTGCGTCGCTTTAACTGACAATTGCGCGGTCGTGCGACGTGGCTCCCAAACAAAATTTACGTCCTTTTTTTCCCACAAGTAGAGCTTTCTTTTGGTGGTATTTGATCGCCTGTGCATTTTTAATTTTTTGCGCTATAAACAAAAAAGCGACAATTTTGAAGAAAAATACAATATTTTTTACTTGTTGCTATAATAAATATCCCAATAAAAAAAAAAAAAAATTCTCAGTTTAGGGCGATACGTATTCTTCTACATATTTTTGGTAAAAAAAAAAAAAAAAAATCGCAATAAGCGACTGCTTTGCGCAAAAGTTATAGCGCTTACAAAATAGGGGAGAGAATTATTTTTTGTTATTTATTTTTTTACTAGAAATGGAGGCGATCTGCGATTTTTATTGGTACTGCGACGTTATGGCGGACACATCGGACACATTTTTGGCGCCATTCACATTTATACTGCAATCAGTGCTATAAATATGCACTAATTACAGTATAAATGTGACTGGCATTGAAGGGGTTAACACTAGGGGGTGAGGAAGGGGTTAAATGTGTATCCTAGGTGTGTTCTAACTGTGGAGGGAGGGGGGGTGACTGGGGGGGGTGACCGATCTGTGTCTATGTAGGAAGGAACACAGATCGGGCTCCTCCTCTCCAGAGACAGGACGCTGTCTCTGTATAAAACGGCAATGAGAGATGATCTATGAGAGATCATTTCTCATTCGCCCACAGATCGCATCGCAAACGGCCACTCTGATTGGCCGTTCGCCGCGATCTGTGATTGGCCGGGTCCAAGGGACACGGACAACACAGGGCTTCCCCGCAGCGCACTCTACAGCGCGCGCTTGAACGCCTAAAGGACATGCCGTCAAATGACTGCATGTTGGATATTCAGGCCCGCGCTGTTGCCATCATTCGACGGTAGCGCGGGCCTGAAGTGGTTAAATAAAAAAAATAAAAAAAGTTCAGGTTTACATCCACTTTAATTCTTTAGGAATTATGTCTTGCATTCATAGATATAAACTGAGAAAATATAAACTGAGAAAAAATGTGCACCATTTACTTACAAAAGAGAAATGCAAGTTTTAATTTTTTTATACTCACCTAGGTGGATGCAGCATGGGTCTGGTGCCGCATCTGATCTGTGCCCCATCTGATCTGTGCCATCTCTGAGAACAAAGCAATCAAAGACCTCGGATAGCTCAGTTCTTGGTCTTTAGTGAGCAGAGAATGGTGTCGGTCACTGTCTTTGGTTTGCCCCTCCAGTATTCACTGGAGCAGCAGGCTGTGGAGGGAGTGGGTTCAGCTTGCTCAGCCTCTCAGCAGCCCACTGAGAGGCTGAGCCAGCTTCTGACATTGTTGGGATCCCTGCAGAGCCTGGACCAGCTCTGCGACATTAGCCAACAGAGGACTTTAGCCCATCTGAGTCATAGGAGTATAGAACCAAGTGCCCTCCTGTGACCCACAGGAGAGGTATGGCCAAAAGAACTTCGGCCATACTTCAATAGAAATCATTGCAAATACATAAAAAAAAAATAAAATAACTAATTTCAATCTATATACACACATACAGTTAAAAATAAATAAAAAATCCTGGGGTTTTGAAGTAGAGTGCAAAGCTGGAATACCGAAAGAAAAAAAACACTAATCTGCTGTCTAACTCTCCACCATTTTATAATTAACAGTCTTCATTAAAACTGAATACAGGTTAAAAGTTAACTTCTACTGTGCTACCATATCGCTCCTTTAAACATGCCAAACAGGAAGAAGCGTACAGTAAACTGTCAATGCCATTCTGAAACTATAGTATCTGTCCAAAGGCCGGTCCTAATCTGACCCGTACAGTATGTAGTGGATTTCTGCCAAAGTAAACAATGTTTTCCCTGTGTTTTAGGATCTACACTCTTATGTTTCCAAGCTGAAATCTTACAGAACAGTTGTTTGAACCAGGGAACACGAGGCTCCAAATTTTGAACTCTGAAATGCTCAGTAAATATGGATATCAGCAAGGAAGTTATGTGTAGGAGGTGAATGCCAAAATGATAATTAAATCCTCAGAGAAACCCTTAGCAGGGATCCAGACAACAATATAAAATCTGACAGGCGTTCCAAACTTAATCTGTTCTGACAAAAAAAAAAACGCAAGAATTCCACTTTAAGCACATTGTTTTTAATGTAACTTTTTAGCTATAACTACTTTAACATTACTCTGGGAGCACTTGCAGTGTTTATCTGTCTGATTTATGACAAGGTGCCTTTGTCCTGCTGTCTGGATGTGTATCAGAAATAGAACTTGTGCAATCTCTGCAGGTTAGAGCTCATGCACACTGCAGCTCAAAAAAAAAAAAAAAAAAAAAACAATACAAAAATGATATTTTATAATACACACACACACACACACACACACACACACACACACACACACACACTTTTACAGGAGTTTGAGTTTTTATTTTACTTCTCTGCCTCAAAGGGCTGATGCACACTGAAGCTCAAAGCTGCTCCTACAGGCGTTTGGCTAACAGAGGAGAGGTTCCAGACAGAGAAAAATAAAAGCTCCAAAAAGCTCAATGTGTTTATGCACACTATAGGTGGTTTCAGGAGTTTACAGGCAGAAAAAAAAAAAACACACACACACACTCCAAAGGGCCCATTGCACACTGCATCGCCAAATAAAAAAAAAAAATTGAAGAAGCTTGTGCTTTTTTGTGCTCTTTTGAACGTTTTTTAGCTTCTTTGAGCTTTTTTGAGCACAGGCCTCATGCACACTACATCTCTTACAGGCTTTTGAGCGCTCATTTTTTTATGCCTAAAACTCCTAGATGTAGGCCAATGTGTCCATGCACAATGTGGCTTTTTTACAACAGGCATATTGCTCTTGCGGGCGACCCAATTTGTCGATCAATGATGGAACTGTGCATTTTGTATTCAGATGGTGCCACCATCGATTTCAAAATTCGACCAAGCCTTAAAATTTCCCCTCATGTTACAGAAAAGAAAATTCACGGCTGGGAATTTTCTTCTTTCCAGGTCACAAGCTCATGTGCATTTCTTATTTGAATATATTTCAAGCACAATTCTCCCACCAATTAGAAATTTGTTTCTCCAAAAACATCCAACATGCCCGATCATTCAAATTTGATGGCTGCATGAAAATCAGCTGTTGCTGCGGCCCCACCTAAATGGTTGAAGCTCAAATGATTCAAAGCTGTGACTGTGAAAGGAAAAATAGTCTGGAATTCTACATGTGTATGGCCGGCAAAAGGCTCAACACAAAAAGGTAAAGCGATAATAATGGTATTCTACCGTGTTTCCCCAGAAAATAAGCCTGGGTCTTATATTAATTTTGGCAACCAAAAATACACTAGGACTTATTTTCTGGGTAGGGCTTGCCATGCAGCAATCCCCAGTATGAACATGGTAAAAGTGGTTGTAAAAAGGAGAGATGAGGAGAGATCAGCTGAACACCTGCAGAGGAAGGGGGGCCCGAGATGACACCCGAGAGACGAGGAGAGACCAGCTGAGCACCTGCAGGGGCGGGGGGGATGGGGCAAGCTCCCCCTGCTGAACCCAGGGTGATTAAGAGAAATAAGTACCTGCAGAGGGAGGGGGGCCAAGGCCCCCCCCCCCCCGCTGACGCCAGACAGACAAGAGGCGAGGAGAGACCAGCTGAGCACCTGCGGAGGGAGATTCCCCCCCCCCACAGACCCCAGGGAAATGAGGAGAAATAAGCACCTGCAGAGGGAGGAAGGGAGGGCCGAGATCCCCCCACTGACCCCCGGGAGATGAGAGCAGCAGAGATCAGCTTCCATTGCCAGTCCCAAGCTGTCTTCCCTGCTCTGAACACTGCAGGGAGGGGGACTAAGAGCCCCTCCGCTGACAGCCAGGAGAAGCGATCAGCTCTGTACCGAAGGTACTTGATACAACCATACCACAGAAACACACTTTGCACATCATACACTACTGCAGGAGAGTGGATTCTATCATTTACAACCACTTTAAACTAGGGCTTATATTGCAGCCCTCCCCGAAAAGAAGACCTACTGTCATTTGTGTACAGAATGCCCCAGGCAGCCATATTGCATTTTACAGAAAATGACAGTGCTGAAAATTGAAAAGGAAAGGTCATTTTTACTAACATTTAATCACATGTGACATATGTGACACAAGTAACATTTAATTACAATGTGACTTGTGTCATATAGATACACTTTATTTCCACGAAAGCGTCTTGAAACTAGAGGCCAATGAGGGGAGAATCTACAAGCCTTTGTATGAGGACCCATCAAAATATGGCACAGCAAACACATAAAAAAGTTCCGACACATTGCAACCCAAATCATGATGTGGACTCTTTGGGGAAGATTTAGAGTGAGTCCCATAGTATCCGGACAAGTAATATATGTATTATTATAGTAGCTAATCAAATGTTATTGTAAATCAGGCCCATTACAGAAAGAGGGCAGCTGTAACATTTCCTGAATTTTCCGGAGGGCACAGCACAGGAATAGTGATAAAACAGCCATGTGTTCTGCTGACAATACACCAAGATACTGCTGGAAGGAAAGCGCTCATAAAAGGAAAATGTAGGCCTTTCTCTGAAAATGCAAACTGCCTGTCATGCTAATCCATTGCCTGCAATTCTTCCAATACGTGTCATGAGAGAATAATGGAGGCCTCCATTCCTTCTGAAAATGCCAAATACCTGGCTCTCATACATTGGCATTAGTGCATCCTCACTGACCTTGAACATGTATAGATGCAAGGAATGTCAACAATTTAGAGCATTGCTCGCCAAACTGTGGCCCAGAGGCCTTTATCTGGCTCTTGGGCCACCATTTCTCTGTTTTACACCAAGAATGTGGCACCATTCCTTGCACCGACACCAGCCACGGGGCACCATTCCTTGCACCGACACCAGCCACGGGGCACCATTCCTTGCACCGACACCAGCCACGGGGCACCATTCCTTGCACCGACACCAGCCACGGGGCACCATTCCTTGCACCGACACCAGCCACGGGGCACCATTCCTTGCACCGACACCAGCCACGGGGCACCATTCCTTGCACCGACACCAGCCATGGGCACCATGCCTTCTAGTAACACCAGTCATGGGACACCATTCCTTCCAATGACACCAGCAATGGGGCACTATTCCTCCCTCATACACCAACAATGGGGCACTGTGAACCCCCACCAATCTCACATTTCCTACTTTGGTTGGCCACGCTCCAGCACCCCTAAAAAGTAAGGACAGTAAACTCCGCTCTTTGTTAAGAAAGTTTGGAGACCCCTTATTTGGAGCATGCATGTTCCGGGTCGGTGACCTAAAAACACTGACATCAAACACAGCCAAGCTACAAATAATGGCAGTCCCATACTTCTCATGACAGGGTCACTTTAACGTTTTCAATACTTCCAAATGCAGAGACTGTATGCAAATTCAAAGTTTTGACTTCACATGCTGCATAGTAAACAACAAAGCGTATCCGTTTTTTGGCACCTGCTTAAGGTTCCCATTTTCTAATCTGTACCAACATTTACACACCAATTCAATAGAAGCTAGTAATGGTGTGTGGAGCATGACGTACTTTGTGCCTCATGCCGAAGGTTTGTTGTAAGCACCCAACGCAATAACGCTTTGCAAGAAGACAACTGCTTCTGGTGACAGGTACACTTTAAATGGCACATTCCAAGTTATAGTAATGTTTAGTTTTGCCAGTTTCAGATGAAACTTTCTAGGAAGGAGAGAGATAAAAACAAGCATATAAAAAATGATCAGCATTAGCCCTGACCTACGAAGAAGTCTCCTGAGCTATATATACATATGCCCTCTGAGGCGCAGCCATGACAGAACGCATACGTTACCATTGCTGAGGTTCCCCAGCGTTGAGGAAAGCCCCGCAGACGTGAGGTCAGGCAAGCTGGCTTCCATCCTAGCACCTATTTCACACGTCCCAAAGGCGACTTTGTCAACGTTTCCTCGCAAACCTCCAGAGCTTTCACAGCAAATCCCAGAGCACTGCGACACACGTCATGCTTTGAATTGCGAGGAAATCCTCCCGGCCCAGATGGCCAACCACAAAGCACTTCTGTATTGGCACAAAGAAATCCTCAAGAAGGACACTCACACAGCCGCCTGCCCTGCCTGCCTCCCCTGTGCAGCACGGCTCCAGTATAGAGGGGAGGAGACAGCAGTCAAATCTCAGTTTGGTGCTAGTAATGAGAGTCAAATGTCAGCAGTTCAGCGCACACAGTCATCCTGACAAGCAAATGCCTTTCCCTTACTACACGGCCTATCGGTTACATGAAAACACTTCAGGTCGGTCCCCCCGCCATTCTACAGCATTGCCATTTGTAAAAGGCAGCTGGTCCTCATTTCCCTTACACCTGAAACATGGAGGAACACAAACCACACCGTGTGCTACATTCAGGGAAACCAACAAGTTTCCTTTTTTTCTCTCTTTCATGGTTGGATATTTCTGTACAATTAAAAAGCTTTAAAGCGGTATTAAACCCAAAAATGTCATATTGCAGCAGGGTGGATAAAAATCAATGATTACATTTTTTTCAGGGGGATATGGATTTAAATTAGATTTTTTATTCTATTTAAATACAGTTTAATTTTGATCACATTTAATAAACTGCTTTTGATCAAAAAAAATTGTGGGAGGAACTTGGAGACCCCTACCTTAGACTAAGTCATCCTGCAGATATACAGACATGATGCTCAGTTCACCGCAGGGTGGATATAAATCAAAAAAAAAAAAAATTGATTTTTTAGATCAAAATCTAAAGATGGTTTTCTATTTAAGATGAATTAATAATTGTTTATTTAGCATAAATTCCACCCATTAATACCAGTTATGGGGTACACTTATAAAATGACATGCTCAGTAGTAGAGTAATACCGTAAGTACCCCATCATCACTAGAATTAATGGAAGAAATTCATGCTGAACAAAATTATTAATGCATCTTAAATAGAAAACCATCTTTAGATTTTTACTCCAAAGCAGTTTATTAAATTTGATAAAAATCTAAAAAAAAATCTATATTTTTTTGTTTAATTGATTTATATCCACCTTGCTGTGAACTGAGCCTCATATCTGCAGCCAACTTGTACCCATAAACTTTAATTGAAGTCCCCTGCAAGTTGGATCCTCATCTATATTAATACGATTCCCACCAGAAAATGTCACCAGAAAGTCGCCCGTCAAAGTTGTGACTTTTAGGTCACCAGTAGTGTGAACCGAGACCATTACCGCTTTAGGTGGAGCTCCCATTAGAAGAAAATGTTACCAAAAGTGGAGCTACTGCCAGAACCTTTTTCCTTTTAATAAGGGACACTTCCTGGTTGTCTGTTTCCATATGAAAAAAGTACTGGGAGCTTCTCTCTGTGGTCTCTAATCAAGAAGGTGTGATTACTGTGTGTCTAAAACCCCTCAGAACCAATCAGTTTCATTTTAAAAACAAACACTGCCCTGTATTGGCTCTGTGTCTCTGTCCTTCACACAAGCATGAAACTAGATGAAAAACGAAACTGCAGGCACATATGATAGATTCTAACCATTTTTAAAAATAAATCAGTTAACTATTATGAGGGCGAGCATCTCTGCCTCCCAGCCAATACAAGTATAGTATTCTACTTATGTAGAATTCCTGTCCCCCCCACTGACCACTGTGGGACAAGTGAATAGCAATACACAAAAATAAATTCTCCCCCCCCCCCCTAAACACACATATACATATATATTGTGACAGCCAGATGTTTATTCATACAAGCTTGTCAAGTTCTTGTCTCTTTTATAAACACTTCTGTACACAGCTGTGAAAGTTTCTTCTAATACAAATATTCTGGAAGTTGGCTCTATATGAATAAGAACTCCTCCTGTGTGCCACCCCCCCCCCCCCAATCTATACGGTGAATAACCGCCTGTATTCTGGGAATTCAAGACTAGCGTACATTTGTCTCCGTCCATGCACATAATTTATTACATGGACGGCTGCCATCATTACTGTACCACAGGCTATGTTTATTCCTGCTTTCCACTGACTCAGCACTCTGCTCTGTAGGAAGGTATACATGCTACAAGGAACCAATAACATTACATGAGCAGCAAGACTATACAACATATTAACAGGATTAACTCCTTGGCCCCTGGGAAGCCCCCACAAAAATGTGTGACATCACATAGGCTCCAGACCAAAACTGCAAGAATCGATGCCCTTTCATTGCTGTGTAATAAATACAACATTTGCTGTTTTTATACCATTATTTACGAATGCCCATGTTTTTCACAGTACAAAAAAATAAAATAAAAATCAGACAAGGTGCAACTCTATGCAAATGGCTCCACGTTGTAAATACATTTTGCCAATTTTGGGCAGCTATACTTGTTATACACACCTCTGCCAGCCAAAGACATGAAATATGAACAAAGCATATCCTTCTATAGCAGTGTTTTTCAACTCCAGTCCTCAATGCACACCAACAGGTCAGGTTTTCAGGATTTCCATTATTTTGCACAGGTGATTTGATCAGTTTCACTGCCTTAGTAATCACCACAGCCATTTCATCTGAGGGAAATCCTGAAAACATGACCTGTTGGTGTGCCTTGAGGACTGGAGTTGAAAAACACTGTTCTATAGTGTGTACTTGTCTCAATTAAGAGCACCAAGTGTCATGCATGTCTGCTGCTTCATTCCTCTGCTATCTGCACAAGTCATTTTCCTGAAACCAAGCGAAAAATGGTAACGGGGAAGGAGCTCCACCACACAGCCTGCGATTGACAACCTCAGCTCTGTTACTGTGCGAAGGTCCCTTGCCTCCAATCAGAGCAACTTCCGCTCCCTGCTTTTCAGAGCCGAGAGTTCCTGAGCAGATTCTGCACTTTGAATGAATGTAGGAGAAACACTGCTGCAGATAAACAGGTATAACTTATGTAGGAGGATTGGTTTCATCTACGTATACCACCTGAGGCCAGTCACTTCACTGGGTATATGTAAGGGTTTACAACCACTTTAAATATAGTGAGCTCTGCAGAGTGTAATTTCAGCTCTACGCTCTTTTTTTTAAAACCTCAGATAAAACCTTAAAAATTCCACCCCAAAAGTGTCATCCATGGAACAAGATAGTAATCAGGACATACATCTTATAACCACAGGGCTTCCAGTCCATACCCATCAGGAAAATAGAACCTACATAGTTCACATCATTCCAGCATACAGAAAATTCTGAGGCTCCATCCAGTTTTCTTCAGATGCATCTTCACAGGAAATACTTTCATGTTGTAAATTCCAGTTTATTATACCATTTGGTGCCTTTCTCACAAAGAACAAGTGTGGGTTCCAATGTGCTCCTGAAGGATTCCTGAAACGCGTCGAGTCTACATGTGAATTCAGTCTGGAATCTATACATGTTGTGAACCTCTAAGCGGAGAGTATTTTAATGTTTTCTAAAGGTTAATGGAATTGAATATTATATCTCTTGCTTTATTACACAAAATTATAGGGATGTGGACATATAGCACATGCAATCTTTTCAATTGCTTACAGAAATACTTGCCTTACTCTCCTCTCCCCCTCCCCCTCTCTCTCGGTTTAACACTTTCCCTCTGTGCAGGCGCTTCCTGTAATAAAGACGGCTCACTGCTTCTCTCCATTGTGCAGGGTGACTGGTCTCAACTCCTCCCCCTCCTGTAGTTTCCTGCATGCAGCTTGTAGTAGGTGGGGCCTTCCCACAGCTTTACTAGTAACAGACTATGTACAGCACAGTGATGTCACCGATTTTTTTACAATGTAATATCTGGGTTTTAAAATGGAATTTGGTGCACAAAGGGGGATTTATAGTCTTTGTGGCTGAGAAATATGCCGTATTTAAATAAAATATCTGCCTGGAAAGCCTCCATTGGCAACTCCTGTAGTCAGCAATGACCGCCCCGGTATTTTTCTTATAACAAGTGTTATTTAAATTGCAAATGTTCATATTTGCCTGAAACATATTGTTAAGCTCCCGGCTTCTCCTAGCAGAATGAGGTGCACTTTAAAGTCTGATGAATGCAACATGTGTTCTCCGTTTGGTATCTGATTTTTAAGACCAGCTGGCAGCAGGAATTCAACTGGATGTCAAAACAAACCCTGAGCAATTGGAGGTTATATACTGCGTTATTTATGCATTCCGGAATACCTCCTCAGATCACTCGTTTCTCTCTGCATCCAATGAATGAGCCGCCTTCCTGCATCTAGGATGGGGCAAGTCACCACCCGAGCCAACAACAACATTATGCCCTGGACAGTTCATAAGTCACATATTTCTCATACCAGATGACTTGTAGCTCATGCATTATTCTGATCCACAGGGACATTATAGAAACCGAGGTGTCCCAACGCCCAACTGAGCAAGGTGTGCTTAGCACTTCAGAGTTCATTCATTTTAATGGCCAGAATAAAATAAAAATTCTGGCCAATAAAATAAACTCCCAAACACCAAACGCTGTGAAACTCTGCAGTTAGATTTTCTCCTGTCAAAAGAAATGGCATTTACAATAATAATAAAAAAAAAAAAAAAGTGCATGAAGCCTTACAGTTGGTCAAGTAGACAAGCCCGTCCCCTCCAATCATGCTGCAGAAGAAAACTGTGGTCTCTCTACAGAGATCTGAATGCCCCCTGCCGAGTCAGACTTAAAGAGTTACTGCAGTCTGCTCACATAATTTGTAATAAAAAAATAAATTGCCATTCTATAGCTTCCCTCCAACCACTTTTCATATTTTATATACCGTACTTAAAATCGGCGTAACACACACACACACACACACACTTTTTCCCCCCCTTAAAATCAGGGGGAAACTGTCAGTGCCTGTTATATGCCGATTCCTGCTGTCTGTGAGGAAAGATGTGCGAGTGCCGCCGATATACACATAGCCGAGTGTACTGGGCTAAGCTCGGCTCGCGGTCACGTCCAGTTCCGCCATCGGACCTGTGTTATGTCCATAGGAGCCTGGCCAAGGGGCGGGACTGGGAGAGGAGCCAAGTAAACAGGACATCCATCTCTGTCTATCTTGGAGGTGGTAATTTTAAACGATGAGGCTGCAGATGGACACTGACCACTATGCAATGATGGACAAGGCTGCAGGTGGACACCGATAAGGCTGCATTGATGGGCATTTAAGCATAAGTTTTTTTTCCCTTAAAATTCCCTCCTAAACTTGGGGTGGGTGTTATACGGTATACTGTGATTCTGTACTGGCCAAATATGCTGCAGAAATCCCCCACCAAGTCTGGCAGCAGCCATTTTAACTGTGGGAAGCTGAAGCCCGTCTGTTCACTTCTTAGATTTACAGAAGCACACCTCCAGCTCTGCAGCTCTCATGCCCCTCCCTTCCTGGCAAACTCAAGAGATTATGCAATTACTGGGGAACTTCTCAAAAAGGTAGCACTGCAGCCAGCATTCCTCCTGTATACAAGGTAGCCAACAGCCATGTTCTGTATGCATCTGTCAGGAGCCTTAGTTTACAAATGACATGCTACCTGCAGGGTCAGTGAACCCAGTGTTGCCTCTCATTGTCACCCCCTTCATTTAAAGTGGTTGTAAACCCTTACAGACCACCTTTACCTACAGGTAAACCTAGATTAAGGCTTACCTGTAGGTGCAAGAAATATCTCCCAAACCTAAAAGGTTTAGGAGATATTTGCAGAAAGGACAGGCACTGATGTCTACGCCGCATGCACTGTAGACAACGGCAAGAGCCGCAATACCCAGAAGTCACTCTGGGAGATGACAGTGATGGAGGAGGGGGAACGAGGAACGCTGCGGGGGCTTCGATCTCAAGCAATTCATAATGAGCTAGTATGCCATGCATACTAGCTCATTATGCCTTTGTCTTGCAGGGTGTGTTTTTATTTGAGGGTTTACTTCCTCTTTAAGCCCATTTATCCCCAGGCCTATTTGAATACCAGTACATCAGTCTAAAACAGGGGTCTCCAAACTTTCCAAACAAAGGACCAGTTTATGGTCCTTCAGACTTCAGGGGGGCCAGACTGCCTAGTGAGAGTAGAAAAGGTCTTTATGTCAGTGGGAAAAAACAATGCCTTATCTTTGGAGTCATTGGGAGGAAGAGTGCCCCATCATTGGGAGGAAGAGTGCCCCATCATTGGGAGGAAGAGTGCCCCATCATTGGGAGGAAGAGTGCCCCATCATTGGGAGGAAGAGTGCCCCATCATTGGGAGGAAGAGTGCCCCATCATTGGGAGGAAGAGTGCCCCATCATTGGTGTCATTGGGAGAAAGAGTGCTTCATCATTGGCGTCATTGGGACCATTATTGCCATCATTGGGCCCCATTGCTGATACCAATGGGAGGAATAGGGGCCCATCACTGGCATCAAGTGGGGGGGGGGGGAATAATGCCTCACTGTTAGTATCAGTGGATGAAATAGTGCCCCAAGGGCCGGATAAAAAGCAAGCAAAAGACCACAGGCTGCAGATTGGAGACCACTGGTCTAGAAGGAACAAGGCAGTGCCCGAAGCTGTGGTCCATAGGCAAGCCATTACACACACACACACACACACACACAGGCAGAACACAACAGATGACAACTTTCTAAAAGCCTTTCTTAAAATCTAGGCATGTATTGGATTTTTATTAATCCAAATATAGCTTGTGTTCTCAGCTTAGTAACAAAATAGCCACTAGAATGAGAACAGAAAACAGAACAAGCACAATGACAAATATTAGGATGGCGGAACGCCTTGTCACAGGCTGCAATGTACACAAGACGCCTCTGGAACTGTAAACAGTCATTGTGTGTTTATAGTTTCACACCTCGTCTTCCTCCACCTCACTTGTCCCAATGAATCTCCTTCCGGAAACATCTACACGGTTCTAGTCCTTCCAGAGTTACTCCTTTAAGAAATTCTGATACAGTTTTGTAACAGAATTACTTTTTTATAATCATGCCCATGCCAGTCTAATGGAGAAAATGTATACACAAGACGCAGGTGTGGAAAGCCAATCACCTCTGAGCTGTGCAAGTTAGACCTGAAACCATGTAATCGTAGGGAACCTCAAGTCCTGTACAGCAGACTGGAGAGCTTCTGCTAAAGACACAAGTATGCAGACATAGTTTATGATTTGCAAGTTGGGAATGTTGGCATTACAGTGTTAGTAAACTCACAACAGTAATATCAGTCTGCATATGCAGTAAAGCAGGGGTGCCCAACCTTTTGAAGAGCGAGGGCCACTTAATCAACTTGATAACCGGTCATGAGCCACAATGAGTGGCGCGGGTAGATGGCAGCCCACTTGGCTCTATAGAGCCCACTCTACTCTCAGCACACCAAACTCACAGGTAATAGAAGTCTATGGCTCAGTGCAGGTAACCCACAGGTGTACTTCCCTGCGCCTGTGGATCAGTTTAAAAGCCCAGTAACCGCTGCAGAACAGATATGCCCAAATATACACTGTGGTTTTTGTAAAAAACTCAACTTTAATAACAGTATTCCATTCCAGAGGAGAAGGTCGACGGCCACATCAGAGGGCTCCACGGGCCACATGTGGCCCCCGGGCCACTGGTTGGGCACCCCTGCAGTAAAGCATGCTTGTTATAGTCCCGGTGGAACCCAAGAGGTTAATCCTCTTCATTGTGTAAACAGGCAGTTTGATCCTGGCTTCTCTGATCCTCCTCCTTCCACTGCCCCCAATTTATCTCCTGATACAGAGCCTTGGGGGCACTCTGCACATGCTCAGTGGACTGTCTAGACCAGTGGTTCTCAACCTGGGGGTTGGGTCCCCCTCAGGGGTCAAATGACGATTTGCCAGGGGTCACTGAATCCTGGGCTGTTCCTAAAGCCCGGACTTCTCTCCCAGCCTTTTTGCAGCTGCCCAGCTGGGCTGTCCCCGGAACCCACGGCCGCCCATTCTCAGCCTCTTTGCACCCACCCATTCAGTTCACGGCATGGCTGGGGGCCAGAGACTAGGGGTCAGCTGACTGGTGAGGAATGTGAAGTCGGAGGGGCTGGAAGGGATCCTATCTCCTGATTTTACTCTTAGGGGTCCCCACAACTAGGTACATTTTATCATGCGGTCACTGCACTAGAAAGGTTGAGAAGCACTGGTCTAGACAGAGTCAAGGGTCCTGTACTGTGGGAGACCAGATCTAGTGTAGGTTTTTGAGTTTAGCAACACATTAAAAAGGAAAAATAAAAAAAAATAAAAAAAATTGTGCCACACTACTATAGAAATCCATAACTACAGTTTTTTTTGTTTTTTTTAACCGACTTTTCGTGGTGAATTTTTTTTTCCTAATAAAATTATACACACACACTTTTTTTTTGGGGGGGGGGGGGGGGTAGAAAAAGACGATTACATCTACAGTAAATGGATTAATGGAACAACAAATCAGCCATCTGCTCCTTCCAGGATTAGCCACCGCCGAGTGTCTCGCAACATGCTTGAGGAGTCAAGTTTTGGAAAGAAAGCACTACAACGACTAGGATGTGACCTTATCAAACCATCATTTTCCAGGGCCCAGTTTACAAATATGTCAATGAAGCAGCTGTGATTTCTATAAAATTAATGACTCTCCGGATGCCACACTCTGCATTACGAAGGCAGCATAGAATATGAGCGGTTTGTTCTGAGCCGCACCGACAAGGAGAGAAAAAAAACGTGTGAGCTGCGACAATAGAAACAGTATTTATTTATACATACTGAAAAAAAGATGAACGCGCTTTAAAACAAAAACATTCTACCTATGTTGCTCCCTTTCCCCTGACCGAAACCAGGGTGAGAGTTAGGTCAGGCGGGAAAAAGGAAAAATGAAGTACACTTTCCTCGATCTGATGGCCACGGTCGGTCGGTCATGGTTGCACCTGTACATTACACCCCCATAGACGTGTGACCTGAGGCCAGAGATACTTGGACACCGTCCCACAGATTTTTTTATCAGGCTGTAATATGCAGACTTGTGGTGCGGCGGTAAAAACAGACTTGTGGTGCGGCGGTAAAAACAGCAGAAAGAAAAGATGTTAAAGCGGAGCTCCACCCCAAAGATGGCGGTGGGGGTAGCAGAGTGACGAGCGAATTGCTCGGCTTCTGCTGCCAACGTCCCTGGACTCCAGGACAGGTAAGTGTCCTAATATTAAAAGTCAGCAGCTACAGTATTTGTAGCTTTTAATATTTTTTGTATGGTGGAGCTCCGCTTTAAAGAGGAGATCCAGGCTCCCCCAAAAAAAAATTAAGTCAGCAGCTACAACTACTGTAGCTGCTGACTTTGAATATAAGGACATTTGGCTGTCCATACATCCAGGGATGTCCTCACCAGAGCCAACTCTTCAATCAGCTTGGGGTGCCGGCACCGGAATCTCAAGTAAGGCAAACAGGCCAGTTTCCTACAGCTCATGTGCAAATCCAGCTGCATCTTGTGTTTTTTTTTTTGTCTTCTGGGATCTGTGTACCAGAAGACTGCAGGGAAATGAGGGGGGCCAACTTTCCAGCTCAGACCACCACAGCGCATCTGACCAGAAGTGGGAGTGGGTACCTGTCAAAGCTAGGCAACTACTCCCCCAAAAAAATGCCAAATGTGCTAACTGGGAGGACAAAAAAAGCAGAATTTCCCCTTTTGGGTAAACGCCATGCTAAGGTGCCTGGAGAATCCTCATCTTGGACGATTGGATTCCTGGTGCTCACTGACCAATGTGGTTCCTCCTGTTGACAACTATAACACTGCAGAACATGGTAGTGACTAAAGGGTCGTACACACGATGAGAATATTGAAAAAACAAAAACTCATTCAGAGTGATCCTCCAATCTATTCCTTAGTGCACAACTTACGAGAGCTGATCACAACAGTTCATGTGAAAATAGCCAAAGGGACGAGCATGTTAACAGAACAATTTCCATGTAACTAGTCTGGTATACATCACTTCCAAAGTTGTATTCTGTCTGCCTCACGAGAATTTTCGTAACCAATTTGTTTTCGATGAGACGAGTATGCAAAAGTAAAAAAGGAGAATTTGCCCAATATTCTATTCTCAAGGTGGAATCTGACACTCCTAGAAGTGTTTGGAATGAAGGAATTCTCCGGGCACCATAGCTCTTGAATAGAGCAAGGATCAGCACCACGGGAAGCAAAGCAGGTAAGCGTAACATCTCTAACAAGGGAACCTTAAACTACTGCCACAATGCTGATCTATAAGGATATAGATGCTTCCTGCATGTATCCTTACCTGTCAAATGTCTCCCCTCTGTCTGGTAGAATTTGCAGTTTTTCAGTTCTTACAAGTATAACAGAAAATGAAGGGGCTGGCTGCGCGACCAGAGCATCTTGTCATACACACTACAAATGCAGGGGGACAAGCCCCCCCCAGATGAGCGTTACCACAGCCATGGGTGGCGGGGGCCTCCAGGCGCAGTCTGGGGACACAGGCCCCAATTGAAGCTGGTGGTCTACGGAATGTGCTTGGTTGAAGGTCCGATATGTTCTTCACGCACTGTATTTTATTATTACTATTGTGTATTTTGTGTACTGCACTGTGAGCGATGTTGTACCGTGCTTTACTCTGTCGGTCCGCGCGGCCTTGTCCCCGTTTTACAAAATATAAAAAAAAAAAAATGCAGATTCTGTGGGTGGGTCTGTTGTCTGGAGCTCGGTGGATGGAGTCATGATGTCAGTAGACTCCCGGCCCTCCTCTACACGCTTCTTGTCAACATGCATTTTTTCCTATGTATTCCTTACACTAAATTCTGCTATGATCACCAATATCCAGAAAAGTAACCACATGACTTCAGAAAAGGAGTGGGGGTGTGAATTAAAAAATAATGTCCGTCTCCAGGCTAGTGCATGAGATATGTAAATAACCTGTCACTCACAGCAAGGGGGCGGAACGGACTAAGTTTTTTTTCTCTGCAAGTCAGTTTTATATCTCACTGAACAATAAAAGAGGATTGCTCAGAGCTGGATTAACTGTGTGGCAAGACTGGGCACAGATGATAGGAAAAAAACTGTACATTGTGACATCAAACAAAAAAATAAAAAATAAATTCAGGTTTACATCCACTTTAGAAAGGATGAGTGGGTTTACATCCACTTTAGAAAGGATGAGTGGGTTTACATCCACTTTAAAGTAGAATCCAAACCAAAACCATTTTGTGTTTATTTTGTAAGGTTGTCTATTTGGCCCCACTGGAGAGATTTCTCTTCATTCTGTGTACCATATTCAGAAAAAAAATTGAGGGAATCCCTGGTCGTCACAATTGAAAGTCCCACCCCCCCCCCTTATTTTTGTTTGGGTGACAAAATGTGCAATTTTCTTTTACATTACGTTTCAGTGATAAATGAAAAACATGACAAAGGGTGAATCTCCTCAACATGAGCAGAGACAGCAATAAAAACCCAACAGGTGTTCTAATCCCTCTCCACTCGATTCAAAAATAAAGAAGGTTTTGCCTTTAGTTCTACTTTAAGTGGGCTTTATTATTATTTTGCAACAGCGTTATTAAAACATTGGATTGAACATCCAACTGTGCCAAGTGTGGACAGAATATAACCGCCTACAAATACAGTTATATGGCAGCAAAACAAGTACAATCACAATCACTGTGAAATGTCATAAAAAAGGGAAATCTAAGACTGTCACAGTTCACTTTTGAGAAAATCCTAAACAGATTATGAAGACATTTTACACCTCGCCTCTGTTCATGGATTCAAGATACTGCACTGTGCAATCACCCATGAGAGACTACAGGGGGCGATGCTGGGATCACCCAGTCTGAACATTCACAGGTTCACGAATAGATTGAAAAAAAAAAATTATATAATATATATATATATATATATATATATATATATATATATATATATTTGCCTACAGTCAGCGTTATGCAATGGCAGTATTGATGACCAATTTCTCACCCATCATGGTAATATATATCTAAATAGATAACTTAATGGCGCATGCTCCGTCCATACCATTCATTTCCTCCCATTCCTATGATAGAAAAACCAGTGCTGAGAGTCAGCACAACCAAAACAGCACTTTAATAAATAGTGGTATTAGCAGCACAAACAAAACATATGCCAAAAATAAACCAAAAATTTGCAAAGACAGCAAAACCCTAAAAAGGTTCATCACTGCACAAGTTTAGTAAAAAATGGACTGCACCACTTACTGTATTTATCGGCGTAAACCGCACACTTTTTTGCCATTAAAATCAGGGCAAAATCGTGGGTGCACGATATACGCCGATACTCGCAGTACACTCGGGTACACTCGGCAAGGCTCGGCTCCCCTTGCGGTCACGTCTTGTGCGTCCTTTACGCAAGAGGAGCCAAGTGTGGCCAAGCGTACTGCGCTCGGTATATGTCGGCGGAGTGCTTCAAACAGCGCAGGAAGCGGGAATCGGCTGAGAAACAGCGGGGAGGACACCACGATGGCCGCAGACGGACAAAACGGATGCCGGACCGCACAAGGCCGCCGGGCAAGACACCAAAACTGTAAGTAATAATAAACATTTTTTTTCAGGAATTTCATGTCCAGATTAGGGGTGCGCGCTATACGCTGGTGCGTGGAATAGGCAGATAAATACGGTATATGGACTCCGTCTCATAAATTCACAACAACAAGACAAGTTAATCCAGTGGGCTCAAGTTCTTAACTCCATATTTCTGCACCATGACACTCAATACTGCAGAATCTGTGTCTAGGTCATCTGTCCCAAAAATAAATAGAAATATTAAAATAAAAATTCTATGTTGAATAGCATGGGACCGACATTAATATTACCAGATCTGTACAGAAACGATTATTAGAATTATCTATGCACACGTTAACTACAATCCCAACCCAACTGCAGCTCTTCAATAATATGCAAAAAAATTAAAATAAAATCAACACAGGGTGCTACAGATATCTCCTTTACAATAAATCAATATACAGAAGTGTATTCAACAATAAATTAATAGGGAGAAGGGGGGTGCTTAGTGCTGTGCCGGCTCATGAATAGGGAGAAGGGGCTGTGCTTAGTGCTGTGCTGGCTCATGAATAGGGAGAAGGGGCTGTGCTTAGTGCTGTGCTGGCTCATGAATAGGGAGAAGGGGGGTGCTTAGTGCTGTGCCGGCTCATGAATAGGGAGAAGGGGCTGTGCTTAGTGCTGTGCTGGCTCATGAATAGGGAGAAGGGGCTGTGCTTAGTGCTGTGCTGGCTCATGAATAGGGAGAAGTGGGGTGCTTAGTGCGGTGCTGGCTCATGAATAGGAAGAAGTAGGGTGCTTAGTGCGGTGCTGGCTCATGAATAGGGAGAAGGGGCTGTGCTGGCTCATTAATAGGGAGAAGGGGCTGTGCTTAGTGCTGTGCTGGCTCATGAATAGGGAGAAGGGGCTGTGCTTAGTGCTGTGCTGGCTCATGAATAAGGAGAAGGAAAAGAGGGTGGTACCCAAGCGCTGTACTACCCAAAAAAAATGAATAAAGGGAAGGGGTGGTGCCTAGTGGCGAGTACCCGTCACTTCCCATTACTGTCAATAGGGAGGTTTACATTCTTTGTGACAGCAATAACACTAATACATTTTTAAATGTACAGAATATCGGCTATAGGCATGAGAGGTTGCAGAAAAATCTCATAGCTAAAAAAAAAAACGATATTGATCCCTAAACAAAACCTCAATTTTTGTGCTTGCCTCTTATGAAAAGGCAATCACACCTATAGTTTCTCTAAATCTAATCACAGTTCAAGTAGAACGTACAACTAAAGTGCCAACATCCGTTCACTAAAAATATCTCCATTACTTTTCCAGCGTTTGATATGCACACAGTGTTCCAGCACCCTTCCAAAGTATGTGCAGCGATAACCCTTTACCATCCACACCTCTTGGACTAAACCTTGCCTTTTAAAATGACCTCTGTTATGGAAAGTAACCCCACTTGTGTAACCCCGCTTCTGCTGGACCTGCCCCAGGGCCTACTAGGATGGTCTTTAAATAATATGATGTATACAATAGTGCTTGTATGTAATTAAAGTGTTAACCTTAAAAAGTAAAAATATGGTTGTCTTGTGCCATTTGGCCCCCTGCAACAGCTAAAAAACCCGGCTGATCCTGCCAGTTCCTGCCCTCCCCTATGTAAACTGACCACAGTGTATCGTGGCAGCTGAGCCTGACACTGTTCAGTTTACGTGCCTCAGTCACCCGCAGCCTGCTATCTGCAGCTCCCCTCTGCGCGTGACAGTGCTGCCCCTCCCCCTCCTGTTTGCATAACACTAACCTGTACACACTTTCAGCACTGTATTGCAGTATCCTCCTCTGCGCCATTTATAAAAAATAAATGCTGCAAATGCCTCATTTCACAAAGATTGCAATCACATGACCAGCCAGCTCTATCCTCACCAACAGACAGATTTCTCACCGCTCCAGGTGAGCCCCGTGTGCAATCAAGGGTTGTTGAACCACCAAGGTGCTGGCAATGCTAATGATAGCAAATAGAAGGACGAAGACTGGACAGCCGCACTCCAAAATTACTTAAAATAAGTTGTCTTTTATTTTCAACTGTACACACAGTCACTGCAATCAACAAAATACAGTATGGCCGACGCGTTTCGCACTTACAGTCAGTGCTTAGTCATGGCTATCCTCACCAACTTCCCTCCAGACTGACGTCAGCAGGGGAATCTCAGCCCCACCCACTGCATCTGTCAGAGGAGGAAAGGCGATGCCTGGCCAATCATGTGATCACAATATAGGCTATGAAATTAGGTATTTGCAGCATTTAGATGGGGACACTGCAATAGGAGGCAGTGCCAACGGTGTATACAGGTTAGAGTGGCTTAACAACCACTTCAAAAAGAGAAGTTTGGCCAAAGCTTTTTGAATGTTTGAGGGTCAAATGGGTATATTTACTTTTGTAATTCTGTAACCCAGAGTAAGAAGATAATGGGCTATTGCCCAGTACCAGCTGATGGGGCAGAGCCATGCCAGGCTCAGAGGATCCTGACAATATTGCTGGGATCCATCCACTTGCCTGATTGATAAATGGCTCTGCTTATTAGCACTCATTTGTGTGCATCAGTCACACCTTACTCCTCCCAGCCTGGCACCCCACCAAGTCTGGGAGGGCCAGAGTAGAGAACGGTGAACGACAGTCACCACTCTCTCCTGCAAGCATACGAAGAATGGAGTGATCAGTGGCCATGTGACTCAATTCTCAGTCCTAGAGCCTGAGTGGGACAGCTGCACCGTGACACCGATTCTGCAGTGTGGAGGAGAGTAGGAGGTTTTTTTTTGTTTGTTTTTTACCAATGCTAAACTTCATTAGCTTGACTTGATAATGGAGCTCGGTCTTCAAATATATTTATTTAATTACGTTTTTGGTTAGCTCTGGATAGAGAATGTTACCTACTCTACAGCACAGGAATGTATGTAGCCAAGTTTAGTTCTTTGCACTTCATACCTAGTTGGCTCACCACAAAACTTGTGTCTTAGCACAACGCAATGCACAGATGTGAACCATCCGAGTTTTGAAAGGCACCCCCTATTACACCCAACCAGAGCACTGCAACACTTTGGAGGAATCTGAAAAGGGCTTCTAAAATCTTCACAAGAGAAACTAACCTTTTCCGTTATAGCCAAAGATCTTTTTTTTTTATTTATTTTTTTCACAAGTCGCCGTAAACCTTTAAAAAAGTAAAACCTGCTGACTGAACTTAAATTATTTGTGTACATGCTTGTAAGAAGATTCACCAGCTATGAATAGAATGGAATTCTATGTCACATGAGATACATACACTTTGTTATATAATTTACTTTGCAGCCGAGTCACCGTGAGGCAGCCTCCCCTTGCCCCGGGCCCAGGCAATTTTCCATATAATTCACACCATTATTTTCATAGAAAGCTCTTGCCAAGGCGATATTGTAAGTTTTAAGAGGCAGCTTGGCAGCGGCTTAGGCAGCATATCCTTGGCACGGCATTGCTTCTCCTCTTTGTCAATAGATCTCAAATGAAGTGAAAGGAAAGCAACACTTTTTTCCCTTAGCAGTATAATGATTAAAATCTAGCCCCACCCATGATCTCACGAAAGCTCCTGGGAACCTGAGATGTAAAGGAAAACAGCCTGCGGGGATTATCACTGCTGGTCTTACAAGTCAAAGGAGGAAGATCAAGAAAAAAAAACACACAACCTATTTCACAAAGTGCCGACACACACACTTTAACCCTTAGGTGGAATCTGTAAAACAGCATGTGTGTGTGTACACGCAAGTACGTGTCTATGTGCACACATACACACAGAGAGATCAGCCATTCTATGCATGAAGGTGAAAAAACCCGACGATTAGCGGCCTCCCGTTTTACTTACCTGAGCCCTGGAAAGTCCTGTGTCGGACGCGCTCGATCGCTCCAGGGATTCTTAGCTCTTCATTGGATAGAGTGATAGCAGCGCAGACATTAGCTTGCGCTACCGTCAATCAAATCTAATCGGGAGGCCGCCGACTGTATCGCACTGGAGCGCAGCTGCAAGGTAACCCCCTCGAGAAAGCGCTTCCCAGAGGGGGTTAGTTCTTGCAGGAGGAGGACCTGTGAGAGATGCCATGGTACCCCAGAAGAGAAGGATCAGGACCACACTGTTATTTTTTTATTTTATTTTTAAACCACAAAGCTTTAGTACCACTTTAAGTGAATAACCTTTATTATCTTGTTACAATGACATCTAAAAGTCAATAGGATCTATTAGGTAGCAAGTAAACATGTTCTCCCTAAAAGTAGTTGTGTCAAAAGCAGAAAATAAGCCTCGGAGTTCGTTGTGTATGGGGCTGTGTAGTCAAAGATCAGTCAGGGTCCTAATGCTGACCTGTGTCCACAGCCAAAAGCCCTTACAATGGACAAATAAGCATCAGAACTGGTCCACAGTGCAAAAGGAAGCGGCGTAGTCTGGTGAATTTTAATTTTCTTTTACATCATGTGGAGGGCTGGTTGCGTGTGTGGCTTATCTAGAGAAAAGATGGCATCGGGATGCCGTATGGGATGTAGGGCAAGCTTGTGAAGTCAATGCAATGCTTTTGGGCAATGTTCTTCTGGGAAACCTTGGGTTCTGCTATGCATGTGGATGTTACTTAAACATGTTCCACCTACACAAAAGATGTTGCTGACCAATTACACCCCTTCATAGAAACAGTAGTCCTTGATGTGTGGGGTCTCTTTCAGCATAATGCACCCCACTGCACTGTAAAAATGGTTTGAGGAACACAAGTTTAAGGTGTTGACTTGGCTTCCAAATTCCAAGTGTGCTGGAAAAAAAATCTAATCCAGAGACCTACCCTGCAACTTACAGGACTTAAAGGATCTTCTACCGAGACCATAGCACACCTTTAGACGTCTGGTGGTGTCCCATGCCTTGATGGGTCAGGGCTGTTTTGGAAATAGACAGACACACTGGCTGGTACTTGAATCAAGCATAGGCACCAACATCTTCGGTGCTGCAAAATTCTAAAGGATGTCAGTGACACCCTTTATGAATTATCTGGTTAGTTCTCATTTATACAATAAAGACATAATGTAGATTGCACATTCAGACTGCAAGCCGTGTGGCCAGCTTAGATCAAATCACTACCAATTTCAGTAGCAGGACTAAAGCTACCAGAAACAACCCATGAAGCCCAAACCAAAATCTTGGCCATTAAGCTGACAATGATACCAGCAAACAGATTAGTTAGAGTGCACATGAGCAGATTAGAGGCATTTAGGCAATTAGTCTCTGCTGATAAACTGTACTGAGTCATTTAAAAGCAAATTAGACGTAATGTTATATAGTAGAATTTTTTTTTACTTTTTTATGTACAATTTCCTCAGTTGTTGAAATCTGATTCCAACTATAAAGTTTTACGTAAAAACGAATGGTGAATAATTCATTTCAACCTTTAATAAAATAGATGCATTTCCACTTTTGCAGCCATTGGGGTCAATTCACAAAGAGAAAAGTTATTGGTTTTTTCAGTTGTTAAATTAGCACTCCTTATTTAACGCTAGCAAACATGACTTTTCAACTGACTCTTTATCCAATCGTTATGCTAACTACTCAGACGTTAAATAATGCTGGCGAGATGCATTCTGGGAGCAGAAGGGGAGGAGAACAGCTGCACGTGGAGGGGAGAGAGAGAGAGGGAGAGACAGAGACAGAGAGAGACACACACACAAGCAATACACATGGAGATTGAGCATGTGATGTGCAAAACTTCTAGTGTGTGCTTTTCTAAAGCCATGTGCATTTCCTCATACAGAGAAAAAATCATGGGAGATGATAATCTGAATTTAGCTATCACCTGGGTTTCAGAAAAGTCATCCAAAATAGTAAGTGAACGGAATACACGTTTATAAATCTGAACATTCTAACATGTTCTTCTTCTCCTCTGGATAATTTTAAGTTCAAATAGAGCATGGTTCCAAACTACTAAAAACTTCACTACACTACAAAAATCGCCAAAAGCTTCCTCTAACAACAAAATATTGCCTGGGAAATGTCATAACGCCACCCTGAGGGAGGTGTTAATTTAACGATTGCTTAACGAAGATAACTGTCAAAAAAATCTTTGTGAATTGCACTTCTGTACATATTTAACGATTTAAAATATCGGTTCTGTGTAGTGAAACGTACATATTTAACGATTTAAAATATCGGTTCTGTGTAGTGAAACGTTATTTGATGATTTTTCAAAGCGTTAAATCGTTTAGTGAGTTGAACTAGCTTCAATAACGTGCAAAATCGTTAAAATAACACCCACAATCTAAAAAAAAAGCTTTGTGAATAGACCCCAATGTGGGATAACCCCCTTATATTCGTTCCGGTATATGTTCTCCTTCACACAGCAAAACTAATTTTATTTTTTCAAAATTTCTGCCTAAGCTTTTACTTTTTTTTAATTTGCTTAAAAATCCAACCTCTTTCCCCTTCTATGCAACAAAGTTAAAGGGGATTTCCAGGTTTTAGTTCACTTGGAGCAAGCTAGTCCAAATAAAATAGTTTACCCTCCCTAAGGCTCCATTCACATCTAGGCGACAAAACGCCTGTCGTGCAACGCTTGTGCCGCTGGAGGGGAAAAATCCCATTGATGTCTATAGAGATGGTTCACATCTCTGAAACGCCGAACACCTGTCACCTGAAAAAAAGTCCCGGACTCTTTTTCAAGCGACATTGGCGTTCGGCCATGACATCAATGGGGAGATTTGTAAAAAAAGATAAAAAAATATATGAATGGAAGCGCGGCAAGTAAAGCCGCGTATGCGGCGTTACTTGCCGCATAGATGTGAATGCAGCCTTAGTGCCAGTTCACACACGGGTAGCTTTAAAGTCACCCGACTCTGAAGCCGCACCCAACAGCACGACCTCAGCGGGGCTTGCAAACTAAGTCTTTAATAGAAGTTATTACAAGCCACTTCCGAAGTCGGCCCAAAAGTAGTAGAGAAAACTTTGTAAGTCGGAGCAACTTGAGCCACTTTTATTAGAACAGTTCCATTGTACTGAATGAAGTGCAACTTGACAGGCCGCCCGTGTGTGAACCGGCACTAACAGATGCAGTGGCTTAGCTACATTCAGTATACTGTATAGAGCAGTGTTCTAGCAGTGAGATGGGAACTTCCCGTCTCACTTCCAAAATAAAATTGTATGAATACAAAGCTTCCTATGATAGGCTGAGGTAGAAACAGACACCTGCCCGCCATTCCAAAGAAAAAGGAAGACGAAGAAAATAAAAGGGAAACAGAAAAAAAAAAGAAAAAAAAAAAGAAGACGCCCCTAAACACACCCTCATAAATTATATCATAAAAAGAAAAGTTTTTCAAAAAAAAGTTATACAAATTATAAACAACTCCTCTGCCCATGTCCATCAATGCAGCCTGCCCATGTCCATCAATTCAGCCTGTGCCCACCAATGCAGGGGAAGAGGAGAGGAACAAGATTCCCGCGAGAAACACATCAATAACAGCTTTCATTTCAATTGCTGCCCCCGCCTCTCGACATCACATACAGCCCCTTCTCCTGGCAAGGGAACTGACAGATCACCACCACCCCCCCCCCCCCCCACGTCTTTCTATCACAGTCCCAGGACCAGGATGAGGGGCTGTATGTGACAGCGAGCGGCGGAGAACAGAGCAATTTAAATGAAAGCCGTTATTGTCGTGTTCCGATAATCTGGACGGCTCTGCTCCCTTTTCCCCTCCGCGATCCCTGGAAGTAGGACTCCCATTCAACCCAGGCTGCTGGCGGTGCTCGCTCCCCGCTGCCAGGCAGCCCTTCCTCTCCAGCCCTCAAATTCCACTCGCAAAGTGCAAGTGGAATTTGAGGGCTAATATTGGTTTATACAAGTGTGCAGTGGTAACGCAAACTGCGCACAGAGATCCTTTCAATTCATCTGGCTGGTGTTACAGGTAAGGCACTTTAGTCAGCATGTGAACTGGCATTCGCTGTACCCATCCGGCATCTGCAGATGCTTTTGCCCAGGGGGTAGTTTGCTGACCAACTCAACTAAGAGTATTACGCTGTAACACTTGTGCCCAAGCCAGATAGATACAGCGAATACCAGTTTGCTTTTGGTTTTTGGCTTTCTGTTCCTCCTTTTAAAACTTTCTCCCTTCTGGGCATAATTTTACTCAATTTTTTGTGACAAGACAGATTATTGTTCAGATCTACATCTGCACATAATCCCCCCTTGTTCGCCGCAGGAGGAACCTCCAGTGGCTGAAACCGTTGCTGGGTTATTGCGTCACTCATTTATTCTCCTGAAGAGGATCGCAAAACTGTTGAGGATTGTAGAAATCTGAATACACTTTAACCCAGTTGTCTAGCCTAGATGTCTAAGTATATTGCTGAATGATCTCCCCAATGTGCTTATAATCTATGTTGCGATTAATATTTTTATGCAATAAAAAAAAAAAAAAGATAAAATTTAACTTTGTGATCGGTGCCAAGTTAGTCAATTTTTTCAGGAAGCTATGGTTGATAGCCTAAGCAACTATCCCCATGCCTCTTTGTTTATATGCACATTTACTGTTCTGGATGATGGTACCTTGTAAGTTTAAGATAATAATTGGGGCCAATATTTATAAATATACAATATGACTTGTGTTACAATTGTATACTGTATATTCATTTCTTTATTTGCCATTTATTCTCCCCACGAATGTGGCGTTAACTCTCACCTATGTGCTGAAAGGGTTAGTCAGCCACTCATAACTTTAAGAGCCATCAGTTAGTTTCACTGTACAACCAAATGTGAACAGAGTGCAAAGGGCACTTGAGAGAAACAGAAAATACTTGCTCAAAAGGAGGAGAAGTAAAGCCAAAGCTCATTAGGCTGTACTTCTGAGGATCACAGGACCGACTCGTTTTCAGCAGACTGAAGCCACAGAGGCAGTCCAGGCTCAGGCAAGATCCTGGCATTGAAGTCAGAATCTGCCCACATGCCTGGACAGGCACTCGGCTCAGCCTCACAGAGTCACTGAGAGCCAGCCGCTCCCGCTCTGTCCACAGCCCAGCACCCCAGTGAGCGTGGGGGCCAGAACAGAGAGCCAGTTACCAACAGTCACCGACTCTCTAAAAAGCCAAGCGATCCTGGGCGTTTGATTGCTCGGTTCTCAGCATTAGAGGCTCTGGGGGGACCGATGCTGCATCCAGCTAGGCAAGTAGAATTTAAAAATAAAAACACAATCCCATACTTCTCGTTTAAAGGATAAGTTCACGTTTAAAGCATATAATATGTTCCACCAGTTTTTAGGGTGGGACATGTTGCCTGTTCCAGCTCTGGTGCCTTTTTCCCCCCAATCCCTCCCACTCCCTGTTGCTGGGCCAGGGTTCCTCTCCCTTATCCACTGTCACGTTTTTAAAGTAGTGCGGTTGTACAAATCTCTACCCACCCACAGCTGCATCATTCATTCAATTTCCTGTGAATGAAAAACTACAACTACCTCCCCCCCCCCCCCCCCCCACTGCAAGGAATAAAAGGTTAATTTATGTATAGGAGACCTGGAAAAGGCAGTTTTTCTTCTACAATCTCCCACTCCTGCAGGCTCCTCCATGCTGGAACACTGCTCCCTGCAGCCTTTTCTCTCCTCTATGCACCGGCTGACTATTGGATACCCTCTGCCATTTTCAAGACTGATACAGGGCAATCACCCTGCATTGGACGTGAAGATGCCAAAAAAAACGTTAACTGCTGGAACACAAGGGAGCATCGTCTGCCAGGAAAGAGGGGGCCCAGGTAATCATAACCTTTTTTTCTGTCCAAGACCTAAATGAGTAATTCATCATCGCAGCGTGGAGGCAGCCCCACTACAAGGGAACATTTTCACTTTTCTCAGAGTTGGCTTTAACCTCACAATTTTTGACATTACGTTTTATAAAATGGTGTCCATAATCGCTGCTGAATACAGGCCCAACATTAATGAACTAGAAATAATGCCAATATTTGTCCACAAAAGTTGTATGGGACCGTAGAGCGAACTGTGATCCAAGATGGAGCCGGCTTCATTGTTGTATGCAGGGCTCTCATTTCATACACAAAGCCTGATATACAGGAGAGATGACATTACCTGTCATTTGTAGAGAAAACAATACGTAAAAACAGGATGTTCTCCCAGCACTCATCTGGAAAACGAGCGCTCCTTCCTTCTACAAACAAAGCAGCAGGTGGAACAAAAAGTATAATTAACCGCTGCTGCAGGGGCCTTCAAACCTTTACATATAAAAACGTAATTATCTCTTGATATGGAAGACGAGTCCAAATCAATTACAAAATATAAAAAAGGCAACACAAACAGCTCCAGGACATGAGAGATGTGAATAGGTACTGTGAGGGCACAAAGTGGCCATATTAACCCCTTTGTTACAATGTGCTGGTTTTAGCATAAAAAACAGAAAACAGGTCAATTTTCAGTGTGATTTTAACTTCCGCTAAAGGTTCCATTCACACTTTCACGTAGTGGGAACAAGTGATCTCGCCTTTGTTCAGTGATTTGCATGCAATTTTGGAGTATCGCATTGGGTCATCCCATTCACCTAAAGGAAAACTCCACTTTTGTGGGGGGGTAATATAAAAAAAAAAAAAAAAGCATATACAATTGCGACACAAATCATATTGTAATAGAATGTTATTAAAAATTGCTTTTCCTTTTCTATTTGCAGCCACTGTAATTCTCTGAATGCAATATGGCTATCTGGAGTTCTGTACACAGAATGTATACTGACCACTCCCTAGAAACATTTCCTGCTTGTGTGATTGGCTCACCAATTTTCTCAGAAGTCTGCCTAAGATACAAGTCAGATTTCAGGAATTCCCTGCAACACAAAAAAGAAAAAAAAAAAAAAAAGCTATTTTTGGAGAGATCCTCCCAATAGGAACAAGGATAAATAGGGATGCAGGCCCAGCAGATTTCCTCATCAGTGCTATGCAGGTGCACAGCTGATAGATGGTTATGAAACCACTCCTATTAAACCCACTCAGAACAGAGGCAGATACGAACAAGGATTTCTTCAGAATAAAAAAAAAAAAAAAAAGTAGGAATCTGCAACAAAGGTTGTTATAATCCTTGCAATGTACAGAGATCACCCAGAATCGCATTGTATTTGAGGCGTCATTTAAAGCGGGGTTCACCTGAATTTTTTTTTTAAAAGCCAGCAGCTACAAATACAGCAGCTGCTGACTTTAAAACCAACACTTACCTGTCCAACTCGCCCGCCAAAACCGAGCCGGTAGTGGTGCAAATACCTGTTTTATACATGTATTTGCACCCCCCTGAAAGGTGTCAAAATGTGACACCGAAGGGGGGGGTGGGGGGGGTTCCGAAAGCGCTTTAAGGGATAAGGACACCCAAATGCATGTTACCACGCTATTTTATATCGCAAAGTGTGAATGGAGTCTGAAACCTCCAGCACCATATTCTGGTGATCAGGCTGTCCTCTTAAAGCGGTAGTGAACCGCATAAAAAAGAAAAAAAAAAAAAAAGAATAAATTGGGTCCCGGGCAGTTTAGGTCATAATGTGCTAGTTTGCATCACATACTAGCACATTATGACAGACTTCCCTGAAAACAAAGCCCTCCAGCAGCATTCAGTCATCGCTGAAGGCACTGCCATCTTCACCGGGTCTATTGCGATCTGAATGGTGATGATGCATGCCCGCGGGAGTCTGTTTATGGCATCGGTCTGAAGGAACGACACGGGTATGCTGTTCCTTCAGAGTGCATGTGACATCACCGGCTGCATCTAAAAGAAGATACCTCCTAAACTGTGCACGTTTAGGAGACATATTATACTGTAAACATAGGTAAGCCTTATAGGCTTACCTACAGGTAAACATCATACATTGAAGTTTACTCACACTTTAAAACCCAGTACCACAAAACCACCATAAACTGCAGGCTAAAGCGACATTTTGGATATTTGGGCAGAGTGGACCCCTGTCAGGTTTGATGCGTCATTATAGAGATTCACCCCATTTGTCCTGTTTACCATTATCATTGAAAATCCCAATGTAGAAAAGCATGGTCACTGCTAGCAGCAGCAGAAGTGGGACCCTTGCTCACTGTGTGGAAGCAGCAGCCTCTCTGCAGAGGTCCAATATTCCCCCTGCTGAGTCAAACCTAATCACGTACTTAGAAGAGCTCATGCTCTCTACTATTTGACTCAACAGGGAATACAAGTGATGTCTGAAGACAAATTGCTGCCAACCAATAATTTTACTAGTAAATACAAAACAAGGTGATAAGTTAGTACTGTAAGGCCATAGTGCTAAACTTTTTTGCATAATGATTGGTAAAATAAGACAGGTTTTCCCTAAACAAACTGGGGTAGAAGTATGCATACTGCACAGAAAATCACTTCTGAAGAAAAGAATGTCATAAGAATTGAAGCAAAGTGCAAATATAAAGGGAATGAGCAAGAATATCCTGTGCAAATATCATTTGACACTTTCTTTCTTGATGCTGTGATAACAGACCTGCAGCTGTCTTAAGTATTTTTGAGCTCAATATTTAAGGCGGTCTAAACTGGTTTTGGAAAAAAAAAAATCTTGCAAAGACAGAAATTTCTTTGATCCGACACTACAACCAAAAGGCGTAAAATATGCGAGGTAATAAAGCAAGTGTACATGGAGAGCGGAGAAAGGAAAGGGTCAATACTGGAAAGGGATTGTGTAAAAAAAAATAAAGGGGAAACGCTCTCTGACCGAACGAAAGATTAGAACTAGACCTATACTCCAATATTAACAAAGCATCCTGGGGTAAAAATAAAATAAAAAGTCACACATATTTGAGCGGTTGTCATTGAGGCGAGACTTGTCATGTCAATTGAGTGTCCAAGTCACATGACAGGTTGCACAAGTATGGAATGGAGCCTAGATCAACCCCCTTGTCAGACAGACCACTACACCCCGACTGGGCACTTACACCAATACAAAATCATCAGATACAGGATGCAAGTTTTCAGGCACCACAAGTCCTTTGTAAACACTGGGATTAGTTTACTAAAGGCAAATAGACTGTGCACTTTGCATGTGCAGGTGCTTTAGAGCTTAGTAAATGAGGGGACGCTTCTGAGCAATCACGTGCAAGGCGAATGCAATTTTTTTTAATATTTTGCATGTTGATTTTTCTTTTGGTAATTGTATTTTTTATTTTATTTTAAAACATGTCATACTTGCCTCCACTGTGCAGTTTTGCACAGAGTGCCCCCCGATCCTTGATTTCTGGGGTCCCCCGGCGGCGCTGGTAGCCCCTCCCACATCATATAACCCCCTAGGAGAAGCCCTCTTCAAGGGCGTTACCTTGCGGGCCACGCTGCCCAGTCCAGCATTTACGTCCATAGACGTAGAATGCCGGTGATCTGCCAATATGGTTTCGGCTATCAGGATGGTTTCTGTAAGGACTGCGCAGGCGCAATTCCTTGCTGACGGAAATCTCCGAACCTCGGCCGGCATCCAGGGCGACGTGGAATTTGAGGAAAGTGGCAAGTCGGCCTCAGGTGCTCGCTCCGCTCGCTCGGCCTCCTGGCTCTTTTAACATCCTCCAATCCACGGGGATGTTAAGGAATGAGCCTGGATGCCAGCCGAGGTTCAGAGATTTCCATTGGCAAAGATTGCGCCTGCCCAGTCCTTAGAGGACCCATCTGGATAGTGGAACAATACCGACAAGTCACCGGACTCTGCCCCGTGTCACTGAATTTGATTGACAGCAGCAGGAGCCAATAGCTGTGCTGCCATCAATCTATCCCATGGGTCTTCAAAATACGGCCCTCCAGTTGTTCAGAACTACAATTCCCATCATGCCTCGTCATGTCTGTAAATGCCAGAGTTTTACAATGCCTCGTGGAATGTGTAGTTCCACAACGGCTGGAGGACCGCAGTTTGAGGATCCCTGATGTATCCAATCAAGACCCAAGACATCCGGCAGAGGGGGAATAGCACGTCTTCGGCGTGGGAATTTACAGGTGAGTAAAACGGGGGGCTGGGGAGTCAGCCCGTGACAGAAGTTTTTGAACCTTAATGCATAGAACCCCTTTAATCTATTAAAAGGTCCATGCAATGGGCCTGCGACTGCTAGTAATCAATATGATGGAGCATTTCCTTGATTGCAATCTTTTCACAGATCAGAACAGGAAGGAAGCAGTGACTACAAAAATGGAGCCAAGAGGTGCACTCCGGATAGGCAGACACAGCGCTGTCCTCACATGACCTCCTGGAACACAGAGCACTATTTACAAATACCTGAGTATTTCAAGTATATAATTCCTGTGCCTTGGTATTAGTGCGGAGGCCCAGACGGCCAAGAGCTCTTCCCTGCCAGAGCCGCATTATAATTATTTCACCTTAATGTTCTTTAAAAGCAATTTGGCAAGGATTGTGTGGTACGGATGACTTCGTTCACTCTCCTAGTCTGCAATGTTTTTGCTCCTCATATTCCCCAGTTGTAATACTTAAAAAAAACAAAAAAAAAATGATTGCAAAAAAGTCTCCTTGAAAGGATTTTTAAAAATGTCAACAACTACAGACATAGTGGAAATTGGGGGCCCGGGTTTCCGGATTTGCTGTATAAATTCAAGGCAGCCTCAGCTTTATTGCAGGATTTCCATAAACACGGCATTGCCTGTGCAAATATTGTTTAATAAACAGCCCCGAGGGTGTGTGACCAGGAGGGGGGGGGGGGGGGGTAGACGGTGGAGCTGGCAAACGCTGCGCCCACGGAACACCTCTGTCACTGGATTTATTTTTTTCAGGCGGACGTTTTCAAATCATATTCGGACACCAGAGCCAGTGATCAGTCATCTTGATACCTTTGTACATATGCTAAAACTCCTGACAGATACTGACACCTACTTTCTGCGATGAAAGATGAACGGAAGTGTGCGGCTCCCTGCGGCCAGCACAATCCTCAGCTAAGCACAGCGAGTCTTGGATTATAGTGGATTTGTGGAGCCTGGGACGCGTGAGCTGCCTTTCACCAACATTATCATGGGCCATCTATGAACGGCACGGGGGACGGCTGACTGACCACCTACTGTACATCTGTCTGCACAGCTCCATCCTCCTCACATCTGTAAAAGTAAACCGCACTGTTCAAGGTGCAGAGGTAGGGCAGATAGTGTACTGAGAGAGTCTTCAGGATCCAAACATTGCACTCGTGATGCGCTGCTTTTACAGGATGCCATGTACATTTTTTTCTTTAACCACTTGCCTACTGTGCACCTACACCCCCTTCCTGCCCAGACAAAATTTAAGCTTTCGGCACTGCGTCGCTTTAACTGACAATTGCGCGGTCGTGGCTCCCAAACAAAATTGGCGTCCTTTTTTTCCCACAAACAGATTTCTTTTGGTGGTATTTGATCACCTCTGCGGTTTTTATTTTTTGCGCTATAAACAAAAATAGAGCGTCAATTTTGAAAAAAAAACAATATTTTTTACTTTTTACTATAATAACCCAAAAAATATATAAAAATAATTTTTTTCCTCAGTTTAGGCCGATACGTATTCTTCTACATATTTTTGGTAAAAAAAAAATGCAATAAGCGTTTATCGATTGGTTTGCGCAAAATTTATAGTGTTTACAAAATAGGGGATAGTTTATGGCATTTTTTTTTACTATTAATGGCGGCGATCTGCGATTTTTTTATTGGGACTACGACGTTATGGCGGACACTTCGGACACTTTTCTGACATTTTTGGGACCATTTACATTTATACAGTGAACAATGCTATAAATATGCATTGATTACTGTATAAATGTGACTGGCAGTGAAGGGGTTAACCACTAGGGGGCGGGGAAGGGGTTAAATGTGAGTCCTATGAGTGTTCCAACTGTAGGGGGAGGGGGGGTGACTAGGGGAGGTGACCAATTGTGTCCCTATGTACTAGGAACACAATCTGTCTCCTCTCTTCCTGACAGGGACGTGCAGCTCTGTGTTTACATACAGAGCTCAACGTCCCCGCTCAGTTACCGGGCAATCGCGTGTGCCCGGCGGCAATCGTTGCCGCCGGGCACTCGCACCGGGATCCCAGCAGAGCGGCGGGTGCGCGCGCGCCCACGGCTTTAAAAGGACATCACGTCATATGACAGGACAATGCAGTCCTCCGCCCGCCGTCATTTGACGGTGGGCGGAAGACAAGTGGTTAAAAAATGCAAAAAAAAATTTTGCAGCAAAAAGGATGTCCAATTATTTTTCTGAAATATATCCCAATATCAGCATGCAAAGCTGCATGCTAGCATCATTTCTAGTTGAAGCCGGTTTAGTTTAAAAAAAAAAAAAAAAAAAAATCAGTACAAGGGACAGTACTTGCTTTGAAGGGTCTATTGAGCTGATGGCTTCTGCTTTAGTTGAAGAGCTATCCAAGTATAGCGAATCGGAGGATGAATGAAAGGTCTGCCTCCTCAATTCATAGTTTTTCATTAATGGAAGCAATACAGTCTCTTGAATGAAGGAGGGGGCGTAAAGGGGCGTAAAGGGTGAGCATAGACAGCATGAATGCTTGGTCACAGGTCTTTCAGCTCTACTAACCCCCTCAGTAATCATCATCAAAAAATAAAATACAAATTTAGAAGAGCAGTGGAAGAGTAAAAGTGCATGTTCCCTTAAAAGCATGTCAGACCTCTGCAGAGAGACCATTGCTTCTACCCAGAAAGCAAGGGACTGCCACTACAGCATACTACCGGAAAATAGGCTTTTCTACTCCGGCTGCTCTCTAAAAAAGGAGAAGTTCAGCCTGAGTTTTTTAGGGTAGGCTTCTATGGGTCACCGGAGTGCCATTCGCTGAAAATGGGTCACAGGAGTGTAAAACAGAATGGCACTCCTGTGACCCGTTTTCAGCGGAGAGTGGTCTGAAGTCCGCTAATGTCACTGCCATCAGTTGGGGCAGCGCGTCATCACGACTTCCAAGTCGGGATCCGCCAGCTGAGCCGATTAATGCCAGTCTCAGTGAGCCACTGAAACAGCCTCTCCCCGCCACTCCACAGCTCCCGCTGCAATGAGCATGAAGAAGCAGAGAGGAAAGATGCTGACAGACAGTCAGCAGCTTTCTTCTCGGGGATCTGTGAGAACCGAGCCAATCAGCGGTGGTCGGTTCTCAGTGCAGAGATGCCAGGGGACATATGAAGCATCGGTCTGATGCTCCATCCACCAGAAAAAGTATTAACATTTTTTTTTTTAACCCATACTTCTTTTTTTTTTTAAAGGAACAATTTACTTTAGAACTTGGCATACCTTTTGTGGCGATGTGCATGGAATTTAGCTGACAAACTGAAAGTTCAATTAGGCTTTAAAAAGGAAGTAAACCCCGATGTTTCCCTGCGAAGGTAAAGCATAAAGGGATACTATGCATCGCATAGTAGCCCGTTATGTGACACTTACCTGCAGGAGAAGCCCGCGAGGTCCCCATCTTCCTCGCTAGTAGCGAGCGCCCATTCTTCACCTTTCTTCCTTCTGGGGCCGCGAACTCCAGCTCTGCGACTGGCCGACGTCACGCCTGTGTGGGAGCCGCCTTTAAAAGGCATGACCCCGAGATAGAAAGGGCACACTGTGGCATTTCTAACTCCGGCGCATGTGCAGAAAAAAATTGCCGTACAGAGATTTGCAAATATCTCCTAGACCATTTCAAGCACCTACAGGTAAGCCTTAATGTAGACTTACCTGTAGGTTAATGTGGTAGTAAAGGGTTTACAACCAATTTAAAGTGTTACTAAAACCCAGGACCCTGCATTTACTATATCTGGTCTCCCACAGGACACAGAACATGGAAATGCAATTATTTTAGTAAATATAAACTGCTAAATACCTTTTCTCATCAGCAGTTTTTCGCAGTCTTGTGACTTATCCTACAAGCTTTAACCAGACACTGATAGGAGTTTTCATACTGCACTGAGATGTCCTATGAGGCTGCAGAGCTCCTGACCCTGTGTCTGGACAGTGCCAATTTGCCTTGTGCTGATCACATGCACCCTCCCAAGAAAAAAAAAAAAAAAAAAACCTACTACTTCTCTAGCAATGCACACCAAACTGAGCATGTGCAGAGTGGCTCTAAAGCAGGGGTCTCAAACGGATGGCCCTCCAGCTGTTGCAGAACTACAAGTCCCATCATGCCTCTGCCTGTGGGAGTCATGCTTGTAACGGTCAGCCTTGCAACAGCTTTAGGGCCACCAGTTTGTGACCCCTGCTCTAAAGGCTCGGTCTCATCTGGACTAGTCCAAGGGGACAGTGCAGGGAGGGGAGAGGATGTGCATACATCAAACACCCTTTTTTTCATAATGCAGAGGATTAACCCCTTAGTTTTTACACAGTATAACAAGCATGCTTTACTGCATATTCAGACTGATTTTTACCAATGTGGGTATAGTAACTCTCCAACAACTGCTAATTTCAGCTTCACAAAAGTTTATAAAGGCAAATTTCAGAAAAAAAAAAAAAAAACTATGAAATTATTAGTGAAGCATACCGCTGTAAATCACAATACTAATCCCATATCCAGACGGCTTACATTCCAATATCTGAGGCCTGAAGCATAAAGTGCAATTTAACTTGACAAGATTACAATAAAGCAAACAGCGAGATTTAAAAGGTCTGCGCCTTCAACATCATCCTCCCCAAGACCAGACCACGCCCCCTCCTCAAGGCTCAGTCCTATCAAGTCGCTGACAAAGCTGCAATACATCACAGCCCAAGTTAACAGTGAGTAAGACATATGGACAAGTCAGCATTTGCAGAATATGTTAACCCAAAAATAAAAAAAACACCAGATGCAATGGGGCTATGCTGCCCACCATCTCCAGAGCAGCTCCAATGTATAGGAGAAATGCCTCGCTTTTAGCGCATTGCTGTGGTAAACATCGTTTTTTTTATTTGTAAAGAGCAAGTTGTGTCACGAACCACATCACAATAAAAACTATGAAAGTGTCACTCATGACATTTTATGAGCTCATGCACACTGCAGAAGACAGACATCGCTGTGCAGAAAACGCAGCTGCATGGTATTTGTGGCAGGGCACGTGCACCTTTTTTATTCACTTATTTGTGCATCAAAAAATGCCGCAGAGATGCTTTTGGAGGTACGTTTGAGCATAATTTACATGTAAAAGCGAGCAGACAGGTAAATTCTCATGGCTAGAATAAGTAAATATTCCAGCCAATTGAATGAATTTCCTCTCATACGGGTATAAAATGTCATACTCCTGAAAGCATGAAAAGCCCCTGAAAGCAGCGCCAGGTTATTTAAAGTGGAGATTCACCTAAAAAAAAATTTTAACATTGCATTTAGGCTAGTTATTTTAATGAGAATCGGCAGTTTTTAAAAAAAAAAAAAATACTTGCGGTACATACCGTTTTCCATACGTATGTTCACCGCGGCTTCCGGGTATGATGGTCGGGGCTGGGCGTTCCTGATTGATTGACAGCATCCTGACCGACGCATACAGCACGTCATGAGTAGCCGAAAGAAGCCCAACGTCGGTGCGCAGGCGACGCACAGAGCCGCACCGACGTTCGGCTTCTTTCGGCTACTCATGACGCGCTGTATGCGTCGGTCAGGATGCTGTCAATCAATTAGCCCCGACCATCATACCCCGGAAGCCGCGGTGAACATACGTATGGAAAGCGGTATGTACCGCAAGTATTTTTTTTTAAAAAACTGCCGATTCTCATTAAAATAACTAGCCTAAATGCAATGTTAAAAAAAAAATTTTTTACGTGAACCTTCACTTTAATGTGCATATGCACATTGGGGGTTATGTATGAAAGGCAAATCCACTTTGCACGACAAGTGCACTTGGCAGTGCAGTCGCTGTAGATCTGAAATGAAGGGGAGCTCTGCTGAATACTTCATCCAATCATGTGCAAGCCAAAATGCTGTTTTTTTATTTCCTTGCATGTCGGATCTACAGCGACTGAACTTCCAAGTGCACTTGTAGTGCAAAATGGATTTTTTTTTTTTTTAAATAACCCCCAAAGTGTACCGTAATTTTTTTTTGTGTATTTTAGAGCAGGTTCAGGGGCATAAAAAACAAAAAATACCCCATGTCCACTTTCAGAGTTCATCAATGAAATGTATGAGCCTTAATTCAATGGCAAAAAAAATATTTTCCTCAGTAGAGAGTGCTTATGAGCCACACCATAAATGCTACTACATACGCAACATAAGTTCTGGCAGAAAAATACAGCATATTTGGAACTTTAAATGAAAGCGATAAAGTACATTTTTTTTTTTTTTTTTTACACACTTACCTGCACTGTGCAGTAGTTTTGCACAGAGCAGCCCTGATCCCTCTCTTCGAGTTCCTTTACTGATGCTCCTGGCCATTCCCTCCTGCCAAGTACCCCCAGAGTAGGCAGCTTGCAATGGGGACACCCGAGCAGACTTGCTTCCAAGCTGCGGCTCTGTGTCTGTCTTTTCACACACAGTGCTGCGGATTGGCTCCACCCTCTCCTCATTGGCTTACTGGCTGCAATTGACAGCAGCAGGAGCCAATGGGGAAGGAGAGTTCCCAGAGTCTAGGCTCTCATGTACATTGTGTGGGCTTTCTTTTTTTTTTTAAAGGACCACCTTTAGTTTATAATTTCCCGTTTAAATTTATTATAACCCAGTCTAATGGAAAAGGTGATATACTTTTACCTTTAAAAGCAGATTTTTATTTAACCTTAAAAGCATTCTTGGGTTTAAAGGGGTGTTCCAGCCCCAAGTTGTGTTTATTAAAAGTCAGCAGCTACAAAAAGTGTAGCTGCTGGCTTTTAATAAACACTCACTTACCTGCTCCACGGTTCCAGCGCCGCGCCGACCGGGGCTCCGCTCCTCTGCCCCCCTCCCCGGCCGGCGTCTCCATCCTGACTGTGGGCACCCAGCCGTGACAGCCTTCGGCTTCACGGCCGGGCACCCACTGCGCATGCGCGAGCCGTACTGCGCATGCGTGCGCGGCGCGGCTCGCCGCTGATTGGAGAGGCGATCGCATGGGACCTGTCAGTGTCCCATGTGATCGCCTACAGAGAGGGGCTGGTGTAGGCGATTAAGGCTTAATCGCCTAACCAGCCCCTCGGCGGAAGCAGGAAGTGGGACAGGAAGTCCCACTCCTACTGAAGCCCCCACTCCCCCCCCAAAAAAATTACATGCCAAATGTGGCATGTATGGGGGTGAGGAGTGGATTGAAAAAAGGTAGTTTTTTTGGGTGGAACACCCCTTTAAGGACACGCAAAGGCGGCTTGGCAGATAGCCCGCATAAGTGTGGGAGAAGCCAGGAGCACCCGCAGGGGACCCAAGAAGAGGAGGTTTAGGGCTGCTCTGTGCAAAAACAGAGCAGGCACTGTCAAGTGTAAACCAGATTATAAAAAAAAAAAAAAAAACTAACAACTTAAACCTTAAAATAAATCATTTAAACCGACTTTCCAGGAAACTAGGAGACAAATCTGATATATACAACTAAACAGAAAAAAACATTTACAAAAAGTTATCTTAACCACTTAAGGACCGCCGCATGTACATTTACGTTGGCAGAATGGCATGGACAGGCACATCAACGTACCTGTACGTGGCTGCCTTGACGGGGGTCCGATCGGGACCCCCCCCCGGTACATGCGACGGCCCCGGTGGCTGTGCGAGCAATCCGTGCTGAGGGGGCGGCGGTTCGTTTTTGTCCGCCCCCTCCGGATTGCTCCCAGCCAATGCGCGCGCTCCCCCTGCGTGTCATTTCCTCCCCCTGTGTAAACACAGGAAGAGGGAAGTGATGTGATCTCTGCTCTCTGCGTTTTTTTCAACCGCCGCTGAGGAGAGATCACATCACATAGGAAGTCTGCAACACTACACTGACACCAGTACATTTAGTGTCAGTGTGACAGTTAGTTTGACAGGCAGTTAGTGTTAGGTCCAGGGTAGCCCCCGTATCCCCCCAATAAATTTTTAACCGCTTGATCACCGCCCTAGTTCACCCTTTCACTCCCTATTGCCAGCGTCACTAAGCGATTGGTTTTCTGATCGCTGTATTAGTGTCTACTAGGTAGCTATTTTTTTTTCTACTGTGATTTTTTTTTACTAAAGACATGTGGCTAAATACATTTTGGCCTAAATGTTTGACTAAAATTGTTTGATTTTTCTTATAACAAAAAGTAAAAAATATTGTTTTTTTTCAAAAATGTCGCTCTATTTTTGTATATAGCGCAAAAAATAAAATCGCAGAGGCCATCAAATACCACCAAAAGAAAGCTCTATTTGTGGGAAGAAAAGGACGCAAATTTTGTTTGGGAGCCACGTCGCACGACCGCGCAATTGTCTGTTAAAGCGACGCAGGGCCGAATTGTAAAAACCCCTTGGGTCATTTAGCAGCATATTGGTCCGGTCCTTAAGTGGTTAAAGGAGTTGTAAAGGAAAACTTATTTTTGCTGAAATGACTGTTTACAGGGTATAGAGAGATAATAGTTAACCGATTACTTTTAAAAAATGATTAAAAATAAATCATATAATGTACCTGCACTTTCAGTTTTGTTTTTCATCTAGTTTCATGCTTCTGTGAAGGACAGAGACACAGAGCCAATACAGGGCAGTGTTTGTTTTTAAAAAGAAACCGATTGGTTCTGAGGGGTTTTAGACACACAGTAATCACACCTTCTTGATTAGAGACCACAGAGAAGCTCCCATTACTTTTTTCATAAGGAAACAGGCAACCAGGAAGTGTGCAGAACAGAGAAGGATTACAGCAAAAACTAACAATGACGTCATGAAACCAGGACTGCATTAGGGTAAAGGAAGCCATTTAGCGAAGAATTTTTTTTTTTCTTCCTTTAGTGACCCTTTAAGTTAATAAATCGTTTTGATCTGCGTCCACCAAGGCAACGATAGGTGAGCAGCAATGAGCCAGCAGGCTACAGACAGACTTGATAAATGCTGCCATCCAGGGCCTATAAAAAGTTATCCCTGCTTCTTTTCACACTCTACAAAGGAGGAGAGATTTCAGAAATTCCTGTATAAGCGAATGTGTGATTCTTCTAGTAAAGAAGCTATTAAACCAATTTAAAAAATGTGGATGAGTGCACAGCTTGCCTGGAATGATCTTTAAATAGCCTTGCCATCATCGCCTGCTTAAATCTAGGACCACTCCTCCACATTCCACAGCCAGATGGTCTTTCTACAACCTTCTTCTACTTGTCTCGTTACTAGTCTCCCCCCTCAGACGTCCCAGCAGCCCTTCTCGGGATACCTACAATATTTCCTCTGCTTTGGCTTTATCTTGAGTGAACTTTCATTGTGCATCACATTTACTGGCTGCAGACACTTGCTTGGGCCTTCTAGCCGGCTTAATCGCCAACAAAAACACTGATGGATCCTCCCTGAGTCAGATCCACTGCCAGCAGGCTGACCGGGTCACCGGTCACAAAGCAATGACCTCAGATTGTACTACATGGAGAATAGACTATAGGCAGGATCAATGCTGCCCTGTGATAAAAACTGAAGACATGTCCACCTTTCCAGGGATATAATATAAGTAAACATGTCAGTAAAAGAAGACTTCTCATGAGATAACGTCTTATTGGTTTGGTCTGCCATAACACAAAATACAAAGTGATCTACTGAATGGGTTTCCTTATGAAGAGAGATTGTGCCATTTCCTCCTAACCAGATTACACCAAGTTTATTTTCCTAAATTAAAGATGCCAGTTTGTCTCATGTAAAAACAGCCAATTACTAAAGCACAGGAGTGATAAATATTTTCCTTTCATGACTAAGCCAGAATTACAGCTGGTGAGGGCACAATGAACGGCTGGTACCATCTTACCTGCTCCATGGCATCAGGTCATGTGAGGGGCATCAGTGGAGTAGAACCCTCTCCTATTTTAATGCGGTAGTAAAAGTCACTTTGTGAATGTTACCTACAGGTAAGCCTATAAGGCATACAGTACCTGTAGGTAAAATGAATCTTTCCTAAATGTGCACTGTTTAGGAGATAATCACTCTGGATGCAGTCAGTGACGTCACCTGTGAATACGCTCTTAAGAGCACAATGCCGTAACCGAGGGCTACCACACGCATGGCCAATCACACAATCAGCCAACACGGAAGGAATACATCCTTACATTTTAAGAGCTCCTGTCATTTTAGATCCATCACGGCAGTACCCGTTAGCGGCATGCATAATAATCTAAATATTCAAACCTGTATTTCTTAAATTTTACCCAGGCGTAAAATTCATTACACATGACCATCTATGCTTTTTTTTTTCTTCACAGCTATGAGAGCATGGCTCTGCACTGAATCGTGGAAGTGCCGGATTAAGATCGCGAGGGGGTTGAATCGAGATCACAATTTTAACAATTAATTGTGCAGCTCTAATACACACACAATTATATAATAAGGGGTGCCACGTGGAAGTCAGACCCTGTGTGCACACCTAATCACTCTCTAAATCACAGGTATCAAAAACAAGGCCCACAGGCCGAATGCGGCCATCCAAGCCATTTCATGTGGCCCTCGCACCTTGCTCCAGCCCTTCTCTGGTCCTACTCCAGACCCTGTACTTTCTGCTTTCAAGCAATGCATCCAAATTTTTCCCAGCAGCATAATGTAAGGGGGTGCACTGATGCAATGGAGAGAGGGGGACTCAACTTCTGATGGTGGGGTGGCTTTTGACATCTAATGTAAGGGGAGGGGATGCGCTGGACATCTAATCTTAGGCTGCATTCACACCTAGCGACACCTTAGCGCGGCGTTTTGTACCGTGATTTGCCGCGACAAAACGTGTCGTTTTAAACCCTATCTTTTTTACAGGTCATTGTCTGCTATGCCGAACGCCGAAGCCGCCTGAAAACGCGCCACAAAAAAGGGTCCGGGACTTGTTTTTAGCTTCACGCGATCGGCGTTTGGCGTGGAGATGTGAACCATCTCCATAGAGATAGTGTTATTTCTCCCCTCCAGTGTATGAGCGTCGCGCTTCAGGCGTTTTGTCGCTCAGGTGTGATAGGAGCCTAAGATACAACCGTCTCTTTTGAGGGCAATCATAAAGCTGATGTTGCCCACAAAGAAACAGAGTTTGACACCCTTGCTCTAAACACATGGGCATTCCAAGTGTATGTGACAGCTCAGACCCAGGGACCAAATTCACGTATGTCCAACATAAAGAAAGGCAAAAGGTAGAAATAAAGCAAAGTTATTGTTCAAAAATGAAACTTCTGTGAAGAATTGTTTTTTGTCATTTAATAACGCAGGTGTGGAAAGTCCTACTAATGGTTATTGTGTTGAAATGTATTCTTTGTCACCCCGGCAGTCACCAATACACAATGTCATTTCTATTCCTTATTAGCAGTTTTCACACCGCTCATGTATTATGAAGATCTATGACTGCCCTACTTTGCTTGGAGAACACAGGTTCCACTGGGGATAAATAAGTGTGACATGAGAAGGTAAATTATGAACTCAGAATGATTTGTCTCTGTGTGAGACTAATGTGCATTAAAACAAAACACACGGTTAATGCGCTCACATGATTTCATAGACTGCAGGACAATCAATACAAATGTTGACTCGTTGGTATATGAAGATATAGAATACATAGGCCCCAAAGTGACAGTCAGAACACAATTATCAATTTAGTAGCAAAAAAAAAAAACAGAGTCTATAAAATGAGTGCAAAGATGTGTCGAGGAGACTGAACTCTGCACAGTGTTGCCACCTGGCCAGCAAAAATAGGAATTGTTGCCAATAATATTAATAGGAAAGAGATCTTACAGTCAGTATTTTTCCCAGAAATGTAGCAATCTCATCTCCACACAGAGCGAAGAGCAAACCTTTCAATTTGCAAAGCAACAGGGTCACTTAAAAACCAGGGGAGCAAAAGGGAGTATATGCGGGGGGGTGTATAAAAAGTGCATGCCCTCCAGACGTTACCTACATCTACCTCTACCCTTCTAGAGCATGACACGGCACCATTCTGGTTTCCACAGCAAAAAAAAAATTGTTCGACTCCATGTGCCATCACCAGCCTCTTGTAGAGCTCAGGTATTTTTTTTTTTTTTTTTAAAGCGGATCTCCACCCTAAAGTGAAGATCCGCTGATCGGAACCCTCCCCCCTCCGGTGTCACAATTGACACCTTTCAGGGGGAGGGGGGTGCAGATACCTGTCTAAAGACAGGTATCTGCAACCACTTCCGGCCCGCAGTCTCGGGCAAAAGACGTTTTTTTTGGCGACATCCCGTCGCCCCCCCCCCCCCCCCGTTGTGTGCTGGGAACTCTCAGCTCCCAGCACACAGCGGGAGCCAATCGCCGGGCGCAGCGCGACTCGCGCATGCGCCGTAGGGAACCGGGCAGTGAAGCCGCAGCGCTTCACTTCCTGGTTCCCTCACCGTGGATGGAGGGGGGAGCAGCAGGGTGACGAGCGATCGCTCATCCTCTGCTGCGGACGCCGCTGGACTCCAGGACAGGTAAGTGTCCTAATATTAAAAGTCAGCAGCTGCAGTATTTGTTGCTGCTGGCTTTTAATATTTTTTTCTAGTGAACCATCCGCTTTAAGCGGAGCTCCAGGCATAGATTTTTTTTTTTTTTTTTTTTTTAACAGGGATCCCCTGTATAATGCATTAATAACCCAATAAAGTATATCTATGTTTGGTAGTGGATATGAACCTTACCCTTAAGATTTAGAAAAAAACTCTTCATGCCATAATCTGTGTGGGCATGTGAAGCCCAATCGCAACCTCCTCCTTGAAGAGCCTTCAGTGGTGCATGTTGGGTAACCAGCATGCACTCCTCCATCACGCACATGAGCGATGCTCCGGCAGCCGTAGCGCTGATTGTTTAGCAAGTTGCCATAACAACGGGCGGCGAAGAACAAAGGTCCTGCCCCGTTGTTATGGCAACTTGTCGGGAAATACGATTTCTCACAGTATTGCCCACCGACTCCTGGGAAATATTGACTTACATTTAACAGGCGAGGGAGGAAGTGACCCGGAAGTGGCAGATTAGGAGTCACACAAAAGTGTACCATACAATGAGTTTTTAAAGGAATAGTTTCAGCGTTAACCTCCCCAAACTAGTAGAATTTTAAAGGGGCATTAAACCCAAAACCAAATATGTAATATACTGCAGCTTACCAATCATTAGATGTGGTGACTTCAGATCAGCAGGTAAAAGCAAAGGTGAAAAAAGCCTAAAAAAAATGTATGATCAGCAACACCTCCTGTATTTAGAGTGCCCCCACCCTGAATGAAAGAACACAAGGAGCACCACCACCGTCAGTCTGGAGGGAAGGGAGTTGTTACATACTAGCAGCTTTAAACACACTAACAAATTGAGACCCAACTCCAGAAACTGGTATTGTTTACCCCCCTTTTTTTGTAAAAGATCTCAGTAAAAACCAGTCGGTGGCAAATGGTTTGTTTCATCTCTCTTGCAATATGTAAAAACAGGCTTACTAGCTGTATCAAATCGATGAAAATGGTAGAAATTAAGCCAAAAGAAAAAACGAATGCAGCCATCACATTTAAATATCGGTAAACAGTTAGCATTTTCGTTTTATACCGCTTCAATTATTTCTTTAAAAAGGCGAGTATACTTCCAATTAGGGATGCACTGATACAGTGATATTTTCGCCAAATACAAAAGGAAAGGGGCTCAAATGCCACGGCAAAGAATCACATGCAATTACTCCAACTGCTCTCCTGTGTGTGAACCCAGTATAGAAAGGAAAGCGCCATATAGTGCAGCAATTTGAAGTTTATAAAAAGTTATAACAATGTCCCAATCCTGCCAGTGATAGAAAACCACAGCCGCTGGGAGGTGTTCACAGGACTGGAGGTGACGTACATGTGGTCCATCCCCTAGCTGACATCACTTCGCCCCATACCCACAGGGGTCCCGGAACTTCTCCAGCGACCATGGACAGGGACACCAAGCAGATTTGGCTTTGAGGAGATATGTACTTTTTAATGTGAGTGGTTAGAATTTCTTTTAATAAACTGCCCATTGCTACACAAGATGGCACTTGCGTTTCTATACTGGGTGCGCGCAAACGCACACACGCGCAAATGCACACGATTCCGAGAAGAATCACACCACATTCCTGTTCAAATCACTTGCAATTCTTTGCATCAGTGTAATTTGTGCCCATTCATTTTGTATCGACACAAATCGCAGCGCAAAGTTTTGGTACTCAGCTACTCGCTAATAAATACAGTATCAGTGCTACCTTATACTACAAACCTTGTTTTCAGACAACCCTGAGCACTCCATTTTCTATGGAGTAGTACACAGATGTAAACTATAGGGTTGAACTGTTACAGCTCTACTTGTGAAAGTATTCAGAATCTGTATCAATACAGTTTAACCCACGAGTACCAACAGGGCTGTCTAATAGCATCATGGGCCCCTGGGCACAGTAATGCTCTGGGGCCCCTAGGATGACAGATGCAAAGGAGAGGCAGTCTACCTCCTACCTACTGTTTACCTGCACTATCACTTTCAGTGCCATCATAGGGCCCCCAATTTCAGGGCAGCGTGGGCTCAATGACCAGCTGCTTTGAAGAAAGTGCAGCCCCCCCCATGCAGCTGGGGCCCCTGGGCAGTGCCCAGGTGTGCCCTCTCTAAGACAGCTCTGAGTACCAATACTTTTAGTCAAGTACTTGCTATGACTGAGTACCGATTCCTTTGCAGTGAGATTTAAAACCCATATAAAATTAATGGGCTCAAAGCGCACTGCAAAGAATTGCATGCAATTGGATCAGGAATGCGGTGCGATTCCTGTCTGAATTTCATGCGGTTTCCCCAATGCTCCTATGTGATCCCAGGCTTGTCCAAAATTGCATGAGGTTTCATGCACCACTCCTGTGAACCCAGGAGCAGTGCGGGGAACCACATGGGATGCGGACAGGAATTGCACCACATTCCTGTTTAAATGGAATGTGATTCTTTGCCGTGCAATTTGAGCCCATACAAAATGAATAGGCTTAAAATCGCACTGCAAAAAAGGTATCAGTACTTGGTATCAGCAAGTACTTGACCAAAAGTATCGATACTCATGGGTAAAAACTGGTATCTGTGCAACTCTGGTAGACTACAGAGTTCATCATCCTGCCTAGTGTGGGTTGGGCGCTGCTCAAATCCTCCATAAACAGAACTTAATCTATCTCTGGCCCAGTGCATTTGTTGGAAAACCCCGGTATTCTTTATGGCTCAGCCTAGATCCTGTGCAGCGGTGACAGTGCATTGGAGGATGTAAACATTGCCTAGCTCAGGGCTGATTAAAGAGTGAAAACTTTCATTAGTCTAATTTAGAATTTGTTTTCACTGCCTGCGGGGTTATGTATTTATCATGTAGGCAGGATGTAGGCAGGGTGCAGGGACAAAAATCATTTTCTACAGGATCCGGTTTTAGCAAATAGTCTCACGTGCTGCATTTCTAGTGCATTTCCCTGTCAGATTCAAGTCACAGAACATTCAAAGATTCAGCACAGCGAGACGCATATAAAAATGCCTCACTGCAAAGCAACTTTGGATTGCGAGCATAATTCGTTCCAGAAACATGCTTGCGATACAAAGCACTTGTATATCAAAAAAAATTTTATACAGGGTATAAAATAGAAGAGAGTCCCCTCTAAGTGTAGCAATAAGTTGCTAATGTTGTACCTTCACTGCTCCTGGGTGTGAACCCAGGAGCAGTGCGGGAAACCACATGGGATGCGGACAGGAATTGCACCACATTCCTGTTTAAATAGAATGCGATTCTTTGCCATGCAATTTGAGCCCATACAAAATGAATAGGCTTAAAATCGCACTGCAAAAGGTATCAGTACTTGGTATCAGCAAGTACTTGACCAAAAGTTGCTAAATGTTGTACCTTCATTAAATGTAACCATATGGCTACACTTGGATACTCAGTTGTGACATGACGCTACTCTTATATCAGGACACCGCTTGTATAGCAAGGCAAAATGTATTAAAACATTTTGTTTGTCTTGCAAAACACTCTTAAACCAAGGTTTTACTGTACTTTTTAAGGCTCTTGCACAGGGGTGTATGTATTATAGCCATACAGAGTAAAATATGCCTATATCTGTAGCACCTAGGAGTCACAACTGCTGCAAATATCTTCCCATACATTACAGAAGATGCTATGCAAGGATACATTTCATGTGGCCCTCGCACCTCTAGCGCCAACCCCCTCATCTCTGTCCCCACCTGGTCTTAGCAGTCGGCAGCAGAAGACAACAGAATGCCTCCTTCAGATCCTGCATCTCTGTGCAGCCACAGAACCCTCACATCTGTCTCCCCTAGTCGCAGCATTGATTACACCAAAATGGCAGCTAGCACCAGGCCTCCTCTGGTACTCCTCCAGACCCTGCACTTTTGGCTGCTTCCCAGCCTCCTGAAAATAGCACAAACAGGGGGATGCACTGCGATGTAAAGGAGGGTGGGAGACTTTACTTCTGATGGGAGGGGGGGGGGGGGGGTTTGACATCTGATGCAAGGGCGAAAGGGGACTCTTCTCCAAACTCAGAGAAATGTGCCCATACATGTGCAAACTGAAGCATTTACACGTGTATCATGTATTCTGCAATGCAGGTCTGACGGCTGAATTATGCAGAAGCTGTGGCTCCTGGGCAAATACAAATGCATTTTACTTTATATGACCATATGCCCCTATATATTGGCGGTGTGACCATATGTCCCTATATATTGGCGATGTGACCATATGTCCCTATATATTGGCGATGTGACCATATGTCCCTATATAACGACAGTGTGCAAGAGCCCCCGAGGAAAATAAGCTCTTGGGAAAATGATAATGGGTAGGGAGACTTCATAGCATTACCAATATTGAAATGGTGCAAGATGAGGACAAAAACAGAAAACAAAAACCAGACAGAAGATAAACAAATCTAAATAGAAAGTGGTTTTTAAACATTTAACCACCACCAAGAAACTGATCAATAGAGGTGATTCACCATATAAAGGGCGTACGATCCCATAAAATGTATGATCCATAACCATTTTAAATATGCACAGCTCAGCAAACTTAACACCGCAACTAAAATTCAGCCACAAACTTGTGAAAGAAAAAAAAGTTTTAAAAACTGAGACACACTGTATGGATGAACTCCATCTAGCTGAGGCAGAAGAAGCATCAGACAGACTAATCTCCGACTACCGATACCGGACCAGGCCCACCACACATCCGGGATCACTCCCAACTACAGGGAACACTGGGTACAAAACTCTGAAAGGAGGCCTACCACATCAAATTAAACTGTCACAGTTGCGGATAATGAAAAAAGCATTGCAATGCCTTTCACTAATCAGACCTTTGCCAGGACATCGGTCATGTGACTGCTAGCAACCGAAAGTATTTTGGGATTACCATCGCCGGAAATCTGGTAATGAAGACCTGCTGTTTCATGCTGTCTGGCCTTTTATTTTTTGAGACTAAAAACGGGTAATAGTCAGTGAACTGACATTCTCTTATAGAACATACCGACAAAAGGTCACAAAAAATAAATATAAAAAACCCTTCTTATAGCACAATGCCAGAAATAGAGAGCAGATGAGCATGTGCAGAGTGTCTATACTGTTTAAATTACAGTAGTACTCACTTTTTAGGACTTCAGTCTAAACTTCCACTTTAAGGCACTTTCACATTGAGGCGGTGGGGGCTGTAGCGACAAAGCACCGCTAAGTTTAGTGGCGCATTTCTGCTGCTAGTGGTGTACTTTTAAACCCCCCCCCCCCCCAAAAGGTTAAAGAAAAAGGGGTTAAAAGCGCCGCTGCCGAAGCGCTTTTGCATTTCAATGGGCAGGCGCTCCTAAACTTCCCCAAAGATGCTGCTTGTAGGACTTTTTTTTAAAACATCCCACAAACGCAACGTTGTCACACTGAAGTGACAAAGAAGGTGCTTTCCAGGCGATATTTTTAGCGCCAAAATGCTTGTAAAGCGCCTCGGTGTGAAAGTGGCCTAATAGAGGTTCACATCTAATGCCAGGATACAAGTTTGATCCATATTTTGGGGTACTTTTCAAGTTCAGCCCCCTTCTACCGTATTTTGGGGTCCTCGTACTTTTCCCCTCCATGGTTCCTACAAATGGCCACTCCAGTTTTCATCCCTATTGGCGACTCAAAAGAGTGTTCTCAGTATTCGTTAGTGAGACCTGATGTTTCATTGGAGGGAGTTCCATCTAGCAATGTGCTTTTAATAAGTCACTTTATTGTAAGTGCAATTTTATCATTTCTATTCATTGAATCGGTTTTGAAAAAAGATGTACTCAGTTTTGTTTCAATTCTGCTTGTTCATATGCCCTCTAAATATATGCAGAGCTGGAAAGGATCAGTGGATCCCCCTCGGTACCTGTGAACAAGGTAAATTTGAAGTCTTTTTACTCCATTCACAAACTCTGCTTTAAGAGGTTTGTTTTTAGCTTCAAGGCAAATGGGTTAGACAAATACCCAACTACCCTCAACAGTCCATAGCCAGCCTTTCATATGGCTAATTATACACCCTGCTCCACTGCATCATTTGTAAGACACATCCATGCTATTCTATAAACAATGCATTAGGCTCGTCATCCTTGCAAAACACGTGTAATGAAATCAGGACTGACCACTTCCGAGAACAAAGCAGCCAATGTAATTTATCCCAAATCGGCTGCTAACATATTAGAACAGCCTTTCCCAAACTTTTCAACACAAAGGAACCATTGAAATAACTTTGTGGTCTCAGGGAACCCCTGCTAAAAATTTCTGAATCTACAACTTGTATGATACATTAGTGTGATGGTCAGTGGGGAGAATTCTTACTCTTGCGGTCATTGGGAAGAATAAACCCCTTAGAGATTGCTAAGAAAAAGATTCATGGTGTCAGCGGGATCAGAAGGCAGAATAGCTTTTTCCTCAAGGAACCCCAACAACCTCTGGAGGAACCCTTCGGTTTCATGGAACTCTGGCTTATAAAACCTGTATTAGAGCCCAATGTATTGTTGGCAACAGAACAACATGATTGATTGCCGATAAAAATTATCTGCTGACCCAAAGGTTGGACCAGTCTAATGTAAAGCAACATGGGTTAACCAACGCAACTGCACAAAGTCTATTTGAAAAACAGAGACCGCATTGTGTCAGCATTGTGTAATACCTCTGCAGATAAGGCCACAAACTGTAGGGAGATTGATTTGAAAAGATATCTTGCTGGTAACACAACAGCCACTGGAATGATCCTAACTTCATAGCATAACCACCCCCATGATACATCGAATAAAATCGAAAACAAACCACATAATGGTTTAAAAAAATAAAATAAAGTGAAACCCATTAGGCCTCTTGCACATGGTGCTGATGTTTAAGCATCTGCTTTTTTTTTTGGCTGCAATTTCAGTCAATAGTTTTGCACGTTTGTGTTCACACACACACACACACTATATTCATAGGGAATGTTCATATTGGCACAAAATACTAACCGGGGGCACAGATTTTTCTATTTTTTACTGAAGACACAGATTATGTGCCTGTGTGGACATGCACATTGTAACTAATGTACTGCATTTTAGATCAGAAAAGAACTAAGCTTTTCCAAGCTGCAGTGTACAAAAGGCCTTAAACTTTAAAGCGGAGGTTCACCCTAAATATAAGATCTCCCATGTGATCCAGCATACTGGCGTCAGCGCCAGTATGCTGTTTTTTTTTTTTTTTAATCGCACACTTACTGTATTATGCCGGAATTTCATTTTTTTCCCCCGCGGTGGACGGCTCTAGTATTGCTCGTCACATCTTCCTAAAATACCCGATATGGACTCGGGTAATCTCGGCGAAAATGCGGCGCCTGCGCACAGACCTAGGAGCTGACTGCGCAGGCGCCGTATTTCTCTGAGTCCTATTTCGGAGGGCGTGACGCGCCATAGCCGTAGGACTCGGAGAAATACGGCGCCTCCGCAGTCAGCTCCTAGGTCTGTGCGCAGGCGCCGCATTTTCGCCGAGATTACCCGAGTCCATATCGGGTATTTTAGGAAGATGTGACGCGCTATACTGGCGCCGTCCACCACGGGGGAAAAAAAAGAAATTCCGGCATAATACAGTAAGTGTGCGATTAAAAAAAAAAAAAACAGCATACTGGCGCTGACGCCAGTATGCTGGATCACATGGGAGATCTTATATTTAGGGTGAAATACCGCTTTAAGCCCATTTCAGAACTGGTGGTAGCTCTGCAATTGGCTTTTGGATCAAGGTATAAAGTTCTTGTCAATTTTGTTTATTGAAGTTCAATAGTCAACAACAAAAGTGCAGTTGATATATTACATAAAGACAAGTTATGGTAGCAGAAGTAAAGATAATGTACTGAAGTTCCAATAATACTTTAGGATATTGTGACTTAAAAGTCATAGATCGAAATCTAGCATCATGCAAAAGAAATGTTTTATGCTGAAAATAAAATAAAAAAAAAGTTTAAAACTCAGAGTACATACCGCATTAATCGGTGTATAACACGCACTTTAACTTTAAGAGGGAAGTTTCAGGGAAGAAGAAAAAAAAAAAACTTTCCACAGCCCCCTGCATATAACACACTGGCACAGTTTACCCTCTATTTTTAGGGTAAAAAGCATGTTATATGCCAATAAATACAGTATTAAAAATGATTGCCATAAATTATGAAGGTACAAATGGAGACAGAAATATGAGGGCTGTAATGCTGGGCTGTCCTGGAAGTATAAGCTGCTTGAAGTCTCGCTGGCCATCTTGGCTCAGTCATTTAAAGGACTTTTCTAGGTAAGCAGAACAGCAACTAGGATTCAAATCTAGTTTTCACGTCCACACTGGATCTCAGAGGACACTTCTCAGACTTTTCAGGAGGTCAGTAATGGCAACCCTTCTATTCCTTTCATGGCAAGTAGCCTTTAAATCTTGTACACCTCTCAGTAACAACTGATTTGACATTATGCCACTGCAGCGATGAATTCAGAAACTATATATAAAAATATACTTTATACAGAAAACAGCTGAAACCCCTCAAAATCTCTCATTCACACCAACACGAGGAAAAAGCATGAGGAAGTGGAATGTACTCACTGCAGACTGTCATTGCAGAATCCATTCAAGCTGCAACAGCTCCAGAAAGGAAAATCCCTGTTGCGTTTATTCCTTTTAAAATGTTACGTGAGCCTGTTAATGCTTTCTCGCTGCAAAACCTTTAAACTCAGCATCCACGTGGGCTAAAAATAGGGCTTTCTTAAAGATGTACTCCTGTCTGCCAAACATGCATCTGTGAAGGAGCAAAAGCCTGCTCTGAGCAAAGGTTACATTTGAATAATTGAAACTACTAACTAGAGGCGTGACTGAGGAGAAACCTGACGGGTCTGGTCACATGATCACTCAGCAAACACTGCTTCCTGAACTCAAATCCGTCTTAAAGGAACAACCCAACACGTGGAGGCTGTGCTTGCAGAAACAAAAAATAGAAATAATCCAAGATTTACAAAAAAGAGAGAAATTCGAAGACAAGTTATTTTAAAAATAAATGTATTAAATAATGTACATTTATAAAGCAAAAAAGAGCCATACTTTCACACGCATTATATAAGAGGAGTACCTATAGTTTAGCAAAGTATATGCAACAGTTTTTTGGGTATGTACAAACCTACGCCTGCAATCCTGGTCAGCTAAAGCCGCCAACAGACAAATTTGTTTTTCTTCATTTATATTATATAATCAAAATGTTTTTTTATTCTAAAAAACATTTGATGGCCCAATCACTGCATCATAACATTTTCTGCAAACTTCTCCATTTTCAGCTGGTTTATTTTATCAATTTATTACTACTAACCCCACTGCTATTGCAAACAAATCCCTCCCCCCCCCCCCCCCAAAAAAAAGAAGATTACCCCACTTTTTTCCTTTTACCTACAGGCTTACCTGTAGGTATAAAGAATATCTCCTAAACCGTTAATCCACGGCGAAAAGACTGGACCTTGCCGATTTGAAATCTCCCGCGCGGGAGTGACGTCATCGCCGCTCCAGCCAATCACAGCGCTGGAGTGGCGATACCCGGAAGACACACGAGTCAAGAGGACATCTTGCTCGGCGTGGACCAGGTAAGTTCTCTTCTCGTTCAGAGGTAAGTATTTCATAATGAGCTATTATGCGGTGCGAGGCTTTTGCCTTGCAGGTTTAAAAAAAAAAAAAAAACGTATATGCGGTTTACAACCGCTTTAATTTTTTTTCTCCAAAAAAAATGCATTTATTTTCAATCTTGAAATGGAAATGTGCTCAGTAGGCACTTTAACCATATGAAGATAAAAAGATTGGTTTAACAAATAGTTTGCTTTTCTAGCCATGTATGGCCAGCTTAAAGTGGATGTAAACCCTCTCCTATACCCAGTGAAGTGAACAGTCTCAGATGATGCAGAGATCAAACAAATCTGCCTACAAATCTGCCTACATACGTTTTACGTGTATATCTGCTGTCTTCAGCTTTTTACACGGTTTAGAGAGGGGAAATAATGCAAGTAATTTTTCGTGCTGTTCCACTACTGGGTTGGAGGAAAGGCACACAACCCCCCCAAATAGGAATGAAGAAACTTGCAGAGCTGTGCTGTGAACAGACAAGGTCTCTGCTAATCACCCACCCAGACACAAATTGCCAGCTGCTTTTATCTCCTGTGTGGGAGAACGTGTCAGGAGTTATGCTAACAGTGGAACAAAGCAGCAGAAAGATACGCGATTTAGTGCTTTGGAGAGAGATAAGTAAACACTACAGATATATGTACTCAGGTCAGATTTCATGAATGGGGTCAGCATTCACTTTAAGTTCTCTAAAAGGTCTGGGGGCAGCCAAGTCAGTCCCATTCAGGCTAGCCAGGCACATTTAGAATTCCCTTGTTCAGCCCACAGGAAAACCGGTGTATTTCTTTACACACATGTGCATAAAGCCTATAAATGGGTATCTTCAATGCATCTCCGACCTACTTGGGATAAGGGTTCTTTAAAATATGGTAAATCTGTTGCCCAGGTAGTAGAGAGTGGAGCTTTCAGAAAACCCACTGAAGCTCACACGACAGGTAGACATCATTGCTGCCAATCATGCCGTAGCGACGTCACAGGAAGTGCTGCTGCTGGCAGAATCTTCATTAGTGTAACTTCACAACCAGCATGCACAGCCACACTATGTAAAAGGGGTTTGGGGGAGACTTGGTACCTAAATATACGTATAACATGGTATACAAAAGGCGAGAATAAGAAAACTGTATACAGTAAGGCATGATGCCAGACCAGCATCACCAAAAAGCATGCAAGGCCTGACGTGGCTGGGTATTTGGTGCCAATGGAGATGCCAAATACCCCGACAGAGGAATCCTGAGGACTGGCTGCCATCACTGATAAAGAACCAGTACTGAAGGAGAGGGGAAACAGGTCATCTCCTACCAGCCCCAAGGAGAGATACTGTGGCCCATAGAAACAAAAAGGAGAGAAAGATCCTCTGGAACTGCACAACTACCAGTCTTCTTCCTGGATCATACCGACATGTCCCACCCCCCATTAGGATTTAAAAAGGGTTCCATTTGGCAACACCTCTCCTCCAGACAGAGGAGACACAAACTGAAGTGTGTTCCTGGAGGTTCACCATTTAAAGTCGTTCTAAAGCTTTATGGTTTTTCACCTTCATGCATTCTATTCATGAATGTGAAAACCCTTTTATGCTGCACCCCCCCCCCCCCCCCAAAGGCCTCTCCCTGATCCAGCGTGGACGAGTGGCTCAGATTCTACCCTAGTGTATCTCCTCATTGGAAAGGTTGTCAATTAAACCATGTGACACCAAGGCAGGGGGCAGGGCAGCGTCCCACTGTCAATCGGACGCAGCAGCAGGAATCGGCAGAGAGCCCAAACATGTGCTCCCAGTGAAAGTGGCTTCCCATGGAAGACCTGATGAAGAGGAGGGGCTTGGAGCGCAGGCAGGTGGCCCCAGAAGAGGATTGGGGCTGCTCTGAAAAACTATTGCACAGAGCAGGCAAGAATACTTTTTTATAATAAACAAAAAACCCTAAATCTGGCAATGTGTTTTCTGTCCGAGGGGGGGGGGGGGGGGGCTCCATATCTCAAAAGCGGTCCCGGAAGATGACAGGGTATAAAAATTTTGGGTTTTATGCATTCTTCAACAGAAACATACATACATATCACAACACACACTTCTGGAATTGGTAGTTGCCTTGATGTCCTTCCCAGAGTTCCTTTCTTCTTCAGCGCTGTATTTTGCACAGAACCAACCGCTGCAGTCCCTACACGCACCCCCTCTTGGATAACATTCAGTTCATGACCATCATATTTGTGCAGCGTCACACAAGATTTAGAGCTCTGTACCCCATACATCTAAATGCTGGGGGGTCCTTGCAGGATACCACATTGACACTTGAGATTTTGACATAAAAGACTGGAATTCCTAAAAGAAAATCATCTTGTGTTTACGATGCATGCATAAAAATGCCATCTACTTGAATAACCCAGAAGAAAAAGGTATGATTGCAGTACTAGTCCAAGCATGTAAAGAATGGCAGCACAGGGCATTAAACTGTCATATTTACATTCTTTAATGTTAAAATAACTCATAACTCTGGCAGCCAATGCTGAAATCTTAAATATCCATAGACAGCAGACTCCGTGAAAGATCATTCATAGTGCCTCCTCTCTGATAAATAATGTGAGCAGCTAGTAAAAGATCTTTTTGTGTGTGTTAGCAGGCACTTCTGGGAAGAATATGCAATGCTCTACAAAGTATTTGGACTGTAGCAGGAAGTTAAAGCAGGGCTGGACAGATCCCAAGAGCCATGTACACAATGCATCCAATACATTGCAGCATTTGGAGGATTTTCCATCACTGTCTATAGAATTCTGCTTTTCCTGGCCTTAACACTACGCACTTCCTGCCAAATTATGTATCACTTTGTTCAATCCTGAAATACCTGGCTGAAACTATTTTAAGCCTACTAAAACTAAAATGCACAAACTGATGAGCAGCCTTTACTGGTCAATACAGAGCATAACAAAGATCTTTTATTAAAGCAGAGCGACTGAAAGATGAGCTCATTGCTGCTTCTCATAATGCTTTCCTGTCACAGGGTGGGGCGAGTCTAGGACCGCTTGGGCTCTGAGAAAGACCACTGAATAATACAGGACATCAAACTGAGGACATCTAGTGGTGCAAAACGACTACTGTGGAGGCACAGCTCTGAACTAAAAGATGAATATTGCTGAAAAAGGTTGTCATTTTATTTTTTAAATTGCCCATTAAAAAATAAAAATAAATCAATATGTGTAGACATGAATACCAAGGCTCCAGTCAGGAGAGAGTAAAGCAGGGTTCAAAGAGCAGTTAGGATGGTGTAACTAGGGACCCCACTGGTGACAATTTTGCAAGAGATGGGAATACAGAAAAAATACAGTAAAACCTTGGATTACCAACACAATTTGTTCCAGATACTTGCATGTAATCCAAAGCACTTGTATATCAAAACATTTTTTTTTATAGGGTATAAAAAGGAGGAGAGGTGCCTCCAAGTGTAGTAATATGTTGCATCTAAATTAAATGTAACAATATTACTACACTTAGAGACTCCCCTCTTCTCTTTTATACTACGATGTGACATGATGCTACTCTTATATCAAGACATCACTTGTATATCAAGGCAAAATGTATTTAAACATTTTGTCTTGCAAAAAACTCTCAAACCAAGTTACTCTCAACCCAAGGTTTTACTGCAAGTGCAATTCTGTGACCCACAAGGGGAGTCTATGGCCTTATAACTATCCCATTATCGAGTCTAAGCACTAACCATACTAATGTTGTCATCTGACTGCATCCCCCTCTCAATGGTTGGTGGGCAGAACATTTCTCCTGGCCCAATATCAACACGATCTACAGATGCCAATGGAATGTCACAACAGCCAGGGATTCCGCACAGTGCACAGATTAGCCAGAGCTTTGAGGTCACATAACCACATAAAAAGAGTACTCCAAGTGATAAACTGGAAAAATAAGCAGAGAGATAATGGCAAAAAGGGGTATTTAACAGGTAAGTGGTTATACCTTTACTTACACTTTATAGCAAGGGTGCCCAACCAGTGGCCCGGGGGCCACATGTGGCCCCTCTGAGTCCTCTGATGTGGCCCGCGACCTCCTTCTCTGGGATGGAATAAAACAGAATACGGTTTTTAAAAGGTAAGTTTATTACTAAAATCACAGTGTATATATGGGGCATATCTGTTGTGTAGTGGTTACTGGGCTGCTTTCAAACTGATACACAGGTTCAGAGCAGTGCACCTGCAGGTTACCTGCACTGAGCCATAGACTTCTATTACCTACGAGTTTGGTGTGCCAAGAGTAAAGTGGGCTCAATAGAGCCAAGTGGGCTGCCATCCACCCGCTTCGCTCATTGTGGCCCACGACCGGTTACCAACTCGCTTAAGTGGCCCTTGTTCTTCAAAAGGTTGGGCTCCCCTGCTTTTATAGGGAAACTAAAATTGCAAGAAAATGAATAAATTGTGGTACAGTATTTAGGTAGAACAGTCTATGCAAATCATTTAAAAATAAAATAAAAATACTTCCCCCATTTTCTAGCAATAGTTTTTGGCCATTCTTCTCTCAATTTGTAAGAAGTCAAGACTGGAGCTGCATGTCCAGATAATGTAGCTCCAGCATGCGTCAGGGTTACATACATCACCTGTGGTCTTCCAGTGGCCAAAGAAAATAGATGGAGGAAGGAATGAAGGACAGAGAGGGGCAGCGGAGACCGAGCGGGTGTGGAGAGTACAGAGTCATCGTTTTTTTGGAGGGGGGGGGCAGAGGTTTAGTTTCCTTTGAAAGTGGGACTTTCAAATCAATCTTTAATATTGGAAGGAGTTTATTGCAGGGTATTGCCCTGTTGGAAATCTCCCCTCACTTCCCGTCAAAACCCTACCCACTGTGCCAATGAGCAAGGAAGAGAGAGGACATCTTGCCAACAGGGAAGATAATAAATAAAATACAGCCACAAAAACTTTGTCCATCAGAATGGGCCAGCTTTGGGCCCTAACAGGGAGCTTTTATTAGGCTGCTGAAGGTAGGTGCACCTCTAGGTACCTGCAGCAGTTTGCTCGCTTTATGATCAGAATAAAATTGCACAGCATCATACATCTACATTGCCATGTAATTATACTGAACACCAAAGCCCAGGCTACATATCACATTTTTTTAATGAATGCCCTGGGTTAAATAAACATCTTCCTATTTGGTTGCAATTTAATATTTCTGCTTAAGGGCCTGGATTTTTTTTTTTCCAGAACTAATCTTGATTACATTAAACAGAGTTGGCCTCTGCCCATTCTCACTGTTAAAATGCTGAGGTGGAATGGAACCAGATAGGTAATGAATACTATTCACAAGCCTTAGGGCAAGTTCGCTTTGAAAAGGATTTAAGAAAGACCTCTGCTAAGCACAATTTACATGAAAAGTGGTCGTCTAACATGACCGCAAAGTAAACTCAGGAAAAACAGTCCCTTTTCTGCAGGAAAAAAATAAAAAATTAAAAAAAGCATCTGGGGGCCCCTTATGGCTTCAACAACCTTAAATAGGGTACCAGTATCGGTACCGGGACCGAGTATTTGCGGGAGTACCCCCGATACCAGAATAGAATACTTTTTCCGTCCCCCCGCCGCTGAACGCTGCATCGAAACACGCCGCCGCATGGTTAAACATCGTGCGGGAACATCACAGCTTTCATTTGAATAGCTGTAGTGTTCCCGCCCGTATAGACACTCCCCCTTGCTTGGGATTGGATGGGTGATCATGATCTGTCCAATCCCGAGCAAGGGGGAGTGTCTATACGGGCGGGAACACTACAGCTATTCAAATGAATGCTGTGATGTTCCCGGGCGGCAGTGGCTAGGTAGGGTGGACATGGCTGCATTTGTGGGGGGACACATTTAAAAAAAGTATCGGTATTCGCTATTGGCGACTACTTGAAAAAAAAGTATCGGTACTTGTACCCTGTCCTAAAAAAAAAGTGGTATCGGGTCAACCCTAACCTTAAACATGTGAAAAAATTAAACATGTTATCACACGTGTAGTTTCTCATCCTTCGTCACATATAATTGAGGAAGAAAAATTTAAGATGTGTGCTACAATAAAGCCCCACACACACACCATTAGATTGTCTACAGATTTTTGTCTTCATATTTATAAGGTTTTGTTAAATCTGGAGGTCAAACCTTAAGGCCCCGTACACACTAATCGGTTAAACCGATGAGAACGGTCTGACGGACAGTTTTCATCAGACCAAACCGATCGTGTGTGGGCGCCATCGGTTATTTATCCATCGGTTAAAAAAAATAAAAAATGGGAACTTGTTTTAATATTAACCGATGAATACCTTACCGGTTACTGCTATAAAAAAAAAAAAAAAAGGATCGTTAGTAGGCACTACAATCGGTTAAAAACCGCGTATGCGTTTACTCAGAATCAAGTCGACGCATGCTTGGAAGCATTGAACTTCATTTTTTTAAGCACGTCGTGTTTTACGTCACCACGTTCTGACACGATCGTTTTTTTAACTGATGGTGTGTAGGCACGACTGACCATCAGTCAGCTTCATCGATTAACAGATGGAAAAAATCCATCAGACCGCTCTCATCGGATGGACCGATCGTGTGTACAGGGCTTAAGAGTTTCAATTTGTATGCATTAAGGCAGGCCCTTGCACTATATGGTTTTGGTAAATCTGAAGACAAAAATCTGCAGAAAATCGAATGGCGTGTATGGGGCTTAGATTACACTTGCAGATAGGAAAGGTAGTAAAAACGTGCGGTTAAGCTGCGATTATTGACCCCAATCACCCCCCCCCCTTAAACTGCAAAGGCAGCCATATAAAGATACATGCAAGCTACAACCACAATGCTTTGCATTGTAACTCGTAAAAAAATAAAAAAAAAATAAATAAAAAATAAAAGTATAAATGTACATACATACACACAAACAATTTTCACATCTGATTTTTATCTTCACACCAAGTCTAATTTTAACCAATTTTTATATTAAATGTTTAGTGGATTACGCTACGTTGGCCTTTCTTTCATTCTTCACCTCGCCATGATCATACACGACTGCTTGGGGAACGATTTATTGCCGAAGAAACGACATCCAGTCGCATAGACCCTTAGGCCGGGTTATAGGCCATACATCTACAGAAGATCTCTGCTGGGATCTTCCTCTTCAGTAAGAGGCAGTTATATAGAAGGTGGAGGATTTATTTCCCATAACACCACTTTTCCTTGGTTTGCTCCGGTTTGAAGTCACCAACTTACCGATGGGAGGACTGTACACCTTTAGCCTTTGATCATCATCTGAGGTGTTTTTTTGAAAACCAGACCATTCACTTGCTCATTTTGTATTTGGACACATTAGAATTTACTGCAAATGGGGATACCCGTTTTGGGTTATGATATCAGGAATATCGACAATGTATGCATTCACTTGTGTAAACCAACTCTTCGGAATTGAGGAAAGTTTGGGTAAAAGCTAGTGCCAGTCGGATAATTGCTTGGTTGTCACAGGCTTAAGGCAATCTGCCAGATTCAACTGAAGACTTTCATAAAGCACATTTACCACCCAACCTGATCAGTTGCCACTGCAAACCGTGCCCCTGTTCCACCTCCTGTTTTCTCGTTTGAAAATGTTTGTGATCACGAATAGACTGCCGACATCCACAATTAGCTCTCTTTCCTGTAAGCTAACCTAAGTACTTCCTCCTTGTATGCATCAAGTTACAGACTAGGCGCTCCTAATGCAAACAGAGACCGTGTAAACGTAGGCAAAGTCTTACCTGTCCTCATCACTGCCCCTCACCGAAACACACATTTACTAATAGACAATGGAGAGGGAGGGTTGCTGAAACACGTACAGCAACACATCTGGAGTGCTTTGAGTATCAAGTGATAAGAGGCTGCAGACCAGCCCAAGGGCACCGTGAGAAACCGGATAAATCCTGTTAGAAGTTGTGAATATTTGTGTCAAGTGGCCATATAGTACAGCAGAAGGAATTTCCTTCATTTCCTGGTGCTAAACAGAGCAGCAGTCAAATTTAATAAAAAGTTAAAGCAGAATTCTACATCCATCTAGTCTTAAAACTGCCCCTCTCCCTCTTAAAACCTATGCTGACTAACCTGTGTAAGAAAGATGTATATACTTGACCATCTTCAGGTCGCTCTGGTTCAGTCACATCATAACCCCCCCCCCCCTCTGTCAGCTGCAGGGGAGAGGAGGGAGCGCCAACGAAAGATGGACCATAGGAACCTATGACTGACACCACTTTCAGACATTACCAGCTGTTGCCTCCTCTCCCCTGCAGCTGCTAGCCGACACAGGGGATCACATGATTTACCAGGGCATGCTTAAAGTAGGTATGTAGATAAAAAAAATTTGCACAGGTGTTAGGAGGAAGCAATATTAGTTATAATTGGCTTGCAATTCCACTTTAATTAGAACCTGCAGGGTTGAAGGGAGCCATTGGTTCCCACTGCCGTCACAGTCAGTGAGCCATTGAGGAGTGGGGCAGGGCCAAGGCACCACTCTGTGTCTGAAAGTCAGCGGTTTGGGAGCATGCCTGTTTGGGTGAACCCATTGCAAGCAGCCTGCTCTGGAGGCACTCGACAGGAGGGAGGGGCCAAGAGCGATGGTGGGGAACACGAGAAGAGGAGGATCCAAGCTTCTCTTTGCAAAACCACTGCACAGAGCAGGCAAGTGCAACTTTATTTTAAAATGTCACTTTAAAGCAAACCTGCTCTTTTGCCCTAATCAGGTCATGACTTTCACCTATTTAGAGTTGAATTCCTGTTCTCATCAAGTAGACACAGAAAGATCACTCTGCACTGGATAAGCTGACAGTTCTTTTCATCGCCCTCAAAATAAGCCAGAAATGTGTCACACAAAACAAAGACTGACAACTTCTGATTAGAATTTGTTGATAAGTGGGGTGTAAAGCTATACTTGTGGCACTCAGTGTTCTCCAGGTCCTTTACCTGCTAATGCATTGGCAGGATGCTCCAGGACACTATGTTCAGTCTGGAAACAGTGCCAAGGGCTCCTGGCAATTCCAACCTATTTAAAAGTGTAGCTCAATATAATAAAAAAAAAAAAGTCTGCAATTAATACACTGCAGTTATTGCTTCTATGCCTCAAACAATAAGTGAGGTTCAAAGGGTGAACCTCTCCCAGGCTCTGTAGTAAAAGGTTCAATATAAGCCATCATCTGTCTGCATCAGAACGTCCAACCAATCCAACTTCCTGATCCTCTATATCTCTGCATTGGGCACCAGCACCAAGCAGTAGATTGGCACACTGGCGCACACACACAAATTATATATAACACACACACACACCAGGGCTCGACAAACCCCAGGTCACTATTGTGACCAGAAGTTTTCACAGCCCTGAGCGTACCCCAACTCCTCCACCCCCGTCCCCATCATGTATCCCAGTCTCCATTTGCCCATCTTGCAGGCCATTGGGTAGAAGGGGAGTTCCCCATTGATAGTTTCCCAGGGCCATCGAGTAGAGCAGTGTTTTTCAACTCCAGTCCTCAAGGCACACCAACAGGTCAAGTTTTCAGGATTTCCCTCAGATGAAATGGCTGTGGTGATTATACTAAAGCAGTGAAACTGATCAAATCACCTGTGCAAAATAATGGAAAGCCTGAAAACATGACCTGTTGGGGGGCCTTAAGGACTGGAGTTGAAAAACACTGGAGTAGAGCTGCACGATTCTGGCTAAAATGAGAATCACAATATTTTTGCTTAGAAGATAGATCACAATTCTCGTGGCGTAACATCTTCCACATTAAAAACAAACAAAAATAAATTGGGCTAACTTTACCGTTTCTTTTTTTTATTATTCATTGGAGTATTTTTCCCCAAAAAATGTATTTGAAAGACCGCTGGGCAAATACAGTGCGACATAAAATATTGCAGCAATTGCCATTTTATTATCTAGGGTCTCTGCTAAAAAATATATAATGTTTGGGGGTTCCAAGTAATTTTATAGCAAAAATAAATATTGATTTCAACTTAAAGCAGGGGTTCACCCAAAAAACATTTTTTAACATTAGATTCAGCCGAGTTATGATAATGACAGGCAGTTTTTTTTTATTTCATTGCCGTACATACTGCATTTTCAGCGCGGCTTCCGGGTATGTAATCTGCCAATTGACAGGCTTCCGACCGGCGCATACAGCGCGTCACGAGTGGGTGAAAGAAGCCGAACGTCGGTGTGCAGGCACCGTATAGAGCCGACTCACAGTCTGGCTTCTTTCGGGCAACTCGTGACGCGCTGTATGCGCCGGTCGGAAGCCTGTCAATCAATAAGGAACGCCCAGTTCCTGCAGATTACATACCCGGAAGCCGCAGTAAAAATACGGTATGTACGGCAATGAAAAGAAAAAAAAAAAAAAACTGCCTAATGTCAGTCTCATAACTCGGCTGAATGTAATGTTAAGAACATTTTTTTAGGTGAACCCCCGCTTTAAGAAACAGCAAGAGATGTGGACTTTAAGTGGTTAAACTTCCTGTATTTACACAGATTTTTTTTCCTACACACACACACACACACACACACAGGTTTGTCCCTTTGAAGGAAGCGTTAGTTACAATGTTTCCTGTTAAAAACTTGGCAGACTCTTTTGACAGCTGATGAGTAGGGATGAGCCGAACACCCCCGCATTCGGTTCGCACCAGAAGCGTCGAACGAACCGAACGTTAGCGCAAACGTTTAGAACCCCATTGAAGTCTATGGGACTCGAACGTTCGAATTCAAAAGTGCTCATTTTAAAGCCTAATATGCAAGTTATTGTCGTAAAACATCTTCGAGAACCCAGGTCTTGCCCCAGGGAACATGTATCAATGGAAAAAAAATTAAAATCTGTTTTTTCAGGAGCAGGACTCCTGAACAAAAGAACCGTTTTAAAAACTTTTTTTCCATTGATACATGTTCCCTCGGGCAAGACCCGGGTTCTCGAAGAAGTTTTCACAGGCAAACTATAGACACCCAGCAGGTACAATATTTAAAGGAATTTTTCTCTAGGAGCAGTGATTTTAATGATGCCTAAATAAAAAATAAAAATGGAAAATTCCTTTAACCACTTAAGACCCGGACCAAAATGCAGGTAAAGGACCTTGCCCCTTTTAGCGATTCGGCACTGCGTAGCGATTCGGCACTGCACGCGCGGTCGTGCGACGTGGCTCCCAAACAAAATTGGCGTCCTTTTTTTCCCCACAAATAGAGCTTTCTTTGGTGGTGATTGATCACCTCTGCGGTTTTTATTTTTTGCGCTATAACCAAAAATAGCGACAATTTTAAAATAAATGCAATATTTTTTACTTTTTGCTATAATAAATATCCCAAAAATATATAAAAAAAAACTTTTTTTTTTTTTTCCTCAGTTTAGGCCGATACGTATTCTACGTATTTTTGGTAAAAAAAAAAAAAAAAAAAAAAAAAAAACGCAATAAGCGTTTATCGGTTGGTTTTCGCTAAATTTATAGCGTTTACAAAATAAGGGATAGTTTTATTGCATTTTTATTAATTATTTTTTTTTTACTACTAATAGCGGCGATCAGCGATTTTTTCCGTGACTGCGACAATATGGCGGACACTTCGGACAATTTTGACACATTTTTGGGACAATTGTCATTTTCACAGCAAAAAATGCATTTAAATTGCATTGTTTACTGTGGAAATGACAGTTGCAGTTTGGGAGTTAACCACAGGTGGCGCTGTAGGGGATGTGTGGCCTATGTGTTGTGTTTACAACTGTAGGGGGGTGTGGCTGTAGGTGTGACGTCATCGATCGCGTCCCCCTATTACAGGGATGACGCGATCGATGCTACGGCCACGGGGAAGCCGTGTGTACACACGGCTCTCCCCGTTCTTCCACTCCAGGGACGGATCGCCGCAATGCAGCGGCGATCGGGTCCGCGAATCCCGCGGCCCCGGAGCTTCAGACCGGGTCGCGGCCCGCGACCCACGGCTGGGTACTAAAATCAACTTATATATACGTTGATGTGCCCAGCCGTGCCATTCTGCCGACGTAAATGTGCAGTAGGCGGTCCTTAAGTGGTTAAATAATTGTACCTGCTGGGTGTCTATACCTGTGATAACGTCTTTAAAATAGCACAATCACCTGCCTGGCAGTAAATTAGGAATAGCAGATCTAGCGAAGCTATACAGTGTATAAATATATGTACAACTCCTAGGGATGTATATATATTCTCTACACACTGTAAAATGTAACTAAACTGACTAGCCTGCCTGCTCTATCTAGTAATAAAGACACTGTCCCTCTCTCTCTCTCCCTCTCTATAGGACTGATCTCTTTAACAACGCTGCAACACTACATAAGGCCGCCTTGCAGGCAGCCTTTTATAGTGTGGGGCATGTACTAAACCCCCTGAGCAATCATATAGGGGACTTTTTGTCTCCTAGGTGATGGGGGGAAAATGTTTAATTGTTAAAAATGAAAGTTACATACAATCTCCCCATCCCCACCAAAATAAAATTGAGGCCCCCCAACATATATAAAATGTCGATTGCGCTACAGGTTACATATAGCCAAGCAGAAAGAGCAATAATTCTAGCATCAGAGCACCTTTGTAAAGCTAAAATGACGACTTAGAGGGCTTTTAAAGTCTATGGAAAATATAGGGTACTGACATGTCGGGTACCTATTTTTAGTGACCCATAAAATTGACTTAATTTTTTTTTAATTAAATTTTTACCTTTGCAGTAATATTGTTTGACATAAAAAATTGGAACTACCACCATTTTATTCTCTAGGGTGCCTGCTTCCAGAAAATATATCACGTTTGTTGGTTTTATGTAATTTTCAGGCCTAAAAATGTCACCTTCGGGAACATATTATATGTTCCACCTGTAAGATTTGATGGTTAAAAATTGTCCGAACTTTATTTTTTTTAACTTTGGCTGGCTCCTAGATTCAAAGCTAATTTTTCAAGCCCTGCAATACAATTTATAATAAAACTAATCATCCAACATCAGCTACAACAAAAAACAAGATCATTTACATGCAGGAGACCAGGCTGCACTGTCACCGATCTGCCGTCTTGTATCTCTCCCCGACTGTATCATCCATATCCAACTTATCTTATCTCATCTCATTCCGTACAGCAAAATGAGAAACAAAAAGGTCAGAGTGCAAGACTAAGACGTCAAGGTCTAGAGAAGCCATTGTGGACTTCATACCTTTTTATTCTGGTTACATCATTTTCCTCAAGATGTGACCTTCAAAAAACAACCCAAAAACTACAGGTAGGTTAATGGACTTCCACCTAGAATAGGCCCAGTGTATGTGGTAAGGACATTGTTTACCATTGTGTGAATGGCCAGTATAATCTAAAAATGATAATTCAACAATTGAATTGGTGGAAGTACATTTTTACTAGGATCACTTTAACCACCAGAAGGTTTTACCCCCCTTCATGACCAGAACATTTGCTATTTGACACTGTGCTACTTTAAATTGCCAATTGTGCGGCCAATAAAAACTCTACCCAAAATGAAAATTTATAGAGTTTTTCCCAAAAATAGATCTGTCCTTTGCTGGTATTTAATCACCTCTGGGTAAAAAATTATATATATATATATACAGTGCAGAAAATAAGTATTTGAACACCCTGCTATTTTGCAAGTTCTCCCACTTGGAAATCATGGAGGGGTCTGAAATTGTCATCGTAGGTGCATGTCTACTGTGAGACATAATCAAAAAAAAAAATTCCAGAAATCACAATGTATGATTTTTTTAACTATTTATTTGTATGATACAGCTGCAAATAAGTATTTGAACACCTGAGAAAATCATTGTTAATATTTGGTACAGTAGCCTTTGTTTGCAATTACAGAGGTCAAACGTTTCTTGTAGTTTTTCACCAGGTTTGCACACACTGGAGGAGGGATTTTGGCCCACTCCTCCACACAGATCTTCTCTAGATCAGTCAGGTTTCTGGGCTGTCGCTGAGAAACACGGAGTTTGAGCTCCCTCCAAAGATTCTCTATTGGGTTTAGGTCTGGAGACTGGCTAGGCCATGCCAGAACCTTGATATGCTTCTTACAGAGCCACTCCTTGGTTATCCTGGCTGTGTGCTTCGGGTCATTGTCATGTTGGAAGACCCAGCCTCGACCCATCTTCAAAGCTCTAACTGAGGAAAGGAGGTTGTTGCCCAAAATCTCGCAATACATTGCCCCGGTCATCCTCTCCTTAATACAGTGCAGTCGCCCTGTCCCATGTGCAGAAAAACACCCCCAAAGCATGATGCTACCACCTACATGCTTCACAGTAGGGATGGTGTTCTTGGGATGGTACTCATCATTCTTCTTCCTCCAAACACGGTTAGTGGAATTATGACCAAAAAGTTCTATTTTGGTCTCATCTGACCACATGACTTTCTCCCATGACTCCTCTGGATCATCCAAATGGTCATTGGCAAACTTAAGACGGGCCTTGACATGTGCTGGTTTAAGCAGGGGAACCTTCCGTGCCATGCATGATTTCAAACCATGACGTCTTAGTGCATTACCAACAGTAACCTTGGAAACGGTGGTCCCAGCTCTTTTCAGGTCATTGACCAGCTCCTCCCGTGTAGTCCTGGGCCGATTTCTCACCTTTCTTAGTATCATTGAGACCCCACGAGGTGAGATTTTGCATGGAGCCCCAGTCCGAGGGAGATTGACAGTCATGTTTAGCTTCTTCCATTTTCTAATGATTGCTCCAACAGTGGACCTTTTTTTCACCAAGCTGCTTGGCAATTTCCCCGTAGCCCTTTTCCAGCCTTGTGGAGGTGTACAATTTTGTCTCTAGTGTCTTTGGACAGCTCTTTGGTCTTGGCCATGTTAGTAGTTGGATTCTTACTGATTGTATGGGGTGGACAGGTGTCTTTATGCAGCTAATGACCTCAAACAGGTGCATCTAATTTAGGATAATAAATGGAGTGGAGGTGGACATTTTAAAGGCAGACTAACAGGTCTTTGAGGGTCAGAATTCTAGCTGATAGACAGGTGTTCAAATACTTCTTTGCAGCTGTATCATACAAATAAATAGTTCAAAAATCATAAATTGTGATTTCTGGAATTTTTTTTTTGGATTATGTCTCTCACAGTGGACATGCACCTACGATGACAATTTCAGACCCCTCCATGATTTCCAAGTGGGAGAACTTGCAAAATAGCAGGGTGTTCAAATACTTATTTTCCGCACTGTATATATAGTGGTGATCAAATACCACTAACGAAAGCTCTATTTGTGTGGGGGGGGGGGGGGGGGGTGACAATTGTCAGTTTTTTTTTTCATTCAAGTTTAAGTTTATTTTCTGAATAAAGTCAGTACAATTTAAAGAACATATCAGGAAATCAATACATTTTGTTACATATCCTTAAATATTGAGACATCGTTTGCTGAAGCCATCACTTCGTCATTTCTCAACCATACCTAAATAACATTCTATCTGCGATGAAAGGAAAAACAGGTTCAACAAGGGAGTAAATTCTGACCCTAAGCCAAATAGTCTAACCGGGGTATCTCCCTACCCTCCCCCAAATCCTGCAGTTCCTATCAATCCGTCTAGGGTCCCTAGTCTACAGCAGTTGGGATAAATCAAAACCTTATTGGTCCAACATATATAGAAATGAGATGGGAAGGGCACCCTCCACCCCCACTGACACCCCCCAATGGGATTACTCTGTGCCCGGGGAGGTAGAGTAATTCCCCCAAACCATCCCGCCCCCTTAGCAAGTTATTATAAATATTACAGTTTTGTGAAGTCCACTTCGTGATGTACCTCCATTTCATAAACTTAAAACTTCTCAAGTACCTCTGGTACGAAGTGTATGATATCTGGACCGATTAAATGAACCTAATACTAAAAGAATAAATAACAAGAAAGAGGGAGAGGGAGGGAGAAAAAGAGAGGAGAATCCCTCTTCAACTTCCTCCACCCCTATGATAGAGGCGTAACATGTGTATATATTATATATATATATATATATATATATGGAGAACGTTTCCCAAACACAGATTATACAAAAAACCTGAATACAAGCACAGCATAAAACCAGAACATAGAGAAGAAAAGTAGAAGAGAAGGAAAAGAGGAATGTGAGATTGTCAGTTTATGTGACAGAGTGCCATATTGCAAAAAAATGGCCTGGTCGTGAAGGGGCACATCTTCCGGAGCTGAAGTGGTTAAACAATAATGAATTAAAATAGTGTGCGTTTTTTCCCCTTTTGTGGTGCTCAGATGCAGTGAAGATCTGATGCTTTAACTTTTTAAACTTGTACTTTAAAAAGCTCTGTAAAAGCTTACTGTAAACACTTCTTATACATTCTGAAGTTCAAGTGTCCAAGGCCCAACGTCCTCTGGGACAGGAAGAGCCGTGAATAGTATTAGCAGCTCCCTAAGGCACTGTGGAATTTCTTAAGTAACAATATATAAAATGAAGTATTTCACTGCGCTCCACATTCTCCTTTGCTGTAGCAGTCTGACTTCTTAACCCAGAGAAGTAGGTGCAAACGTCAAGCACACTTCTCCTCCAGGCTCCTCAGACAAGTCACACATTGGACACGTCCGTGGAACAGGTGTGAGACACCAGCAATGAAAACTAGAGCAGATAACATCTCGCCATGCCTGCCCCAGATCTCGTGTTAAATCTCCACTGTCATGGCTTTCCACAGCTCGAAATCTTATCCAGTAGTAAGATGGTGTTACATTTGGCACCAAACTCTGGCCAAGTCCAAAGCCAATATTTTCAGACAAGTAGATTTGCTAATATATTTTTCTTCTCTTCCATCTTTTCCAAGAAGCAGCAGCTCAGCTAAACAGAAAAATCACATTAGGCAGGATGACCTAAACAAAATTAACAGAGGCTCTGAGATATTGATTTATATTAATGCAGCGGGAGCTGCAAGAAAAGAAAAAAATGGAGAGGAAAATGAAGAGGGGACTTACGAGCAAAGCCTGAGTCAGGAATCCTATACAGGCTGCAGCCAGGAAGGATTACCAACGTAAAGCCGAGCAAGCAGCAGAAACCGATGCCAGACAAAAAGGTAAGGAATGTTGATGATGTGATAGGTATTTTTACACATTAAAAAGGCAGAAAACAGCAGACTGGCGTAATAAATGGGAAGCAAATCGTTTTTGAACATTAATATCTACTGTACTCTAAAATAGGTCTATGTATAATGGGAATAGAACCAAAAAGTGTACCAAGAGGCACAAGCCACAGGCAGCTTCAACTCTCCGAAAAGAGAAAACTTCTAGGTGGGACAATGGCTTTCAGATACGCCATGTAACATGGCATATACCCACATGGCACTTAATTTGGGGAAGGTTATTTGCATATGCTTGTTTGAATTCCACCTACTTGTACTTAACTATTCCCGAGTCATTAAAGGATAACCAAACCCAAGAATAAAAACAATAATGTTGCAACTTACAGTCCCTACATATAGTGGTTGCATTTTTTTTTAATTTTTTTTTTTAGCCAAGAATATTTTTAGCCAAGAAAATACATATTGCTCTTGATGTGCCGACAGTCAGTCACCTGGGTCCAGAGCAGAGAGTGGACTGATCACCCTGTGTGATTGGATGGCAAGCTGCAATATTGCTGGGACTGGTGAGCTGCTATTGTGAGGGATTTACCAACCGCTCCTAGAGAGACACTGAGCCCTACAGGAACTGACCACACAACCATCTAGTAGCTTTATTACTGCCTATAGACCTGACAGACTATTCTTGGTGTGTACCAACTGCACAACAGGGCCCCAATACTAGCCAGCTGAAAAGTTAGGACTAAATATTACCTCTTTATAGCGGCTACACAACCTTTACCTATTGCTTATGCCAAGAGGAAAACTCAGGAGTTATTGCTCCTTTAGACTAGTTATAGTTTACATTAAAGTTCATGCATAAAAAACGCACCATTTATTCCCGACTAATCTCTGTCCAATGGTGTGGGACTCTATTCTAGGTTACCTTACCATTTTAATTATACTGTTTAGCAGAGAGTCTGAATCTACCTTCTGCGTGTGCAAACCACAATTTATTCTAACCCATACCAATAAATTGAGTTAATTTACCAAATTAAGGTATCTACACTTGTGCTCCCTTAAGTGCTGAGGCACAAAACAGAGAACACAAAAATTACCAAGCAGCTCCTTCGGGATAGCACTACATGTAATCATACATATGCAATTGTTTTGTTCCTATTTTGGGGGGGGGGGGGGGGAGAAAAAAAAAAAAAAAAGGTATGCATACACACACACACACACACACACACACACACACACATATATTATATTATACACACACACACCCACATTCTATGGGTATAATGTTTTATTCACAAATTCACCTCTTTACCTTCTTCTGCACTGCAGAATATCTTCTTTCAACTACAAATTTCCCTGCCCCCCATATAATGGAGAGAAAAATACATGTTTGTAGTCCATAATAGGGGAGCAGCCTAGGGTGACAACCTTGGCTCCCTCTATTAATACACAAAGGAGTAACGTAGCCATGAATCAATGAAGCAAAAAGACACTTTAAAGAAAAACGAAAGACGTCACCACACAAAGGACTAGGAAGCTGCAATACATTACATTTTTTGTTTTGGGATTAGATATGCTTTAAAGCCAGCAATACACGTAACAATTTATATTACATTTCAATCACTGAGCCTCTAGGAATCACACCTAGGAATTAAGTGGTCACATTTTCTCATGTGCTCTCTGGCAATTTTAATTCCATCCCTTTGTAGTTGATCAAATCCACAATTTTACATCTTCAATTCTTTTGCAATTTTAACCAAAATTTCTAGTTGTCTGGGGAGCCAGCATATTTTGTCACCATGAAACATTTCCTTCAACCCATTCAAGGATCTTAAAGCATACAAGTCCCGTTTTCTGCCAATGGCTGACATTTTTTCACAACTGCCTTGTACTTCTCCAAACCACTTAAATATTGTTTCAAACATTCACTTTAATCCCCTTCCAGACCACAACACCAAAAGTTGCCATTGCTTTAACCGTCAACTTCCAATCTTAAAAAAAAAAAAAAAAAAAAAGAGAGAAGGATTTGGCGTCAGACAGAGGCTTCCTGCACGTCATTACTGCAGACATGTTGATAATTACCAAATGGAAAAGTTGTTTAGATATGGAATTCAGACCACAAATCAATCAGTAGCCTTTTCAGAAGAATCGTCTTTCATACAAACAGATATCCTGGCAAATTTAGTGTAATGTGGACAACGCAGCTCCTTTTTGTGCACTCAATATTTATAGCAAATTAAAGCTATATAGAGATGAGAAAATAAGAAGCAAGTCAAGCCATATATACTTTAGAGGAGTCATTTTTAAATCAAATCATTCTATTCCCTTTGAAACCATTAAACAGCAATACAATTAGAGGTGTACTCACTTTTGTTGCCAGTATAGACATTATTAGCTGTGTGTTGAGTTATTTTGAGGGGACAGCTAATGTACACTGTTGTACAAACTGTACACTCACTACTTTACATTGTAGCAAAGTGTCATTTCTTCAGTGTTGTCACATGAAAAGATAGAATAAAATATTTACAAAAATGTGAGGGGTGTACTAACTGAGAATATATTATATTTACATGCAAACATGCACAGCGAGTGAGTTTTTTTTTATTACAAGTTCATGGCTTTTTTAAATTCTTCATTATGGGGGTAGGAGCAAACTATTTAGGTACAACATTTTATTTTTACTTCTATAATCGCAAGTTTAAAGTATAACTTCACTCTCTCAAATCAACATCCATTTTAATCCTTCCTATATATTTATTTTCTAAGCGGAAGAATTATTATATTTTACTAGTTTTAAACTTCCCACCCCCTCCCATTTCTTTAGTTCTTCCTGGTTTCTGGCCTAGGCTCAGATGTCACGCGCCGTTTTTTTTTTTTCCTTTAAAGCGGAGCTCCACCCTAAAGTGGAACGTCTGCTCATCGGAACCCTCCGATGAGCAGCGGTGGGGCAACACAGGGATGAGCGATCGCTCGTCTTCTGCTGCCAATGTCGCTGGACTCCAGGACAGGTAAGTGTCCATTTATTAAAAGTTAGCAGCTGTAGTATTTTAATATTTTTTTTTTTACGGTGGAGCTCCGCTTTAATTTGGAGATCAAGGGAGTTGCTTTCCCATCCAAGCATACCCTCCTGCCTGCACACCTGACCTTGTGAACATACATCAGCAATCCAAAGTATATTGTACTGCACAAGCACAAGATTTTCCTAGGGCATCACCACAGTAAGGGCAGATGGATTTCAGAAAGTAAATCCTACAAAAAAGTAATCTGCCCTTATTCAAAATGGCCACGGTAAAAAAAAACAAGGGGGTGGAATTTTGTTACAGGAAGCTTTCCCAGGTGACAGAACACAATGATTGCTGCTAGCGACTCTAGCCACAGCCAGTATTCACAAGAAAAAAAAAAATCAGAAGGACTGTTTGTATCCAAGCAGATCAATGCCTAAGGGAAGGGACTAGGGTTGTCCCGAAACCACTTTTTTTTTTTAGAGTACAAGTACCGATACTTTTTTTTTTTCAAGTAGTCGCCGATACCGAATACCGATACTTTTTTTAAATGTGTCCCCAAAGGCAGCCATGTCCCCCACATATGCAGCCATGTCCCTCCAGCCATATCCCCCACATATGCATCCATGTCCCTCCAGCCATATCCCCCACATATGCAGCCATGTCATTGCAGCCATGTCCCCCCCACATATTGCAGCCATGTCCCCCCCACATATTGCAGCATGGGTTACATGTGGAGATGTTGGCAGTAGAATGCAATAAGTATCAAGTGGGCTTAGAAATGAAAGAAGACCGAGACTCCCCCACAACCTAATGTTAGGCAAATCTCAATCCCTATCTCTCTCTCCTTCCTCTACTCTTTCTCTCTTTACTCTACGTATCCTATCATTCAAATGACTCCCAAATACACAGGGTAACAGAAGTGTATATGAACGTTTAAAGTTTTGTTTCACGGTTGTTTAATTGGAATAACCTGTCTACAGGAAGCCTACATATTTCGAACGGCGGAGGGGGGGGGGGTAAGACCGGGCAAAGAGACCCCCATCTGGCACAGCTAGATCTAGGACTGTCTTAATAGCATTAATCCCCCTACCTGATGATGATGGCGGCGTTAATACAACGCCGACGCCAACATTACACGCACCTTTCGTTTTTCCATAGCGGTTAACCGCGCGCCCTGTTTAAAGTACACTCCCTCTTGCTCGGGATCCGACCGTTGCGGTAAACAGCCATGCAAACTAAAGGTGCGTGTAATGTTCGCGGCAGCGGCTTTGTATTAACGGTGGCGGGGTCGGCTTTGCACATGCGGCGGCGGGGGGGGCGGAGTATTCTATTTGGGTATGGGGGGTATTTGCGGGAGTACAAGTACTCCCGCAAATACTCAGAATCGGTCCTGATACCGATACTGGTATCGGGACAACCCTAGAAGGGACAATGGCAATGAAGAGAAGAAAAATGGACTGCCGCACTCCAAGAGGACTTCAATCGAAAAAGTTGTCTAATGTAAAAATAAAACATGTACAACCACAAAAACAGGACAGCCGACGCGTTTTGCACTCAACTAGTGCTTAGTCATAAGGGAAGGGACACTCTCCTCTACACGTGTACAAAGCTGAGGCTGTCAATCCCCCTCCTTGGTGACTATTTTTCTCTTGGTGTCAAGAAACCTTATCAGACGTGATTCATGCTTATAGCAGAGGAATGGAGCAGCAGACAGAAATTACACTTAGTGCACTGGATTCAGCCAAGTACACACTATAGGAGGGATATACTTTGTTCACATTCCATGTCTGAGGTTTACAACCACTAGGAGAAAGGAAAGAAGGAAGAAAGGAAAAACACACACACACACACACACACACACACACTTTAGTTTTGCTGAACACCACTCTTTTTCAAATGGGCAATTTATAAAAAAAACAAAGTGATGGAAATTAGAGAAAAAGGGTGGCAGTTTTTTTATGGAAAAAAATGTGATGCTTCGTATTTTAGGGTTGATTTAATATTTTACGGATGGATTATTGACCAAATGCTTGCATTTGCAAGATTTTACTGGTATACTAGGCATAGAGAACCCACTGAGAAGAGAGGACCCACCATTACAGCCAAGAGATCCCGAAGCAGACAAAAAAAAGTTGCAACACTTCCAGGAACATTTATGGAGGGCAAGGTTTTTAAGCAAACAGTAAAAACCGGTTTCTCTACAGGTTTGCATTTCCAGTGTATTGCAGGAGGAGAAATTTGGCAGGTATGGAAGGCCCTGCAGTAAAAGTTAAAGGATCACTAAAAGCAAAAATTCAAATTCTGATAATTGCACGTGGATAATACATGCAACACTATCCTGTACATATATCCAACATGCAAATCTGGAGAGAAAAAAAAAAGCAGGCAATATTAATTAAGCTGCCAGCAAAAGTGACAGTGACGGGGGCTGGGATAAATAAGATTACACTGCTTACAATGATCACCTTTAATGGGTAGTTTGCCATATACACCTCAAATTCTCTTAATACCCATAAATTACCTGCTCATAACCCTTCCGCCACATCCCACCCCCCCGGTACCCATTCTCAATCCCACAGGGTCTTGGGAAAGCAGCCGACTGCACTGAACGCCCTTTTGCTTCCCACTCCCTCGATTTTTTGTTTCTCTTTTCAGTTTTTTTTCCCCCCCTCTCCCCTTTCACCACCCCCCCCCCTTCTCCTTTCAACTTTACTTGTGCGCCATAACACATGTCAATGAGTCTTTGCTCCCCTTATTGGTTCATGACTTATCAGACTGAGCCATCCTCGCTCTCTACTGGGATTCCCATTATTTTTGTTGGTCATATTTTTGTGTCTACGATTCTATACCTCATCCTGCATAACTGCCATTTCAGTTAAGTAGGAATTACACTCAAGTGTCCTTTTCCCTTTACCTACTTTTCCTTGCTTTACCGATAGTCAGTACCAAGTTATAGGCCATAACCCCACTAAGTTGAAGTGCTCCGACCAATTGAGTTTGATTTTAATATGCAATATCATGTGAACCCTCGGTCTTCAGATGTTATGCAATATGGTGGTCTATGCCAAAATGTTGGTTCTATGAATTTAGGCACTATGGTGAGTCTATTAGATCTCCTTTGCTCTTTGCCTACAGATCATGTATGCTTTATACAGTTTACTTCATTGTTTTTATGCTTTATCCAGACTTTTTTGAAATGTAAAAAACTTGCAACAAGACTGTACATATATAAATAAAGAAAAAAAACAAACAAAATGTCTGCAGAAATGTTGACATTTCTTGGTAGAAAAAAAAAAATTCCAATAAGGGTATATTGTAGATGCTTTAACTGTCAGACAAACCAAACTATAGAATATATACTGGATTACAAAAAAAAAAACTGAATAGCGCTGATCAGTGACTTAACTGGACTAGGATAGTACACCAGCCCAACACTGACACTGGGGGGGACCAACTACCAATGACATCACCAGTGACACAAATAGTGATCAGTGCCAAAATGTGCCATCACTGTACTAATGACACTGGCTGTAAAGGGGTTAACATTTGGAACAAAGGGTAAATGTGCACGATATGTGCTGCTTTACCAAGGATCTTGTTGTATTTTTCTTCCCCTGCTTAGCAGGGAAAGCAGGTTCCCCATCAGTGAACAGAGCCCTGTATTGTTTACAATCAGAGAGCTCCGTTCTGTGAATGACAGAGCCAATCAGCGGGTGCTGGAGGGCCAATTAGCCAAGACCTGCTGACCAATCACAGCATAGCCGAGCCGGTGAGGGATCATATACTAGGTATGCGATCCAGCGCATGGAGGCTGCTTTGCACATCCTCAGCAAGCGGATATAGTTCAGTTTTTCTATACATCAATGCAGATAAATCCGGCATAGTTTATAGAAAGTGGCGAACCTTTGTTGAGCTCAGTATGATGCTGCAATGTAAGAGCCGGCATGCCACAAGCGTCTCCCCAGGGCCGTGTCAGAAATTGAAATGAGCACGAGACATTCTGCAACAGAATGTACAGCATCTCCTGTGACATTTGCGGGAAATGCATTAGTGTCATTGTAAGGGAGAAGCTTTGTAGGCCTGTATAATGTTCATTATATTCAATACAAGAAATGATAAACTCAGCATTTATGTTAGAATGACAGAGCTGGGAGTATGGATCTCGTCATAGAAGTCAATCTGGATTCAATATAAGCTGGCTGTGCATGGTAAACATAGCAGCTTCTATAGAGAACAATGCAAGCTGTAACCTCTCCAAGTCGGAGCACTTCCAGAAAGCACTGCGTTCAAAGCAAAGGGCCCGGCGTGGAAGGAGCGCACAGCGAGGCACATCTACTAAAACTGGAGAGTAAAAAATCTGGAGCAGCTCTGCACAGAAACCAATCAGCTGACAGGTTTTGTCAAAACTTAAAAAGGGTCACTAAAGGAAAACTATTTTTTTGCTGAAATGACTGTTTACAGGGTATAGAGACATCATAGTTAACCGATTCCTTTTAAAAATGATTAAAAATAGATAAAAATCATATAATGTACCTACAGTTTAGTTTCATTTTTAAACTGGTTTCATGTTTCTGTGAAGTAAAGAGAGACACAGAACAAAAAAAACAAAAACAAATACAGGGCAGTGTTTTTAAAGAGTGAAGAGTTTTAGACACACAGTAATGACAGCTTGGACCACAGTGAAAAGCTGCCATGAGATTTTTCATAAGGAGACAGACAAGCAGGAAGTGTGGAGGTCAGAGCAAAATTACAGCAACTTCAAAGCAAAAAACGAACAATGAGGACATGAAACCAGGACTGCAGTAAGGTAAAGGAAGCCATTTAGCTTAAAAAAAAAAAAAAAAAAAAATCCTTTAATGAAATTGCACAAGCTGAAGTTAGAAGCGGATTGGCTACCATGCACAGGCGCACCAGATATTGCACTAAAATCAACCCCAAATTGTACTTTCATATCATATGCAGCACAAGGAACATGTATGAAACGCTAGTTCATAGAGCTCAGCAAAGAGGACATGTCACTTGCAGAAATACTAAAGAATGTATGTATAAAATGGAAAGGTTTTTCAAATGCATTTTATATAGAATAACTTTACATCGGTTTCTTAGAGCAGGACTTTATCCAACAAAAACAAATCTAAAAACAAACAGCCCATTAAAAAGATGAAATAAAAATGGCCTTTGCTACAACATTTCACTTTTAACCCAACAATTTGCCATGCAGTACTTTTTCCTGCCACTAGACTGTCCTCAGTCTGATGGCCAGCAGCATTCAAACCCACTTTCTCTCTGAACCCCGGCCCGGCCGTCATGTAAAAAGTCAGCATTTACAGTTTTTGTAGCTGCTGAGCTATTTCTTTTTTTTGAGGAGAACTTCTCTTGGAATACTTCTATAATGGAGCCGACTGCTGGGTGCAGCTCTGTCATTCTCCTCCCATCAGCAAGTGTTCTTTGCACATGAACTGACTGGATCCTTTTGCTGCCCCTCCCTCTCCAAGTCTGAGCCTTGCTGTAGAGCAGGGGTGCCCAACCGTTTGAAGCACGAGGGCCAGTTAAGCAACTTGGTAACAGGTCGCGGGCCACAATGAGTGGAGCGGGTGGATGGTATGTCAGTGTCTGCTTAGCATACGCAGAGCGGACACTGACACAGCCCACTATACTTACTTTTTTTAGCGGATGGGATTGGAGTCCGTTTATGTCTGCCACTGCTTAGAGGTGAATGGAGGGCCCAATTAGTTGGACTGGCCATGTGAAAGGGGCCCAAGGCCGCTTTCACACCGATGAGCTGCGGTTTACCTGCACCGCATATGCAACACAGTGTACCTTTGGCTTTCCTGCACTTTGCAATAGATTTCTATTATATTCTGCAGGGTTGGTGCACTTCAGAAAGCTCACCAAACGTGCAGGCAATAACAGAAGTCTATGGCTCAGTGCAGGTAAACTGCTCTGCACCTGCAGATCAGTTTGAAAGCAGCCCAGTAACCACTGCAGAACAGAGGTGCCCATATACACACACACTGATTTTAGTAATAAACTTAAAGGGTCACTAAAGGAAAAAAAAAATGTAAGCTAAATAGCCTCCTTTACCTTCCTGCAGTGCTGTTTTCATGTCCTCATTGTTCGGTTTTTGTTTTTTTTTGATGTTGCTGTAATCCTGCTCTGTTCTGGACACTTCCTGGTTGTCTGTTTCCTTATAACCACAGTACTGGGAGCTTTCTCACTGTGGTCACTAATCAAGGAGGTGTGATTACTGTGTAAACTGAAACTAGATTGGGCTGAGGGGTTTTAGACAAACCATCACTGTCCTCTATTGGCTCTCTGGCTCTGTACAGAGACAGGAAACAGCAAAAACAAAACTAGAACTGTAGGCTGAGGATGATTGATTTTTATCCATTTTTAAAGGGAATCAGTTAAAGCGGAGTTTCACCCTAAAAAACAACTATGTACCATGCCATCCTGCATATTAGCGTCAGCTACAGTATGCCTATATTTTATTTTTTTGCGCTGTACTTACAGATTAAACTATTTGTCTGTTTCAGGCTACCGCGGGGTAATAGGCGTTCCTATCAAGAGGGGAACATGATCGACGGCCGGCTATGGCGCGTCACGCATTCCGAAAATAGCCGGAGTAGACTCGGCTCTTCACGGCGCCTGCTCACAGACTAGGAGCTGACTGCGCAGGTGCCCGTGTAGGACTCGGCTCTTCACGGCGCCTGCGCAGTCAGCTCCTAGTCTGTGCGCAGGCGCCATGAAGAGCCGAGTCCTACTCCGGCTATTTTCGGAACGCGTGACGTGCCATAGCCGGCCGTCAATCATGTTCCCCTCTTGATAGGAACGCCTATTTCCTGCCCGGAGTCTGAAACGAAAAAAACAGATTAAACTGTAAGTACAGCACCGAAAAAAAAAATAAAGGCATACTGTAGCTCACGCTAGTATGCTGAATGTCAGTGGAGACAAAGATTTTTAATTTTTTTAGGGTGAACCCCCTCTTTAACTATTATGTTTTTATACCCTGTAAACAGCCATTTCAGCCCAAATTTTTTTTCCTTTAATAACAGTATTCTATACCATCCCAGAGCAGGAGGTCGCGGGCCACATCAGAGGGCTCTGCGGGCCACATGTGGCCCCGGGCCACCCCTGCTGTAAAGGGACATACATTTATACATCAATAAATGGATTTAAAAATACATTTTCTTGGTGCATCAATGAACACAGAGCTGCAATATGTGTATTTTAGATCTGCCTCAAGTTTAGCGTTAACATTTTCATAACCTTGCATCCATGTACAGTTGTGAGGGCTACAGAGTTGACACACGTAAATATGATAAATCTCCCTATACACACTTACTAGCTAGCAGCAGCAAGATTAAAAATAGTCAATGTTGATTGAGAGAGTTTAGCTTTGTTTTAATTAGGTACCATATACGGCATATAACAGAATAAACAGAAAAAGTAAACCGTTTTAGGTTTATACTGTGAATTCCAATGGGGCCTCAGTTTATTTGGACAGACATGTGAACTTTACAGTTCAGTTCATAGGCGGCCTCACCTGGGTGTGAAAGGCTTCTTCTGCACACACAAGATACAGAATTCCTTTCATTGAGTGTTCAATTGGGAGGGGGGGGGGGGAGGGGGTGTTCTGCTAAATATTTATCAACATGACATGTGGCTTAATTAAATAGGTACTTCAGCTTATAAAAGCAGTCACCCTACTTTAAAAAGGAGATTACTTATTAAGCAAAATTAACAAAGAAAGCTTTATAGATCAACTCATGTTAAAGAGCCCAATACACGCAAGTCAAATATTTTACCTGCAAAAGGATTAAAATGGTTTGCAAGTCTGTTGAGCTAGTCTTGCGATTTACAAAGGCCCTAAAGCAGGGGTGTCATACACCATTTCATTGTGGGCCTCATCAGCATTACGATTGCCCCAAAATGGTTGGTTGTATCTGTATTACTAAAATGTCCAGAGCAACCCACAACCCCTTATATCACAGCACACCCCCTTCACCTTGTGCTGCTGCTGGGAAGAACTGGGGGGCGCTGCAGGGAAACAAGGTGCAGGGTCTGGAGAAGAAAAAAAAAAAAGAAGGGCAGCTGGAGGAGAGGTGAAAGGGCCACATGAAATGGCCTGGAGGGCCAGAGTCGGCCCATGGGCCTTGTGTTTGGCACATGTTCCCTAAAGTCAGTGTTTCTCAATTCCAGTCCTCACGCCCCCCCCTCCCCCAACAGGTCATGTTTTTAGGATTTCCATTATTTTGCACAGGTGATTTGATCAGTTTCACTGCCTTATGCCGCGTACACACGATCATTTTTTGTGATGAAAAAAAACGACGTTTTCTGTGAAGTAAAAAACGATGTTTTTGAAACGTCACTTTTCAAAGACAATTTTGCATACACACCATCGTTTTTTCACAAAAAGCGAGGTTACGTTCACCACTCTTTTCCATTGAAGCTCGCTTCATAACTAGCTTCTGGGCATGCGCGGGTTGAAAAACGTCGTTTTGAAAGACGTTTTTGCTACACACGGTGACTTTTTGTGAAACAAAAAACGACGTTTTGAAAAACGACACAAAAAATTCAAGCATGTTGGAATTTTTTTTTGGTCGTTTTTTTAAGACAAAAAAGGACGTTTTGCCCACACACGATCAATTTAAATGACGTTTTAAAAAACGTTGTTTTTTTTCATCGCAAAAAACGACCGTGTGTACGCGGCATTAGTAATTCCCACAGCCTTTTCATCTGAGGGAAATCCTGAAAACATGACCTGTTGGGGGGGCGTGAGGACTGGAATTGAGAAACACTGCCTAAAGTAAACACATGAACAAATATAAAAGGTCTAGTACAAGCTGCTGCAGTATAAAGCAGGTACCTGGGCATGTCTCCAGGCAGGATAAAAAATGTTTTAAACAAGTATGGGATTAGAAAAAAAAAAAGCAACTGAAGAAATGTAAAAAAGAAACATTTAAAAACAAATATAACATACCTTCCTATATATTTACTAATGCTAGCAGCATGAAAAATGTTCATGTTGATTGAGAGTTCTGCACATGTAAGCAATCTGATGTGCTGTAGTGCAAGAGCATGCAGATAGGACGAGAGCGCAGAGTCAAAAAAAATGCGCTCAACCTACTGGGGGAGCGGCAAGATCCACGGGCAATAGTGAGCTGCAGGAGATAAAAATCAGTTCTCTCCAGCTCAACAGGGCTGTGTGGTGGAGCCGTGCAGATCTCAGGACTAGCTGGACAAAAAAAATAAAAAATCAAATCCTTTGACAAGTTAATACAAAAAGGGTCACTAAAGGAATTTTTTTTTTTTTTAGCTAAATAGCTTCCTTTACCTTACTGCAGTGCCGTTTTCATGTCCTTGCTCATTTTTGCTTTGATGTTGCTGTAATCCTGCTCTGTTCTGGACACTTCCTGGTTGTCTGTTTCCTTATAACCACAGTGCTGGGAGCTTTCTCACTGTGGTCACTAATAAAGGTGTAATTACTGTGTGTAAACAAACTAGATTGGGCTGAAGGGTTTTAGACAAACCATCACTGCTCTCTATTGGCTCTCTGGCTCTGTACATCAGAGATAGGAAACAGCAAAAACGAAACTAGAACTGTAGGTGGATTATATGATTGATTTTTATCTATTTTTAATCATTTTTAAAAGGAATCAGTTAACTATTATGTCTCTATACCCTGTAAACAGTCATTTCAGCCCAATTTTCTTCCCCCCCCCTTTAGTGACCCCCCCTTTTATGTTTAAAAATAACCAACATGTTATACTTGCCTGCAATGTGTAATGGTTTTGCACAGAGCAGCCCAGATCCTCCTCTTCTCGGGTCCCTCTGTGGCGCACCTGGCCCCTCCCTCCCGTCCCTAAACCAAGCAGCTTAATATGCGCCGTGTGTCCATTCAGACCTGGAGCCACTGCCAGGCCACGCCCCTCTCTTCTCATTGGCGCACTAACTTTAATGGATATCAGCAGGAGCAAATGGGACTCTGCTGTTTCACACAATTAGGGAGAAGAGTCCTGGGCAGTCGAGTCTGTCCTGGAACATCGCTGGATAGAAATGGGCTCAGAAAAGTAATAGGGGCTGCTGGGGGAGCTTCTGCAAAAAAGCGCATCAAGATAAAAAATAAATAAAAAACCTTCCGTCTTTGCATTGAGGCCTCATGCCCACAGAAGTTTTTTTTTTAAAAACGGGCTGTAAAGCTAGTACAGACGGCAGGAAAAAAAAAACTGCGTTTTTAGTGAGATTTTTATTCCGCGTTTTGCATTGAATTCAATGCACGTTTTGCCATGCTAGCTTTCAGCAGGGTTTTTCCTTTCTCTATTAAAAATCAATGGTTCCCTATGGGAGCCCAGTGATTTAAATAGAGGTCACACCAGAAGTCGGATCAAGGTGATCCGACTTGCAGGGCAACTCGTGTGCAGAGAATCTTGAAGGGGAACCGTGCAAAATAACGTGAGGTTCCCCCAGGATGATACCAGACCCTACGGTCTGGTATGGATCTTGAGGGGGAATCCCCCACACCAAAAAAAAAAAAAAAAAAGTGTGGGATTCCCCCAGGATCCATACCAGACCCTTATCTGAGCACATAGCCCAGCAGGTTAAGAAAGGGGGTTGGCACCCGACTCCTAGACCATACCAGGCCACATACCCTCAACAGGGGGGGGGTTGCTGCTTTGGGGCAGGAGGGGCACTGCACCCCCCCACAACACCCTGCCCCCATGTTGATGAGGACCAGGGCCTCTTCCTGACAACCCTGGCCGTTGGTTGTCGGGGTCTGCAGGGGGGCTTATCGGAATCTGGGAGCCCCCCGCCTCTTGATGTCACCGCCCGGAGCATGATGGGACTGACGTCATAAGAGGCGGGGGGGGGGGGTCACATCATTCGGTGACAAACACCCCCTGCCTATATAAATCATTGCGGACCACGCACCCGGCATTACAGCAGGAGAGATTGTCGAGTCAACATCAGAATAAAAATGGAAGAAGACAGGGAGGACCGGTCTACCACTAGTAAAAGAGCTGAAAGGAGATAGAGGACCGGCAGAAGGCAGAGGACCGGCAGAAGGCAGAAAGCACTGGAGAGCCTGCAGAGAGGGCACCGGAGAGCTGGAGAAGATGCTAAAGAGAGTAGAGAAGTCGGAAGACGACCCCCAGAGCTGCCTAATAAATTACTTTAAAAACCTGTGTAGTGCGATTTTTTTTTTATCGACACCTCCCCCCCACCCCTGGCAAGTGAATGGGTAGGGGTACGATGCACCCCATACTCAGTCACATAGGGTGGGGGGCTGGGATCTGGGGGCCCCCTTATTAAAAGGGGGCTCCCAGATTCCGATAAGCCCCCCGCAGACCCCAACAGCCAAGGTTGTCAGGAAGAGGCCCTTGTCCTCATCAATATGGGGACAGGGTGCATTAGGGTGGGGGCGCCCCCCTGCCCCAAAGCACCAACCACACCATGTTGAGGGCATGTGACCTGGTATGGGCATGTGGCCCCCTTTCCTGACCTGCCAGGATACATGCTCGGATAATGGTCTGGTATGGATCTTGGGGGAACGCCACGCCTTTTTTTATGGTGGGGGGGGATTTCCCTTAAGATCCATACCAGACTGAAGTGTCTGGTATCATCCTGGGGGGAACCTCACGCAAAAAAAATTTTTTCGTGGGGTTCTCCATTAAGATTTTCTGCACACGAGTCGCCCTGCAAGTCGGATCATCTTGGTGCGACCTTTATTCAAATCAATGTGCTCCCATAGGGAACCATTGAATTTGAATTGAGAAAGAAACGCATGACGAGGCTTTACGCAGCGCTCATCACCTTTGCCAGCGTCTGATGTCTTTACAGCGCTAACGCTGGAGCTTCAGAATGCACTGGTCCTGTTTTTTTTTGCAGCTTAAAAACGGCTCAGCCATTTATAGCTCAAAAACATCATGGTGGGCATGCGGCCATAGGCTAACATGGAGAGCCGCGTTAAGCTGCAAAAACAAAAACGCTAAAAAAAGGTGTCTGTAAAAACGTCCGTGGGCACGAGGCCTTATTTTAATGCAAGCAGTACAAGTTCAAGTTCTTGCTGTACAGAGAGCTCAGGCTGCAAGAGGAAGAGGGAAGACAAGGAAGCTTTACTATATTTTAAACCGTTCACTTGGGGGGAGGGGGGGTCTGAAAAGGGCACCCAAGCTACCAATCAGCAGGAGAAGGGGGGGGGGGGTGATGTCATTTGTTTTCCAGGTTTTTCTATGAAGCAGGATCACTTTTCAGTGTAGGTGGTGAAAGCGTTTATGATGTATAGAGGAATAACTGCAGCCTCAGAATAGGAATATATTGCTGCTTGGCAAAACCAATGACCAAATGCACAAAGTTACCAGTAGAGACATTTCACTGGCTGGAAAGTAAGTGTGTGTGTGTGTGTGTGTGTGTGTGTGTGTGTGTGTGTGTGTGTGTGTGTGTGTGTGTGTGTGTGTGTGTGTGTGTGTGGTGTGTGTGTGGGGGGGGGGGGGGGGGGGGGGGGGGGGGGGGGGGGGGTTGGGGGGCTCTGACTGGGGTGTAAACTGCCAAGCTTGGACTTTAAAAAGTAGACAGGTTTGTTTGTAGGCAATGCCAAAATTAAGGCCGTCAGCAATTATTCGTCTTATTCTGAGGAATGCTCGTATAAAAACAAAAAAAACTGACTATTTTCTTCTTCCGAAAAATACTCAAGTTCTTCTGTAAACAAATTAACTACAAGTCGCATCTGCTTTCCCTCACAGACATAAAAGGCAGGAACAGAAACCATGTGTACGGCACTAGGCCGCCAAAGCGATGCGTCTGCAATTCCCCCGCATTTAGGAGGGATGGAGAGGACACCACTGTCTAGGTGAGGATACAATGAGGCTTTCCTGGTCCAGAATGGTGTCTCCACACTCATTACAGAGGGGAGGACAAACTGCAATACTGGGATTTTCTTTGACAAGATGGCCCAGCTTACACCTTCCCAGGAATATCACAATGACATTAACCCCTTTACATATAAAGGGTAAAACAAATCTTAATATCCAAGCCCAGAGTGTTCACACTGGGCTTCATACCTGGTTGATGCCTGTAGCTCCAGGCATTATACCAGCACAAACTTTTAAATCCCTGCACGTCATATGGAGGTCCCCCTGGAAAAGGGGGGGGGGGGGAGGCAAGTTGTTAAAACTAACTTATGTAGAATAGAGAACAGTGGGCCAAATAATTTTTGGAGAAGAGGATGCTGCTGCCCCCATCCCTCTAGCACAGGGATCCTCAAACTACGGCCCTCCAGCTGTTACAGAACTACAAATCCCATGAGGCATTGCAACACTCTGACATTCACAGACATGACTAGGCATGATGGGAATTGTAGTTCATGAACACCTGGAGGGCCGTAGTTTGAAGACCCCTGGTCTAGCAGAAGCATCATAGCAGTATAAAAAGCCTCATTCCCATTTTCAGGGTCAAGGCTAGTAGGTCGAGCCGGCCTCCAATTCACTGACTGCTCCGTATGGTTGAAGAAGTTGCGACATTCATCAGTCTGAGTGCTCAGCTAAAAGTTTTTGGATGCTAAAATCCAAACACGCTTTTAAGCTTAAAAGCTTCCGTGCACCATAATATTGAGAAGTGGAAAATTCATTACATCCTCAACAATAGTTTCAAAAACTAAAATTCTAAACTTTTAGAACATAAAAATAAAGGAAAAAGAATAACAAAGTCATCGATGGCATGCTGCCATTATAATTGTAAAGCCAGAATTTACTAATTCTTTGTCAGGGATTGCACAAGCTTGTCATGTCAGACACACCTGTAAACTGATCACCCAACATAATCTCTTATCTTCTAGACATAAAACTATGTCTATGTAGGTACACAACCCAGAATCCCGCGGGCTCCTAATCTCATTTTACAGGTAACAGCTGCTAAAAACACAAACTGGTGCTTGATGTAGGAAACCGGCCAAACCAAGCTCACAGCAAATGCTTAACTCCTGAAGTTCCACAATGAAAAAAAAAAAAAGGCAACACAATAGCCAAAACATTAAAGAGAAACAATGCAAATAAATTGAACAAACTCAGAACACTCCTGTGAGAAAATGTGTGCCACATCGTTTATCCCTTTCATGACTAATGCTGGCTAGGGGTGCAACAGATCAAAAAACGCACGATTCCTCGAATCAGCAGTCACGGATCGGATCATTTTTCGGATCAGCAAAAAAAAATCTCCCCCACTGTAATATCCACATCTCCCCCCCCCCCCCACTGCAGTGCCGTCACTAGGGTTGGTGTCACCTATTGCAAAAGGTATAGACACCCAGTAGTACCCCCCCCCCCCTCAGTGCACCCCCCAGTAGTAAAGACAGTGACCCCAGTAGTGCGTGCAGGCAGACAGTGACCCCAGTAGTGCGTGCAGGCAGACAGTGACCCCAGTAGTGCGTGCAGGCAGACAGGGACCCCAGTAGTGCGGGCAGGCAGACAGTGACCCCAGTAGTGCGTGCAGGCAGACAGTGACCCCAGTAGTGCGTGCAGGCAGACAGTGACCCCAGTAGTGCGTGCAGGCAGACAGTGACCCCAGTAGTGCGTGCAGGCAGACAGTGACCCCAGTAGTGCAGATAGTGACCCCAGTAGCACAGGCAGACAGTGACCTCCCCCCCCCATAGTACAGGCAGACAGTGACCCCCGTGCAGATCTCAGATAGCAGCGTGTGTGTCCCTCAAGTGCGGGCTCCTCCTCTGTGGGTGTAAACAGAGGAGGGGCCACCGCCGGGTGTAGCAAGATGGCCGCGGCTCTGGAGCTAGGCCGGAGCCGTGGCCTTTCCTAATGCATTGGCCGCGGCGGCAGTCCGCGGATCGCATAGCGTGCTGATCCGAAGGGGGTGACCCGTTCGGATCAACCGTGATCCGTTGCACCCCTAATGCTGGCCATACACTCTACGAAAAATAGTCCGATCGAACTTTCGAAAAACGAACGTTGTGAGCGCAAACGATCGAGCCATCATGTAATGACCGATAAATCGTTTAGTGGACATAAATAAAATAAAAAATTTTTTTTTTTTTTTTTTACATATACCCAGTGCAGAAAGTTTGGACGGGAAACGCATTAACCTCCCGATATATCATTTATCAATGTTTTTGTATAATGTGAACAATGTTACGCCAAGTAGAAATCAAAGATGTCATGCTTAAAAATTGGCACACTCGTGGAATGGCAACAAATTACGGTACCTAAAAATCTGCATAGGCGATGCTTTAAAAAATTAAATGGTTACTAGGTTAGAGTTACAGAGGAGGTCTGGTGAAAGTATTGCTCTCGCTCAGACATTCGTGGCAATACCTCACATGTGTGATTTGAACACCGTTGGCCTATGCGGGCGTGACTTCCATATGCATTTTCTTTGCTGCGCAACCTCGCGGGATGCTTAAAAAAAATAAAACACACACAATGTAGGAATGTAAACATCCCTTGTGACAATAATAGGTGGTGACAGGTACTCTTTATTGAGGGATCGGGGGTCTAAATCCCTCCTTTGCACTTAAAAAATAAAAATAAATCCTGCTAGCCACATCTTTGAGACTCTGTAGGAGCGGTGAATACACCACTACTAAAGTGCCCCTGCCCATCGAAATCAATGGGCAGTGCCGGCAAAGCAGCGGTTTTAAGCCTTTCGTAAAGATGGTAAAGCACCGCTGACGCCCCCACTGCCCCAGTGGCCTTAGAAATGTAACCATAATTTTCATGATGGCCAAGTACAGTGTTGAGTGCAGCACCCAAAATGCATTTGTTTTTTGATGGAGAAACATGCAAGATGCCATTGCAGACCTCTCCCTTCTGATCATGCTAGTTGCCATGCTGATGGTTGAACTGAAATTTCCTAAGCAGTATAGTTTAGGAGTGCCTAAAACACTAAAATTATATCCTCAATCTCCAAAAACAATTTGCACACACCCCCCTACCACCTAATGCCCCAGTAATCTATTTTTGATTAAGTGGTTTAGTCCTGCATTTCTCTGCCTGCTTGTGATGTCCTCCGAGTTTTTTACCCCTTTCACTTACATTTGTTTGAAAAGAAAATTTTGGGCATGCGCACCTCGCACAATACAGATCCTATAGTCCAAGAGTGAGCAAAAAGTAAGTCAGATCACATTCACAGCTGGAAAAAAAAAAAAGAGGGGGGAGGGGGGGATTTGAAGATTTGGAGAAGGCCGACATCAATATAAGGGAATCTGGGTTAAGAATAAATTTTTCTGTTAACGATCATTTAGTCCAGGTTCACACCACCGCCGCAAGCGGGGCACAGCATGGGTCTGGTGGGTGCTGGTTCAGGTCCGATTTCACCCCAAATTTTGGGCTGAAATTGAACCTAAAAACACAAAAAAAAAATTAAACGCGTTTTTCCAGCACACCGCACCAGACCTGCTCCGGATATATGTTAACGGGTCACATTCTCCTGCTATGCAAATTAAATGCAGGGTAACACACATTCAATTTTCACAGGTGTGAACCCGACCCCAGTGTCGCTTTAAAAGGATTTTATTTTTCATTTTGGACAAAGTGTAGAGGGATTAAATCACCTGTCATCCTTTCACTTGCTGTCTGCGTCCCCATTAGGGGGTATTCACCCTCTCCATTTGTTCCGGTTGTGTCAGAGAGAATGATAGTGCAAGAGTTGAGTAAGAAAAAATTCCACTGTAGGACAACCAGGGATTCCCATAATTTGCAGTGATTTATTCTCATTATGTTTTGTCTATGGGACAGGAAGTGAAGGGAAATCTCTCCAATGGAACAAAGATAAAATAAAAAAAAAGGATAGATTTGTCCTTGGATCTCCGAGACCTTATCCATTACCAACATTTGGCGAACTGGATGCTAAGGAGGGCTTGCATAGATTTCTACAGAGCTTTCTATACGAATCCAAGGTAGCACCTCTCTCAATATCCAGTTAATCTCAGTGGTACTGACAAGAAAAAAAAGTCAGTTTAATCCACAGCCGGGCTTTACCCAGGACTGTAAATCCCAGCTCCCTTTTGTAAGTGCAGAATTTTACATAAGAAAGCAGCATATTGCCTGACAGGTAGCATTCTCAGCTGGACAGGTTAGCAACAGCAGCCCATATTTTTCTCACGTGAAAGATTTTCTTTAATGCACAACTTAAAATTGTGACCTTTAGGAAAAGTAAGGCAATTCAATCCATGAAAATAAAATAAAAAAGGGGGGAGAAAGGAGACCTATTCTCCCATCTGGAACTATTCAGAAAGCATCTGCACTCTTTTTCCAGCAGAGGAATTCTGTAACTTAATATCTGCCTTCCCTTCGCTTTACTAGGACAGCTACAACACAAACCTAGCTGCGGGGCAGGGGAGAAGAGAATTCGATCAATTGACTCAACACCGACACTAATCAAATAGGTTGCCTTCAAGAAATTTGGTAAGGAAGTTGTTACATCAACATTCATTCTAAGAGTCGGTTCACACTGGGGCGACTTGGGATCCGACTTGAAGTCGTCTCAAGTCGTCCCAAGTCGCGCTGTCCAGAAAAGCAATGTAAGTGAATGGGAGCGGTGTTAATACACACTACTCATGTCGCTCTGACTTCAGAAGAGGTTCCTGTACTACTTCAATCAGACTTCTTCCGCTTCCAAGTCTGATCACTGTTTTAATTGAAGCTACTTTCCAGCAAGATAACATACATTTCTCAGGCAAACCCCTCCCTCCCCTTCCCTCTCCCAGAGCTGATTGTTGTTTGATTGGCCACAGGAATGTCTCCTGACCTGAAAAGGACTTCAAGTCGTGTTGTAAATCGCCCCAGATCGCCCTGTGGTTCATGCTCAAGTCGTGTTGAAGTTGCTTCTAAAAGTCGTGCTGGAAGTCGTGTCGCCCCAGTGTGAACCGACTCTTAAACAAATCTTTTAAAATGTTTTATATATGGCAAATGCTCTTAAACCCTTGACATCTCCCTGAATATCACAAAGAGTAATCTACCATTACTTAAAAATGACAACAAAAAAGAAAAAAAAGGGGGGGGGGCTCTGCTACCATAAACATTTCTGAGAACAATGCCATGGAATAAGTTAAATCAAGCAGTGAATTGCTACTATACAGGAACCAGGCAGCTCTGTTAAAAGCAAAAACTTTTTTTGGGATATAGTGGAAATGGATTAGAAGACCTATTAGGTTTTTATTGCTGTCTGTGCCCCCGTTATGCCTTATACACATGGGCCGAAAATCGAATGCAACTAGTTAGTTCAGCAGAAAACCAGCCAACCTCCGGCCTGTGTGTACAGCTGGCTGTAATGCAACGTAAGTCGCTCCAACTTAGAAAAACGTTCTTGTACGACTTCAGGGGCGGTTCGGGGCGATTTGCATTGACTTCTATACAGAAGTAATTTTTTGCTAATCGCCTCTGAAGTCGTCTTCAGGACGACTTGCCGAGTCGCCCCCGAAGTCGTGCCGCCCCAGTGTAAAAGGACTCTGACTCTCACCCACTGTTAATTTTGATGTCAGATTTCGATTCAGTCAGTCTGACTAAAATGCCGTTTTAGTCATATTTTAGTCTACTAAAATCTCCAGTACCCACCTAAACTTCCACTTTCCTTGGAGCTCCGGCTGCCTGTTAAAGCCCCAACCCCCCCCCCCCGACTATCAACAAGCTGTATTGGCTGAGAGATGTAGACTCCCTCCATCTGCCTGGGAGTTATGGAACATTGTCCTGCAAACCACAAAAGAGGAACTCCTGTCAGATGTGTGTCTAGATAAGACGTGGTGATAGTTTCCCCTCCCAGCCAGGTAGCAGTGCTCAGTGTATAAAATAACAGCCTCCCCAGACCATCCAGTTATCTGCCCTGTGCACTCTCTCACTCCCATTTACTTCCCCATACACACTTGCAGCCTGCCATTACAGCCAATAGAGTTTACATTTTTTTTTTTTTTTTTTAGATTTTAAAGTTGCAATATTTTTATTTTATTTTTGAAATGTGGCTATAATTTAGATAGACAACATTTATCACAACGGCTAAATCTGTGTCTGTAGCGCATGTTCACACCTTAATACCAAAAAATAAAAATTTTTAGATTTTTGCACCAAAATTAAATGAGTTTGGAAAAAATTCTATTGAAATGATTAAATAAACTTTACAATTTAACTAAACCCATTTGATTTTAGTCAAATAAATTAAAAATTGGGGTTTAGTCATAGGTTTTCATCAATTGACTTAATTCTAATTTTCATTTAGTTTTAATCACTGAAAACATGCAGCCGACTAAAACTACGATGAAAATATTTTCGTTGACGAAATTAACACTGCTCTATCAAAAAAAAAAAAAGTTTAGCAGATAGTTCCACTTTTAACTGTTTGCCGAATGTATACTGTATATATGCAGCAGCAAGGTGGCTCTCTTGCAAGGGATCTGACTGATTAGCGGGTACAGTAGACAAAGTCCACCAGCACCCACCAATGCTTCAGTACACAGGCAGAACGCTGGTCTATCACTACAGAAGGCATGGATCCTGTGTCTGAAGTAGGGGCACTGATCCATGCCTTCTAGTAAAAAGCACCTCCTCCACAGTAGTAAAGCACTCATCAGGCACACAGTTAATCCTTTGATCACCCCTGATGTTAACCCCCTTCCCAGCCAGTGTCATTAGTACAGTAATCAGGCTTTTTTTTTTAGCACCGATCACTGTATCAATGTCACTGGTTCCCAAAATGTGTCAATATCCCGAACACAATATCACAGCCTTGCTATAAGTTGGTGATCGCCACCATTACTAGTTAAAAAAAAGTAAAATAAAATATCCCATAGTTTATAGACGCTATGACCTGTGCAAACCAATACACGCCCATTGTGATTTTCTGTTACCAAAAATATGTAGCAGAATACATATAGGCATGCATTTAAGGGGGACATACATTTCGTTTTGGTAATGAAAATTAAGGGAAGAAAACCTTCCAGATTTTACCTTCAACTATTTAACACACACACACACACAATAAAAATGTGTAGGTGGGCACATATGGTAGCTATGGCCGGTTTTATAGCCTTCCATTTTGGCTTTTTATTTACAAAAATACTTTCGAAGGGCTCCTTTGCAACAAACCTCTCAGATAGGACGTGGAGCACACTTGCCCTGCAATAAGATTGAGGAAAATTATCTTCTCTAGAAATGTAATTTACAGATACAAGTACAATGACCAAGGCCAGGCCAGGCATTAAAGCCACTTGGCAACACTGAATACCAAAATGAGCACAAATGTCCATTACAGGCAAGATGATCTATGGGAAACTGGATGGACATGCAAGTAAAAGTTAAAGCGGAGGTTCACCCTAAATATAAGATCTCCCATGTGATCCAGCATACTGGCGTCAGCGCCAGTATGCTGGGTTTTTTTTTTTTTAATCGCACACTTACTGTATTATGCCGGAATTTCATTTTTTTCCCCCCGCGGTGGACGGCTCTAGTATTGCTCGTCACATCTTCCTAAAATACCCGATATGGACTCGGGTAATCTCGGCGAAAATGCGGCGCCTGCGCACAGACCTAGGAGCTGACTGCGCAGGCGCCGTATTTCTCCGAGTCCTATTTCGGAGGGCGTGACGCGCCATAGCCGCAAGACTCGGAGAAATACGGCGTCTCCGCAGTCAGCTCCTAGGTCTGTGCGCAGGCGCCGCATTTTCGCCGAGATTACCCGAGTCCATATCGGGTATTTTAGGAAGATGTGACGCGCTATACTGGCGCCGTCCACCACGGGGGAAAAAAAAAGAAATTCCGGCATAATACAGTAAGTGTGCGATTAAAAAAATAAAAAAAAAACAGCATACTGGCGCTGACGCCAGTATGCTGGATTACATGGGAGATCTTATATTTAGGGTGAAATACCACTTTAAGAACTCCTCTAAATGACATCAGCTCTATAAGAAATCTGCTGAAACAGCAGTAGCTTCCCAGAAAACGACGGTCTCCGAATTAGACATGCATGTCCAGCATTTACTACTACATATTAACCACTTAAGGACCGGACCAATATGCTGCTAAATGACCCAAGGGTTTTTTACAATTCGGCACTGCGTTGCTTTAACAGACACTTGCGCGGTCGTGTGACGTGGCTCCCAAACAAAAATTTGCGTCCTTTTCTTCCCACAAATAGAGCTTTCTTTTGGTGGTATTTGATCGCCTCGGCAATTTTTATTTTTTGCACTATATACAAAAATAGAGCGACATTTAAAAAAAAAAAAAAAAAATTGTTTTACTTTTTGTTATAAGAAAAATCAAATAAACTAAATTTTAGTCAAACATTTAGGCCAACATGTATTTAGCCACATGTAAAAAAAAAAAAAAAAAAAGTACCTAGCGGGAACAGCAACCCTAATACAGCAATCAGAAAAATGATCGCTTAGTGACACTGGGAGTGAAAGGGTTAACTAGGGCAGTGATAAAGGGGTTAAAACTTTATTGGGGGGGGGTACAGGGGCTACCCTGGACCTAACACTGCCTGCCTGTCACACTGACACTAAATGCAGTGATCAGTACATATATTATCACTGCATCTAGCATTTATGATCACTGCATTCAGTGACACTGGGGGGTGATCGCAAGGGGTTAGTCTGCCTGCGTGTACTGGTGTCAGTGTAGTGTTGTGCAGACTTCCTATGTGATGTGATCTCTCCTCAGCGGCGGTTTAAAAAACCGCCGAGAGCAGAGATCACATCACTTCCCCCTTCCTGTGTTTACACAGGAGGAGGAGGAGGAAGTGCACTGCAGGGGGAGTGCGCGCATTGGCTGGGAGCGATCCGGAGGGGGCGGACAAAAACGGATCGCTCCTACAGCCACCGGGACCGTCGCATGTACTGGGGGGGTCCCGATCGGACCCCCGACCCACGTCAAGACAGCTACGTACAGGTACGTTGATGTGCCTGTCCGTGAAATTCTGCCGACGTAAATGTACATGCGGTGGTCCTTAAGTGGTTGACCACTTAAGGACCGGACCAATATGCTGCTAAATGCCCAGAGGCGTTTTTACAATTCAGCACTGCGTCGCATTGACAATTGCGCGGTCGTGCGATGTGGCTCCTAAACAAAATTTGCGTCCTTTTCTCCCCACAAATAGAGCTTTCTTTTGATGGTATTTGATCACCTCTGCGCTATTTTTGCGCTATATACAAAAATAGAGCGACATTTCTGAAAAAAAAAAAAAAAATCAAATATTTTTTACTTATAAGAAAATCGAATAAACTAAATTTTAGTCAAACATTTAGGCCAAAATGTATTCAGCCACATGTTTTTTTTTGTTTTTTTTCTAAAAAATAGCTACCTAGCAGCAACAGTGACACTAATACAGCGATCAGAAAAATGATTGCTTAAAGCAGAGTTCCACCCTTAAAATCACTTTTTTCATTACATCCAGCATACTGGCGTCAGCATGCTGTTTTTTTTTTTTTTTTTTTAATGCTCGTACTTACCGTTTCTCCCAAATTTAATTTCCTGGCGCACCGCGGTGTGTCGCCGCTATAAGGCGTCACGCCTTCCGGAAACAGCCGATTAGCATTCGGCGCCTGCGCATAGACCCAGGAGCTGACTGCGCAGGCGCCGAAAATAGCCGGTCCTAGTTCGGTCTTTTTCAGAGGGCGTGACGCGCTATATACGGCGCCTGCGCAGTCAGCTCCTGGGGCTGTGCGCAGGCGCCGAGTAAAAGCCAAATGCTAATCGGCTGTTTCCGGAAGGCGTGACGCCTTATAGCGGCGACACACTGCGGTGCGCCAGGAAATTAAATTTGGGAGAAACAGTAAGTACATGCATTAAAAAAAAAAACAGCATACTGGCGCTGACGCCAGTATGCTGGATGTAATGAAAAAATTGATTTTAAGGGTGGAACTCCGCTTTAGTGACACTGGCAATAGGGAGTGAAAGGGTTAACTAGGGCGGTGATCAAGGGGTTAAAACTTTATTGGGGGGGGTACAGGGGCTACCCTGAACCTAACACTAACTGCCTGTCACACCAACACTAAATGCAGTGATCAGTACATATATGATCACTTCATTCAGTGACATTGTGACAGGGGGGGGGGTGGTTAATGTGCCTATGTGTCCTGGTGTCAGTGTAGTGTTGTGCAGACTCACTTGTGAGGTCTTCTCTCCTCTCCTCGGCGGCTGAAAATACCGGCGAGAGGAGAGATCACATCCCCCTTCCTGTGTTTACACAGGCAGAGGAAGTGACACGCGCGGGGGGGGGGGGGGGGGGAGCAGTGCGCGGATTGGCTGGGAGCGATCCAAAGGGGGCGGACAAAAACGAACAGCCGCCCCCCTCATCCCGGATCGCTCGGACAGCCACGGGGACCGCCGCAGGTACTGGGGGGGGTCCCGTTCCACGGGGACCCCCGACCCACGTCTAGGCAGGGACGTACAGGTACGCCAATGTGCCTGTACGTGCCATTCTGCCGACATATGTTCATGCGGCGGTCCTTAAGTGGTTAAATTGTCAAACTTTGTGTTTGTTTGGTTCCAGATAACCAGTTCATATTACAGCAGTGAACAGATCGGTCATAGGTTGTGTAATGCAGCTGGCTGGCCGCCAATGGTCCAAATTATAAACATTTAAATGTACTGCCTTGGAGGAATATGTGTGGGAGATTAGTAAAAAGGGGTAAAAGTGTGCTGTAACAGACAGAACTCATGCTACCCCATGTGAATAAGAATTTGTTCAATGGCATGAGATTTTCAGCGGCTTCCTCTTACACCAGCCCCAGACCAGAGTCTGTGCATACCAGATACAGAATTACAGCAATTAGGACAACTGCTGTAAATAAGCCGATAATTACTTTGTGTATAACCTGGAAGAGATTGCTTAAAGCTGAACTCCAGGAGGATATACAAAAACATTAATGCAGCTGGGATATGCATCATTTTACTTTGTTTTTTTATTTTAAATTAATAAAGACCAACCTTGTTAAAAAAAAAAAATGATATGCATCAACATGCAGCTGTGCTGCATGCAAATGTACCAACAACACACACTGATAGGAGGAGAGTGCAGAGAGGTTACCTCCATCAGTTTGTTGCTTCTCTTTCACTGGGAGGGGGGGGGGCAGAATCTGGAGACTTCCAGATTCCGATAAGCTCTCCACAACCATCAGTGTTGTGGGGAGGAGGCCCTTGTCCTCCTGCCCCAATGAACCCTTAATGTTAGTGGGGAATCACACTGATAGAGGAGTCGTCAAGGACATTGCAGCTGCCCGCTCCTTAACCACAATGACCATGACTGTGCTTCTTAAAGTGGAGCTCCACCCAAAAAAGGCAACGCTCCGCTTGTCTGTACCCACCACTGCCACATTTGGCACTTTTTGGGTGGCAGAGTTGGTACCTGGTTTTGAGAGGTACCCGCTCCCACTTCTGGGCAAGGATTGTGGTGGCATATGCTGAATGTCGCGCCCCTTCTTTACCTCGCTGCCTTCTGGGACACGCATCCAAAAAGAATGGCGAGACCCTTCAGAAGGCGCAGCACAACAAATTGTCAAGTTTTGTGTCCCCTCCCATGTATGTATGTATGTATGTATGTATGTATGTATGTATGTATATATATATGTATGTATGTATATATATATGTATATATGTATATATATATATATATATATATATATACACACCTCTTCTTGGGTCCCTCTCCTGTGCTCCTGGCCCCCTCCTTCCTGAGGGCTATGGGGGCACCTGAACTGCAGCCCTGTGTCCCCATTCAGACACGCAGCTGCCCTTTCGGCCTACCCCCTTTCTGCCGATTGACAGCCGCGGGACCCAATGGTGCTGCAGCTGTGCCCCAGATGGCCGAGGGAATTGTGGACATCGCTGGACAGGGAAGGGGCTCAGGGCAAGTATTAGGGGGTGCTGCTACACAAAAGGTTTTTATTCTGAATGATGCATATATATATATATATATATATATATATATATAAAATAAAAAAAAACACACACTTTTGCCTTTAAGGACAGAGGCAGTGCTAAAATACTGCATCACTTTATAAAATATAATTTAGTGGACTGCAAAACCATTTTTGAAAAACGACCAAGCAGCATTTACCGCATTTTTTAAAGTGGTACATAGCGCTTAGTGAATGGAGCCCTCCATATCTACAACATAAGTTTACTGGTATAGGATGATACTACTGGGGGCCGTTATACATTTTTTTTCCTTAGTGGAAAATGCTTCGCTGCCTTTACACATTACAGTAAAGTTCTCACCAAGTTCACATAGAAAAGAGGGAAAGAAAAACTAATTACAGGGAACAAATGCTTTAAATATTTCACGATGCCAGCTTCATGGCTGGAATCAGCGGCAATTAAGCGATCTACTTACTTTCCATCGTGGAGCAGAGAAAGACATAAAATGAAGGAATGCAGTGCGGGAAACACCTGCTAAAACACTAATTTACACACCGACACATGATTTCTGGGATATGTCTACCTAGGTGCCCTCATAATTCACATTCTGTTATACAGGAGCACAAAAAGCTTTTCTCTCACTTATGTATTCCACTTATTTTTTTTTATGACGCGCAAAACCGCTCCAAACAAATGGCTAATGCAAGGAGGGAGCCTGCTCCAATGCCCCCATAGAAAGAGGCTAGCTATTGGGGGCACTTGGCGGGGGGGGGGGGGGCGATTGAGGACCAAGGACTGCCAGTGGGGGACACAAAGAGGATTGTGGCTGCTCTGTGCAAACCACTGCACAGAGCAGGTCAACATGTTTGTTTTTTCCCTTAAGGCCTCTTTCACACGGAGCGGACCGTTTTTCGGTCCGCTCCGTGTGTGTCTGTCGGCTCAGCGGGGGGTCCCACTCAGCTGTCAGCGGACAGGGCGGTGCCCGCACACTGTGCAGGGACCGCCCTGTCTCTCCTCCGCTATCCCCTATGGGGAATCGGATGGAAATGGACCGTCTGTCCGTTTGCATCCGATCCACCGGACGGAAGAAAAATAGGGTTTTCTTCTGTCCGCAAAACGGATCCAGACGGACGCGGATCTTAGGCGGACGTTAGCGGATGTATCATCCGCTAACGGATCCGCTCCCATAGGGACACATTACAAGTCCGTAAACGGACTTGTAATTAGCGGACCGTTCGTCCGCTAATGTGAAAGGGGCCTAAATCTTTCCTTCAGAATCACTTTACACCTACACAAAAATATTGCTCATTCTAGCTCAAGAGTACACTTGTAAACATATACACAAATAGACTGACCACAGGTACAGATTTTTCAATTTTGATTTGACAGATGTTTATACAGCCAACTTTTACTAATGTAAAATAATCTGTGTGCATAGGCTTCCAGCATACAAAACTGCAGTGTTCAGTTACATTATATTCTATATCATATTTATTAACCGCTTAAGACAGGGACCACTATGCACCCTTTTTGCGATTCGGCACTGCGTCGCTTTGACAATTGCGCGACATGGCTCCAAACAAAATTGGCAACTTTTTCCCCCACGAAGAGCGCTTTTGGTGGTATTTGATCATCTCTGCAGGTTTATTTTTTTCGCTATAAAACAAAAATAGAGCGACAGTTTAAATAAAAAACAAATTGCAATATTGTTTACTAGAATATGCACAAAAAAAATATATAAAAAACTAATTTTCCCTCAGTTTAGGCCGATACGTATTCTACTTTTTTTACCAAAAAAAAAAAAAAGCAATAAGCGTTTAATCAGTTTGCACAACAGTTACAGCGTTTACAAAATAGGATAGTTTTATGGCATTTAAAAAAAAATATATATATATATTTTTACACTAGTAATGGTGACGATCAGCGATTGTTTATCGTGACTGCGACATTATGGCGGACACATTTGACACAATTTTTGGGACCATTGTCATTTTCACAGCGAAAAGGGCTATAAAAATGCAGATTACTGTGAAAATGACAATGACAGTGAAGAGGTTAACCACTAGGGGGCGCTAAAGGGGTTAAGTGTGTCCTATTGTGCGTTTCTTACTGTAGGGGGCGTGGCTAGATGCGAGACGTCACTGATCATTCCCTATGATAGGGAACAGACGATCAGTGAAAAGCCACAGAGAAGAATGGGGAAGGTTGGCTTACACTCACCTCTTCAGCTCCTGTGACCCGATCGCGGGACACCAGCAGCGGTCAGGTCCGCAGCTTCAGACCGGGTCCGAGCACACCGCCGCACTCGCGACCCATGGCTAGGTTCTTAAAGGGGACGTACATGTACGCCCTTGTAACCAGCCGTGCAATTCTGTCTATGTATATCATCGTGCGGCGGTCCTTAACCACTTAAGACCCGGACCAAAATTGCGATTCGGCACTGCGTCACTTTAACTGACAATTGCGCGGTTGTGCGACGTGGCTCCCAAACAAAATTGGTGTCTTTTTTTCCCCACAAATAGAGCTTTCTTTTGGTGGTATTTGATCACCTCTGCGGTTTTTATTTTTTGCGCTAACAAAAAAAAATAGAGCGACAATTTTGAAAAAAAAATTCAATATTTTTTACATTTTGCTAAAATAAATATCCCCCAAAAAGATTAAAAAAAAATGTTTTTCCTCAGTTTAGGCCGATATGTATTCTACCTATTTTTGGTTTAAAAAAAAAAAAAAAAAAGCCAATAAGCGTTTTATCGGTTGGTTTGCGCAAAATTTATAGCGTTTACAAATTAGGGAATGAAACAAACAAAGGCTTCATTTAAAAAAAAAAATATATATATAGACTGGTCATAGAGGGGTAAACCTTCTGGAGCTGAAGTGGTTAAGTTTGTGTGCACAAGTCCAGTGTATCTTAACACAAAAGCAGATAATGAAACCACAGCTCATGTCAGCATACACTAGTCACTGACCAGCAGGAGCCAGAACTCTACGGTCACCAGACCAGTTGTGGTCAAACTACTGGTAATACCTAGCACTTGTTATTCATTTTATAGGCATAATTGTAAGTTTGTTTCATTTATGAGCCATCAGCACACTTCACAGTAAAGAATTTCATGACTATGTTGCAGAGCTACAAAGCTGTAGGAGGAAATGATTTTTTTTCCTAAATTTTCCTTCTGGCATAGCCAAATGCCTAAAAAAGGTATGGATTTTCTGAAAGGCGCTGAATATACAGTAACCCAAAAGAAAATCCTCAGTGGGCACTACAAGGGTACATTTTAGACTCGCCCACCCCCCCCCCCCCAAATAAATAAGCCTGCGATTTGAAAATACGAATATATAAAAACAGACCAGCGATATGTCTATAATGTTAAAGACAATATAACTCCATTGAAAAAAGCAGAATCAAACTTTGATTCTGCTTTTTTCATAGGAGTTATATGGTCTTTAACAATATAGATATTTCACTGGTCTTTTTTTATACATCAGAAGCAGTACCGCCGGCAACCACTGGGTGGCGCATTGATAAACAGTTGTATTAATCTCTCTCACAGTTCTGTACAAACTTTGTATTTACACGCCACCCATTGGTTGCCGGCGGTACTGCTTCTGATGTAATAATTCTCACAGTTCTGTACATCAAAAGCAGTACTGCCGGCAACCACTGGGTGGCGCGTAAATACAACCAGTTGTACAGAACTGTGAGAAAGATTAATACAACTGTGTGCATCAATGCGCCACCCAGTGATTGCCGGCGGTACTGCTTCTGCGGCATTCGCGTTCCACGCTGGTTACGTGGAATGGCGGTAACACAAAAATCGTGGGTCATCCCGCGGGGAGATCGTGGGCGGGGAGAATCCAGATAGCAATTCTCGCTGCGATTAATCGTGCAGCTCTAGGCTATCAAATATTCACATATTTTCAACAAGCAGTAAATACGCTTTAAAAAGAATTAGAAACAATTTCCCATGTTACCCTGTGAATTCATGATGTATGGGGCAGTGATAAGAGCCGATAATAGGCCGATTGGATTACAACCAAGGGATGTAGAGATGGCATGTACAAACACAAGGAACCAAATCACTGGCCTTCCATAAACAAGTAGGGAGAAAACAGCTGGACAAACTGGAACCAGCAGTAAGGAAGAGGCATGGGAAAGGGCATTTTAAAGAACAAGGATTCAACATTTTGGGACAAAGTAAAGAAGCTTCTTTATAATGTTCTTTTCCTCCTGGCTGGAGTAAAGGTTTAATGAAAAGAAGTGGGGCAGGCACTACCATTTTAAAACTCTAGTTGCCTAGCAGTCATGTTGGTCCTCTAATTTCCAAGACTTTTATCTGGAACAAGAAAGTCTAGAACAAGAAAGCAAAATGAAGTCTTGTTCTAGGTCAGCGACTCCACACATTGAAGCCATTAGATCAGCATTAGCTGAAGAAGTAGCATCTCCAGAGAAAGGAGTCGGCAATCATGGCCTCCAGATTTTCCTCAGCACAAGTTTCCTTTCAAGCCTGGAGGTCCTTTACATTTTTAAAGACAAATGTTATATTTGCATTTAACACAGCATCTCTCCAAATACAAATAAAATGGCAAGTTACAATTAGGGATCGAATATCATTTATCAGGGCCGATACCGATTTGTTTGGCTGACCTTATACTCTGTAGATTAAAAACAGTATTACTGGCCTTTTAATTTATTTTTAAAATCACTTATTGCTGTAAACATCCCTTGTGACAGTAATAGGCAGTGACAGGTACTCTTTATGGAAGAATCGGGGTCTATAAGACCCCAAATCCTCCTCTGCACTTGAAAGAGTTCAAAAAATTTCAAGAACTGAGGTTTTTGAATACTTTATTTTTTTTAAACTGCCGTATTTAGTAAAGTCAGTCATGACATTGCTTCCTGGTTACTAGATCAGAGAATTGCCTTTTTTGGGTCTTCAGCCAGCCGGCAGACAGGCCAGCCGGCTTCTCCAGTCTCCCGGTTGGACAGGAGGATCCGAGCAGCTGCTGAGCCGCATTAGTTATTACAAGAAAGCCGACTGTCCGCTCTAAACAGTATCGGGGTGATGCCTGCAGCATCACCCCAGTATAACCCCTTGAAGCAATAGGGGCAAGTTTTTGACCAATAAAAAGACCAATACCCACGCTTAAAAAATAGTGAATATTGGGCACACCGATAATGGGTTGACCCCTAGTTACAATACACACACACACACACACACACACACACTTTATTCTCCTAAAATACAGGAAATCGGATTTGCTGTATGCCATTATAGCAGCAGGTTTTGCTTCTGAACAATTAAAGAGCTCTGAAAAGGAAGAACCAGCATAGGATAAGGGAGTTTGTTTAGCAAGAGACATTTATCAGACATTAGCCAGTTATAAGGCTTGCCAGATCCTGGAACAGTGAAGTCATTTTCAGCCATCTGTGCTTACCTTGTCACCATTTCTATGCTCATTGTAAATGACATGGAACAGCAAATAGAACAGTGTGTGCAATACTCAGCACCGGGAAAGGGCAGACTTCCACCCACAGCTCCTGCTCAACTACAAACCCCAAAGAAACCACACAGGTCTTTTGTTCATGCCAACCCAACCTGTGTCTGAATATAAGAAAAAAAAAAATTGGCCTGCGATGGTGCAAAACATTGCACCCTTTTCCATGGGAAAAGTTAAAGGCCACATTCCAGATACAGTGCCTTGCGAAAGTATTCGGCCCCCTTGAACTTTGCGACACTTTGCCACATTTCAGGCTTCAAAACATAAAGATATAAAACTAATTTTTTGTGAAGAAACAAGAACAAGTGGGACACAATCATGAAGTGGAACGAAATTTATTGGATATTTCAAACTAACAAATAAACTGAAAAACTGGGCGTGCAAAATTATTCAGCCCCTTTACTTTCAGTACAGCAAACTCTCTCCAGAAGTTCAGTGAGGATCTCTGAATGATCCAATGTTGACCTAAATGACTAATGATAATAAATAGAATCCACCTGTGTGTAATCAAGTCTCGTATAAATGCACCTGCACTGTGATAGTCTCAGAGGTCCATTTAAAGCGCAGAGAGCATTATGAAGAACACACCAGGCAGGTCTGAGATACTGGTGCGGAGAAGTTCAAAGCCGGATTTGGATACAAAAAGATTTCCCAAGCTTTAAACATCCCAAGGAGCACTGTGCAAGCGATAATATTGAAATAGGAGTATCAGACCACTGAAAATCTATGAAGACCTAGCCGTCCCTCTAAACTTTTAGCTCATACAAGGAGAAGACTAATCAGAGATGCAGCCAAGAGGCCCATGATCACGCTGGATGAACTGCAGAGATCTACAGCTGAGGTGGGAGACTCTGTCCATAGGACAACAATCAGGCGTATACTGCACAAATCTGGCCTTTATGGAAGTGTGGCAAGAAGAAAGCCATTTCTTAAAGATATCCATAAAAAGCGTAGTTTAAAGTTTGCCACAAGCCACCCGGGAGGCACACCAAACATGTGGAAGAAGGTGCTCTGGTCAGATGAAAACCAAAATCAAACTTTGGCAACAATGCAAAACGTTATGTTTGGCATAAAAGCAACACAGCTCATCACCCTGAACACACCATCCCCACTGTGAAACAAGGTGGTAGCCTGCTTTTCTTCAGCAGGGACAGGGAAGATGGTTAAAATTGATGGGAAGATGAATGGAGCCAAATACACGACCATTCTGGAAGAAAACCTGGAGTCTGCAAAAGACCTGAGACTGGGACGGAGATTTGTCTTCCAACAAGACAATGATCCAAAACATAAAGCAAAATCTACAATGGAATGGTTCACAAATAAAACATATCCAGGTGTTAGAATGGCCAAGTCAAAGTCCAGACCTGAATCCAAATCGAGAATCTGTGGAAATAACTGAAAACTGCAGTTCACAAATGCTCTCCATCCAACCTCACTGAGCTCGAGCTGTTTTGCAAGGAGGAATGGGCAAAAATTTCAGTCTCTCGATGTGCAAAACTGATAGAGACATACCCCAAGCGACTTACAGCTGTAATCGCAGCAAAAGTTGGCGCTACAAAGTATTAACTTAAGGGGGCTGAATAATTTTGCACGCCCAATTTTTCATTTTTTTTATTTGTTAATGAAGTTTAAAATATCCAATAAATTTCGTTCCACTTCATGATTGTGTTCCACTTGTTGATTCTTCACAAAAAAAAATTACAGTTTATCTTTTTGTTTGAAGCCTGAAATGTGGCAAAAGTTCGCAAAGTTCAAGGGGACCAAATACTTCGCAAGGCACTGTAACAGAAAAGTGACATGACAAGTCTCCGATCGCTGGAACTCTGGGTGTGAAGGAAATAATGTTTTTGAAATGAGGTCCTTACCCATCTGATATTTGCAATATTTGTGGTTGCCAATCCTCCAGACACATAGAATGGTTTGACAATCAGATCTGGACAAGCCCCTCAGCCCTCTTTGTCTGAACATAGATGATGGTGTGCCGTTATCTTCTCATTGATGTGTCCACCTAAATGGATTATGCAGGACTATTGAGGGCTTTCTAACACTTTCTGTACAAACCATCTTATGAGAGCCTCCTACAAATTGGACAAATTACACCACACAAGAACTGTGGGCATTGATCATGCTTTAGAGTAGTGGCCAGGGGCCAGATGCGGCCCTTTGCTTGCTTTGATCTGGCCCTTGGGGTGTTATTTTATTCATTGGCACAATTCCTCCCAATGACACCAGTGATGGGGGATTGTGTACTCCTGATGGCCAGTCTGGCCCTTTTAACCACTTAAGGACCGCCGCATGTACATTTACGTCGGCAGAATGGCACCGACAGGCACATCAACGTATATATACGTTGGTGCCTTGGGGGGGGATCGGGGGTCCGATCGGACCCCCCCCCCCGTACATGCGGCGGTCCGCGCGGCTGCAGGAGCGATCCGACAAGTGGGGGCGGCTATCCGTTTTCATCCGCCCCCTCCGGATCGCTCCCAGCCAATGCGCGCGCCCGCCTGACCTGTCACTTCCTCCTCCTGTGTAAACACAGGAAGGAGGAAGCGACGTGATCTCTCCCTCGGCGTTTGTTTCAAGCGCCGCTGAGGAGAGATCACCACACTACAAGTAAGTCCTGCACCAACACTACACTACACACACACAAAATCACATTTAACCCCCGCGATCGCCCCCCCCCCTCCCCCCTGTCACAGTGTCACTGAATGCAGTAATCATACATGTATGATTACTGTATTTAGTGTCAGTGTGACAGACAGTGTGACAGTCAGTCAGTGTTAGTGTCAGGGTAGCCCCCCCACCCCCCCAATAAAGTTTTAACCCCTTGATCACTGCCCTAGTTAACCCTTTCACTCCCTATTGCCAGCATCACTAAGCGATCATTTTTCTGATCGCTGTATTAGTGTCGCTGTTCCCGCTAGGTAGCTAATTTTTTTTTAATGCGATTTTTTTTTTACTAAAGACATGCGGCTAAATAAATTTTGGCCTAAATGTTTGACTAAAATTTAGTTTATTGGTTTTTTATTATAACAAAAAGTAAAAAATATTGATTTTTTTCCAAAAATGTCGCTCTATTTTTGTATATAGCGCAAAAAATAAAAAATCGCAGAGGCGATCAAATACCACCAAAAGAAAGCTCTATTTGTGGGGAAAAAAAGGACGCAAATTTTGTTTGGGAGCCACGTCGCACGACCGCGCAATTGTCTATTAAAGCGACGCAGTGCCGAATCGCAAAAACCCCTTGGGTCATTTGCCAGCGTATTGGTCCGGGTCTTAAGTGGTTAAAGTCTGAAGGACAGTATATACACCGTTTCGAAGATTGTATGACTTTTTTTCTTTTTAATTTTTTTTAACGTCCTGCCAGCGCACAGCCTCGGTGTGAAAGCCCTGGGGTGTTCACACTGAGACTGCAGGGTAGCCGTTTTGCAGGCACTTTTCAGGTGCTATTTTTAGCCCAAAAGCGCATGAAAAACACCCCAGTGTGAAAGGGGTCCAACTGTTAGATTTTGAGAGATGAAGGGGAATTTTTTTATTTATTTTTTTTAAATCGGCCTAACATATCCACCATCAGCGGCCGCAATTTCTAAATATCAGCATCGGCCAGAGAAAAACGCATATCGGTCGACCTCTAGTTACAAACCATTTAAGACCTGCCAATGGGTTTATGGAACTATTAGCAGCACAAGCCCAGCTACCTATACCCTGCAGCAGTCAAAATTAAGGTTATCAGACCAGTCACAAACCCTTATAAAAGCACCAGTGGGTTAAAAAGAAAATTCTCAATTTCTTCTCCCAATGTATTCATGGAGAAACTTGCATACCCTTTATTCAGACTCCGGTAAAACGATAAAATCAGAGGCCAGAAGTAACAGAGCCTTTCAAACAGCAGAAAACGATTATGATAACATTCTGGGGGGAAAAAAACAGCAAGTGCAATTCTTGGCAAAGGACAGTTTGCTAAAGAGTTGAGACAGCGCTGAAAACACTGGCAGCTGGAGAAAGTAGAAACACATGGCTTACAGATCAGAACTAATGCAAATAAATTCAGACATATCTCATGTTCTTATATGTACACAAAAGATCTCCAGTAATTTGACAGATAAGATGCATGGGACTGGATCTGTGCATGGGATACAGTTTACTTATTAGGTTTTTTCAAAGTCGAAAAAAAAAAGGGGGGGGATGGTCTTTTTTTTTTTAAGTGGTCCAGGCATGGCAGAATAGAAGCTGTATCACTTAGCTCCTTTATAATTTGTAATTTTACAACACATGTGTAATCTCTAAAGATCAGCCTGACGCCGGCGGGTGGCGGTCTGGTTTGGCCACACACATCGAAGGTCAGAGATTAGGCAATTAAAAGTTTGAGTCTGCCACAACTTGCAACTTCTTAAAGAACCATTTTAATGTGGTCAACAGCCAACTAAAAACACGAGCCAATAACAGCTATTTCATGGTGGTAGAAGATGCAGAGATAGTTGCAGCTGAGGGATACTATAGTCCTTCTACATTTTTTTTTTTAAACAGTGTAATTCCAATAAAATATATGGTTTCTTAAAGACTGTGCCTGCTGTACCATGTACGAAAAACTATCCTGTTCTTTCTATTGCATAAGTTGTGTGGAATCCTTAGTGGACCCTCTGCTTGCCTATTTAAAACTGATCACACCAAGTGTATGTATGCATTTATATACACCGTATATACTCAAGTATAAGCCGACCCGAATATAAGCCGAGGCACCTAAATTGTCTATTTTTTGGTAAAATGGGAAAACGTATTGACTAATAAAAGCCTAGGGTGTACATCTCCATGCCTCACTGTGCCTATGACTAGACTGAAACTTAACATGGGATTCTACGGAAGGGGTGCCCGGCTTTGAAAGAAAAAAAAAAAAGTGCTCCCCGGACAACAAACTTTGCACACTTGTAGAGGAAGAGTGGTGCTACATGTGTGCCAAGTTTGGTGTCCAGGAGACCTATGGCTGTCTCCGGGTCCCCAAATTCCAGGAGATCAGGTGCAAAAAGGTGACTCGAGTAAGTTGAGGGGGGGGGGGGGGGGGGGATTTTCAGCACAAAAAACAAAAAAACAAAAACAAAGCGCGTCTGTTGGATCTCCTGAACCACATCCAGTTTGTATGTTCTAGATGTATGTGGTAACTAATTGAATGAGACCATGCCAGCTCTGTGTTTGTGCAGCATCTCCACAGCTTTACCTGCTCACATCCAGATTCTCACAGACTAAATGACTTCGGCTATCAGGCTTGACTGCTCCTTTTTGGTTCCCATCTCATGTCATTGGACAGATGTTAGTTATTAAATCAAAAACTTACCGAACAAAAATGATATATAGAGATATATATATATATAGAGATATATAGATATATAGAGATATATATATATATAGAGATATATAGATATATAGAGATATATATATATATAGAGATATATAGATATATAGAGATATATAGATATATAGAGATATATAGATATATAGATATATAGATATATAGATATATAGATATATAGATATATAGATATATATATATATATATATATATATCTCTAACACACACACACACACACACACACACACACACCAGGAAACTGCATGGCATCATGCCGTTTCATGCAGCTGGGTTTTGGAAAAAGGGTTGGGGACTCTTTCACCCGCAGGTACAGCAGCCCATTACCGGGCTGTTATACCCACACAAAACGCAGAGGTGAGAACCTTGGCTAAAGACCTATGCGTGTGTGCCTACCACATTTGCCCGGGCATGGCAGACTTTCTTCAAATTAAAAAAAAGGTACACGCACTTAATTCCATTTTGAAGATGCTTTTTTTTTTCCTGTGGGTGCTGCTTTTTTACAATTCGGAAAGAATGGCAGCCCTGCGAGTTCTCACAGCAGTTAGTTTTCCCTGCGGGTGGTTGCATGTGCAGGAATTGCTGCAATTCCCGCACCTGTAGCCACCAGCATAGGTGTGAACCAAGCCTTTAAAGATAAGCAGAGGTGGGGCTCCAATACCCAATAAGATAAAAAATATCTTCAGGAGCTAAAAACAGAAGAAAGAAAAAAAAAAAATGTGCTTGTGTTAAATATGATGGTGAAACAGCTGCAACAAATATTGTGGGATATAACTCAAAATGGTAAATAAGAAAAAAAGTTACGCTCAAAACTCAGTTAAAAAAAAATAAAAACATGAATCGTCCGACCAGTAGCAAAGGGCTAAATGAAGAATCAGATGTAAACAAGAGAGACATCATAAAAGTGCTTGTGGAAACAGATCCAAAGGGAATCCTCCACATAAAGGTCAGGTTGTACTCTTACCCCAGAGTGTGGACCCTCTAGCTACGGAAGGTCACAGGCATTTGGATATTCACAACTGATATGTATCCATGGGAGATATAGTGCAGATGGTGTGCGTCCCACATACTGTCCCTCCTACACTGAGCTCCGATCATCTGGAAAATCCAGCGGTACCCAAAGAAAGGGGCTCCAATAGCGTAAAACTACCAATATAGGTAAACACAATGACAGGTCTGTGCATCTTCACCTGACCGGTTTCGTCACAAATGGACTTCTTCCGGGGCATGGGGAACCCCTCCTATCATCGCAAAAAATATTTTATGTTACAGCTAAGCCTCGCTTTCGCCGATATAACTTGTGGTTCAGAGATTTATAGCCAAGTCTCACTGAGTGCAGCGTACCAACTCCAAGGACCAGAGAAAAATGGCATACAATACTAATCTCAGACAGACATGATGTCCTTATAGGACAGGAATTCCCCTCTAGATCTATGTACATTACAAGGAATTTAACAAAACTTTGTTGCAGATTTCTACCTTCTGTTAGGGCCAGTTCACACCACATGCAGTCCAATACGTTTTTTTTTCCTGCATCAAAACCACATGGAAAAATAGGTTATATGTCAATGGCATAGTTCACACCAGTGCAGTCAGTTCTAGGGCTTTCCAGTTCAAGAGAAAAAAAAAAAAAAAAAAAAGGTAGAAGGTTGTAGAACATGCTGAATTTTTCCTGCACTGGAACGCAGTAAAACGTATCAAAAATGCACCGGATCTGAAATCTGACTTGGTGCAGACTTCTGGGAAAATAAAAGTGAGCCAATCGCACAATCAGGAAATTACCGGTATGTTTCTGTGGGGAGTTCTGTACAAATCCTGTATACAGAAAACCTCCTGGTAGCCATTCTGCATTTTCAAAAAAACAACAATGGCTGCAGATTGAAAAGGAAGTAATTTTTAATAACATTCCATTACAATATGACTTGCATCACGATTTTATACACCTGTTTTTTCTCCCCAAGAAAGTGGAATTGCCTTTTAAAAATATTTTGTATGGGGAACTTGTGTTTATATTGGCAACAGTACTCAAAAAAACTCTTTTGTAGGAAACACTGTTTGGTCAGGGAGCAGATTCTTCGATGGGTACCCTTGGTCCTCACTTGACTCAGATGCTGCCAGCAGAGATGAGAGAGGCTGTCAGTATAGCCATGAAGTAACAATCACATCTTCTGTGTAGATCTTCTAGCTGAAGAGATTTCACAAGACCGAGCACAAAGCAAGCCATGATATGGTTGTACAGGGTCTTACAAACCCAGAAGAATTTCTGCTGGGGAAAGCCGTTGACAATCCTTATTTGCACATGCCTGCACTTAACATTTTCAACTCATCAACATGAAGACAGTAGAGTGGTTACCATTACACCGACCACAGGCTGCTAAGAACAAGTGGTGTACTGTTTAAAAATTGGTACGGTTTTAATAGTTTAACAATTTAAAAAGTACGAACTACCACTTTGTAGTGCACAGGTTATTATACAGAATTTATAATATTTCGTATTCGTAAATAGACAGTTTGCGCAGCGCTTTATGTGATGGCAGACAGTACAGTTAAAATACAATTTGATAAAAAGGAGTAATCAGAGGATCCTGCTTGTTAGTGTTTATAATCTAGGAGGGGGGGGTCAAGTGATACAAAAATGTAATAACTGTGGAGGATGAGCTGATGAAGAAAATGTAAGTACGATTATGCAGAAGTGTGAGCAAACATGTATTTAACGCTCGTTTGACAAAACTGACAAGAACTCAAAAAGCAGGAATAAATTTTTTTTTTCAGGCAAATGTCTAACAGTACATGTGGTTTTGTTCAGGACATTCCAGTCATTCCAAATGTTAAAAGTTTGTCAAGTCAAATGTACTGTGAAGATTTTTGTACGAAAGTGCATTTAAAAAAAATTAAATAAAAAAAACCTACTAGTGTATGGCCAGCTTTATACTGACAACACTAATGACTTGGACCCCTTTCACACTGAGGCGGTAAAACGTTGCCATTTTTAAGCAGCACAAGGCGGGCTGTATAGCCGCGCTGTCCCATCGATTTCAATGGGCAGCAGCGGTAAAAGGTGCGGTATACACACACCGCTCCAAAGATGCGGCTAGTACAACGCTCCAGTGTGAAAGCCTGGAGGTTTAGGAGATATTTCGAGCACCTACAGGCACGCCTTAATCTAGGCTTACCTGTAGGTGCATTCACTTTAATCATCCCATTCTGGTTGTACGTAATTTGTACTATGCATTCAAAGCTTTAAATGTGTACATAGGAGCATAGATGTTAAAGTGTGCTACCCTTATACAACACTGTATTCAGAATGGGAGTCCAAAAGCAGATTTTTCAGCTCACCGGCTAAGCACTGGAGTCCTGACAGCAAGCATTTTCCAACATCACCACACATCAGATCTGCAACCACCATTACAGAGGACCACCGTAGTGGAAAAAAAAAAGTCAGTGCTGCGACTTAAAACTGCCATCTGGCAGTTAAGTGGTTAAGGAAATACATAACTGGATTAAACAGTAATCTTCCACATCTGCCCATAGCTCATTTTTAGGCATTGGTTAATCTAGAATGATATACAGGTAATTTGTGCTATGCTAGTCGACTAGGAAAAAGCTCATCCATAATGACAAATGCAAATCAGCATTGCTTTTATCAAGTCTTACTATAATAGCTTCCATCTGAGAGACAATATATAAAGACATATTAAATATTTACAGAACAGAGTCCATTAGGTAGCATCTACATTTGCACAGGATACCTCCATCAAGCACTTCCACAGTTGCATTAAAAACAGGATGCAAGTTAGAAGTACGCGTCAGAAAACTGCAGAGGGAAGACATGATGTGAAATCAATGTTGACCGGCCTGCATATTATCAGCTTAGGGATCAGTGAAGGTGCTCCATCCAATAATGGCAAAGTCACCGACACCAAACATCCTATTGTGTCACTAATGGGCAGTATAAGCTTATTTACCACAAACCTATATACTGCCTGGTTGTATGTACAGCCAATAGTATAAAATGGACACATTAAAAAATCAAAGCGTAACATACATACAAAATATTACACACACAGTATCTCATATATCTTCATGTGACAACACTGAAGAAATGACAATCAAAAAATACTGAAAAATCTGCAAAATTTTTGCGATCTGTTAAAATATTGCAAATTGGTTAAAAAAAAAAAAAAAATCATAAATTTTGGTAAGAATAATCAAAATTGGTGTATAATTGGCCGGTGAGAAAGTTGAAAATTGATCACACACATAATTTCTTGAGACTGCCAAAAGAACCAAGAATATATACGACACTAATAAAATATTTGGTCAGTTTTACCCCCTTCCTAACCAGGTAATTTTTTTTGACAATTGCGCAGCCATGCAATGCTGTACCCAAATAAAATGTATATCCCCCTCCCCCCATATATAATATATATATTTAAAAATTACTGTATAAATGACACTGGCAGAGAAGGGGTTAACATCAGGGGTGATCAAAGGGTTAAATATGCTCCCTGGTTGCGCTTTCTAAGACCCCTTTCACACTGAAGAGTTTTTCAGCAACCTCAATGTGAAAGCTTTCACACTGAGGCGATGCGCTGGCAGGAGACAAAAAAAAAAAAAAAAAAAAATCTCCTGCAAGCAGCATCTTTGGAGCGGTATGTACAACGCCCCTTCATATTTAAAATAATGGGAAACCGTGGTAATACCGCCTGCAATGCGCCTCTGTATTAACCCTTTATTGGCCGCTAGCGGGGGTTAATAACCCACCACTAGCAGCCGAATCCCACGGCAATTCCGATGGTATAGCGCCGCTATACCGCCACCACGCCTCCTGCCACAGTGTGAAAGGGGCCTTACCAAGATGGGGGATTGACTCAAGGTAGAGACCTCTGTGTCCCCAATTAGCAGGAATCACAGCTCTCTTTCTGTCTGACAAGACATGTCTGCCTTGTTTACATAGACAGTCCTCTGTTCTGTCTCTCTAGCGAACAATCGCGGGTGGCCAGCGCCCATGACATTATCACTGCTCTGGCCAGTGATACCCAAAAGTCACAATTTGTCTTGGCGGAGGACCGCTGTGTGGGCTTCGATTTCAGGTAAGCAATTCATAATGAGCTAGTATGCTATGCATACTTTCTCTTTAAACAGTAATAATGATATCAATGTCCTCCTGAGGGTTAAGGAGTGTGCCACTTCTATGTGCAATGGTTGAACATATGTTCACACAGCAGTACTCTTCCCAACATTCCCCCACCCCCCTTGCACGGATACCCGAATTCTCCATAGATACCGGGGATAATCCCTAGAGTCTTGTAAGTGATCAGTTGCCCTGTTTTATTTTTTGTGTTCATATGTATGCTACTTTGTTTGCACAACATATTCTGTTAAGTTAATTCATTGTATGTCGCATACCACTAAATAAAAATAAAATAAAAATGAACAGATGTGCAAACATTGTCAGGTAAAACAGTTGTCTGGGCAAAGTTCAGTGGCTTATATCTGTACCTATTCCCCATATCGCCAAGTCTTAAAACAGTTTAACAGTCTGACAAGACATGATAAACATTATTGCAGTGCTCATGCCATGCTATAATTGCTAAAGCTGGGAACATGTGAGCAAGATGACCGTGGCGACATCTACCAGTTCTAGATTTTATCACTCCGTGTTGACAGGTGCCACTATTTGCAATAAAATTCTGCACAACTCTCTTGCATAAAATTTGACAGCGAAAGATAGGAGACCGGAATATATCAAAACTAAGAAGTAAAATAAAATAAAAAAAGTTTATACTAATAAATGTGCAGCCAAAACTTCTAGTATGAACAGGCCCTTAGTCTTCATTCGCACCTATGCAAAATTCCCATGCAGCATTAGGGTCCTTTCACACGTGCGGACCGTTCGTCCATTTTTTAGACGTCTGTTGTGCTTTCGCAGTGCTACCGCAGTGCTTTCCTATGGGTCCTTTCACACTCATCCGTTAACATCCGTCTCCGTTAAGCTCCGTTTTTTTGAACAGAAGAAAACCCTATTTTTCTTCCGTCAAAAAAACGGAACGGACGATCCGTTTAACATCCATTTTTCATCAAAATATGTAATAAAAATAAAAAAAAAGGACAGAAAAACGGATCAACTGATGATAAAAAACAGATCTAAAAAACGGTCCGCAAGTGTGAAAAGACCCTTAAGTGGAATATCACTTTAAAGAAGAAAAAAAATTTGGATAGAGCAAAGGAGGGTTAGAAGATATTTTTTGTTCCCGCCACCTGTGTCCAATTGTGGAGATTTACCTTCACTTGCTGTCCCATGGCAAAACAGGAAGTGAGGGGAAATACCTTCAAATTAAGGGAATCCCTTGGGAACCGCCAGGTCAACAGAGCAAATGTCCCTAGAGAAAGATATTCCCCTCTATTACTTTTCTGGGGACAAACCAAAATATGGGATTTTCTTTTAAATTCAATTAAAATGGTAGAAAGAAGGGGGGGGGGGGATCTGCTTAACAGGGACATTGACCATAATAAAAACTGACAGGTGTTCCAATCCCTCTCCACTATTCAAAAAAACAAAACAAAAAAAAAAAGTTGTATCCTCTGAAGTTATAGTAAAAGTTCTGCTTTGACCAATACTAGGTCACTATTAAATAAAAAATACAAATCTTTAAAAGTTTAATAAGTAGCAATTCTGTGTGTAACAATACTATAAAATGGTAAAAATAAATTGCTCTAATATATGATAAATCAATGAGTGAATGAAAAATGTGCCAACAATCCTAATATCTACACAAGGTATAAAAATTTGAAAAAACCCTCTTAGTCAGTCAATTGAAATAACGATCTAAAAAAAAAAAAAAAAAAAAAAAAAAAAAAAATACAAAAATTGTCCACAAAAGTGATGCGAGAAGTAAACGATCTTGAAAGGGTTGTAAAGGTAGGGAAAAAATATTGGAAATAGCTTTAGTGCAGTCCTCCTTCACTTACCTCATCCTTCCAGTTTGCTTAAATGTCCTTATTTCTTCTGAGAAATGCTCACTTCCTGTTCTTCTGTCTGTAACTCAACACAGTAATGCAAGGCTTTCTCCCTGGTGTGGAGTATCAGGCTCGCCCCCTCCCTTGGACTACAGGAGAGTCAGGACGCTCTCTGCATTGCAGATAGAGAAAGGAGCTGTGCGTTAGTGGGCATCCCGACTCTCCTGTAGTCCGAGGGGGCGAGCACGACACTCCACAAAGCCTTGCTAAAAAGATAATGGAAGCTATTTAGGGGAAGGAAAAAAAATAATTGTACCTTTACAACCCCTTTAATGGTGAGATGTTGCATCCTCCAACACCAAACACACTGTGAATCCACCACTAGCTGTAGAGACCGCTTACCGACTCTGGTAACCCCTTGTTATAGTCAATATACACATATGGCTTAACACCCTAGCTGGGGCTTTTATCCACATCTCAGCGCCGCGCCTCACTCCAGGTGTCACGCACCAGATAGGGACAACGTTTCGTACCAAGAAAGAGGCTCTACATAGTATAAAATCCTTTAGGAGGCTCTATTATACAAAATCCATAAACTCAAAGCATAAAAATAAAGATGAACGACTAAAACTTGGTGTGTCAGCCATACACAACCAAATACATCCCGTCAGTCTGGACACAAGAGTGGTGGCGACGTCTGCATGTCGCTCTGTACTAGGGCCGAAACAACTAAGCGATTATGAAAATGGTAATCGATCGGCCAGTAACATTTAAAAAAAAAATAAAAATGTATGTATGTATGTATGTATGTATGTATGTATGTATGTATGCACACACACACTTTATAGTACAAAAGAGCAAATCGCTACTGTAAATATCACTTTCACACAGTAAAAAATGAACCCCTTACAGTAGCGATTTGCTCTTTTTGTACTAATGCTAGTTTTTTTTTAACCCCATTATGTTACTAAACATCTCAGGCCTGGGTTCACACCTCTGCTTTCTGGTGTTTTTTGCAGAAACACACTACAGTTCATTTACATGGTTTCCTATGGCACACGTTAACATCCATGATTTTTTTCAGCGGCTGTGCATTTGGAAAGGGCAAGGAATTATTTATTTTTTTAAAGGAAAAGCGATACCATTTTGTTTTTTTGGTTCAATATACTTCAACGGAGAAGCTGCAGAAAAGCATGTAATGCATTTTTGCAGCAACGTTTCTTAATCTGCCCAACAAATTTCCCCCCCAAAAAAAAAAAAAAAAAAAAAGCGCCCCAATTTTTTTTAACGTTATTGACCAATCTAAATAAATCGGCCAACTATTTGATGATGAACATAATCGTTCGTTGCAGCCCTACAGTCTGTACTACGCATTTCATCACAACTGACGTCATCCTGGATGGAACATTGTCACCATTAAAGGCCCATACACACAATCAGGCTGTAACAACAGTCTGGACAGACGCGTTTGAGCAGACAATCCAAGCGTGCGAGTGTTCCAGACAATTTTATTTCATTTTTTCCCATCGGAAAAATGTTTGCTGTGAATGCTCTCAAACTTTTTGGCAACAAATGTCCGCGGGAGTATAATCTGATCATGTGTACACAAGTCCATCAGACTAAAGTTCAAAAGTAAAAAACACACATGCTCAGAACCAATGCTAAAGATCAGACAATAGCAGAAGTTGCCCAAAGGGTGGCGATAAAGAGCTGAAAAACCACATGGTTTGGTGAAAGTTGGCTGAAAATGTTCTGCCGTGTGTATGCAGAACAAGTTCACGGCCAATGCCCAGACAGACAAAAATCCACAGAAAAGCGCGTGTGTAAAAACATATATTTTTTTTATTAATTTATTTTTTTACTTCACATATCACCATTAAGGACAATCTGCATTTTCTCAGGTCATTCAAATAAGCATAACAATAAAAAAAAAAGTGCCACACATATAAGTAGTGTTGTGTCTGTATGACAATATATACTCCTTATGCGCACGTGCGCGAGTCTGTTGCAAGTTGTGCCATTTGTTGCTGTTGCACTACCGTGAGACATTTCTAATGAGCAGCCACATCACTCTATGAATTTCACAGACTGATGGGAATCTATACCTCCATCTATGAAATCATACATGATAAATGCAGGTTAAGCATAGTCTGGGTTGGATAAAAGGCATCCCAGGATCAGTGCAAAGAAAACAAAACCTGAAGCCTGACAGCTCAGACAATAGAACGCAGTGTATTGCAATGAGGAACAATTACACCCCCCAAAAAAAAAAGAAAAAGCACAGATTTGCTCTGAATAGCTCTGCACTTCCCAAAAAAAAAAAAACATCCAGTCTGAATGCCCTCAGCAGCATTTTAATATTTAGAGAATAAGCCTAGGTGCACATTGGTCTGATTTGACATGCACGTCGGCGGCTATTGACAGCAATAGCACTGTCCTAATCGGTGCGGCGCCACAACGATTTCCAAAAGTGATTCCTGTACTACTTTTGGCAACTTCAGGTGCAATTTCAATAGACATCTGAGCAGGAACCCGCACAGATGTCTGTTAACCTCCCTGGCGGTATGATTCTGTCTGGAATTACGTACCAAAAGCGGTACAATTATTTGCATGGAAGTTTGGCGTTTTATACTGTAGGCCTGCAATTCTTAGGAATAACTTGCTTAAATCTGTCCAAACAAGACATCCCGGGTATGATAAAGTTTGAAAAACAAAATCATAATTTTTTATATAATAAAAAACTATAAATAATTATAACAAATTATAATAAAAAATATTCAATAATGTAATCAACTCAAAAACACTGAAATTTGCTCAGTTGCAGAATTGTCGCTGTCATTTATTTTTTTTATGACAAATTTCCCCACAAATCGCTATCGCTCAATTCTGAAAGTAATTATAATTTATTATCGCTGTTTTCTAGCTGATCTAAAACCATTTTTGACATAAAGGGACACTTTTGGTTGTTATGGGCAATCTACAGTTTCCAGGCAGAAAGAACAGTTTTTATTATATAAAAGGACATGTAGGGCACAGGACAGACCACTAGGGACAAGGGGGGGGTGTATTTTTTACATACAGTACTGTAATCTATAAGATTACATTGTACTGTATGTAAAGTGTTTGTTTACCTTTTTAAATTTGGCGCCGTTCTCCGCTCCCGTGCGTCGTAACGTCGCAGGGAACGGAGATCGGCGGCACACGGGGACGCTGTGTGAATCGAGCGAGCACCCGCTCGCTCACACAGCGGGGATGCATCGCTGGATCCAGGAAGAAGGTAAGACAGCGCGCGCTGCAGGCTCTGCATGGCTACCCCGAGCGTGACTCGGGGATACCGATCTCTGCAAAAAAAAACACCCCGAGTCACGCTCGGGGATACCGCCAGGGAGGTTAAATCATTTCCAAAGTTAAACTGCATTGCCGGGTTTAAATTGCGCAACTTCTAACCCACAGCACTGTGACGCTAGGCTTAGAAACATGCATAAAGCTGCAGATAAAAAAAAAGGTCCCATAAGTAACAGACACAAGCAATTCAAGAACTGCTCAAAGCATCTGCCCTGCGTACGAATGCTGCAATAAGGGACTCCGATTATTGGAAGTGAGCACAAGATTTTCAGACACGAGCCGCAACTAAAAGGCAATCTCTCCATGTTATACAGAGAAGCTTTAAAACGTGAATACACTGCATCCATGTGCTGGCAAAAACCAGAAGGAAGATCAGTGATCCACACTGTGGGGTTTATTTACTAAAGCCGGAGAGTGCAAAATCAGGTTCACATCCTCATAGAAACCAATCAGCTTCCAGGTTTTAGCCCTGGTTCACACTGGGCTGCGGGTGTGAAGCCGTGCGAATTCAGCTGAACTCGCACGATTTCACACCCGCTGGCAGTCCCGAGTTCAGCCGCGATTTAAGAGACATCTGTGTGGGTTTCTGCACAGATGTCAATGTGAATTGCGGCCTGAAATCGCAAAAAGTAGTACAGGAACTACTTTTTGAAACCGATTAGGACGGTGTCATTGCCGGCAAATGCCGCCGATTTGAGATGCGATTTTACATGAAATCGCATCTCAAATCGAAGAAAAATCGTACCCAGTGTGAACCTGGGCTCAAGGGCAAAGTTAAATTGAACAAGCTGAAGATAGAAGCCGATTGGTTACCAAGCACAGCTGCACCAGGATTGTGTGCTTCAGTTTTAGCAAATCCCCCTCATTGTGTTGTCTGGAGCTTTCTTGGGGCAGAATCCCCCATAGACCCAATTGGAATGCTTGAAGTCATGTGTATTAATGCACGCGTCTCAGATGCTTCCAGTTCAATGACTACGGATTCAAATATCTGTCCCTGTACTGCAACTCATACAAGCAAATATTGAGTGACCGTGCCAGGGATCCTGCAGCTGTTTCCCCCCCCCCCACCTGTGATCATGTCTGGACAGCCACAGATAGCTGCAGCCATCGCCAACCTGTCATTTAAAAAAAAAAAAAAAAAAAAAAAAAGGTGGAAAAAACAGCTGCAGGAATTGGCAGATTCTTGGTGCCGTCATTCACATCAGCACTAGTCACCCATGCGAATGTAACCTAAATTGTCTGGCTGCACAAGTGTGTTAGAGGGCCGTACACACTAGAATGCCGATTTCCCACATTACATTCAAATCGCACTGCCCTTGTGATTTGCAGCAGGCATTGATGCAAACTTAACACAGTAAACGTAGTTTGGCCGCACCAGAACGCGATTTGGTTGCTGTTAGGGTTGTCCCGATACCGATACTAGTATCGGTATCGGGACCGATGCCGAGTATTTGCGCTAGTACTTGTACTCGCGCAAATACTCCCGATGCTTAAATAGAATACTTTCCCCCCCCCCCGCCGTCGCAAAGCCGCCGCCGCAAACCGCAACGATAATCGCCATTACAGCAGGCATTACAAGTGTGTGTTTGTATACTTGTAATGCCCGCCACGCCATCTATAGACACTCCCCCTTCTCTGGATTGGATGGATATGTCCAATCGCGAGCAAGGGGGAGTGTCTATGCACAGATCCGTGTGTATAGACACTCCCCCTTGCTCGCGATTGGACGGATCCATCCAATCCAGAGAAGAGGAGTGTCACTGTCTATAGATGGCGTGGCTTGTAAAGCCCGCTGTATTTTGCGGGGATTAACACCGGCAGCAGCGGTGCCAGGTATGAGGGGCATGGCTGCAATATGTGGGGGGGACATTAAAAAAAGTATCGGTATTGGCGAGTACATGAAAAAAAGTATCGGTACATGTACTCGGTCCTAAAAAAGAGGCATCGGGACAACCCTAGTTGCTGTGCTTTTCCAAAAAAATGAATGGCCTGAAACTGCACTGCACACAGAATTGCCTGTGAATCGCACAGGGACGTTCAGTGCGTTCCTGTGCGAGTTACATAAATAACAAAAAATAAAAAAAAATGTAATTTTGCGGAGATTTGCATTATTTTTTTTTCTTTTGGTCAATTTGTTGTTGGGCAGATTAAAAAACACAAATTGCCGCAAAAACACATTCCATGCTTTTCTGCAGCTTCTCCATTGAAGTATATTGAACCAAAAAAACAAAAATGGCAACGTTCTGCTTTAAAAAAAAAAAAGGTCATTGCCCTTTCCAAATATGCAGCATCTAAAAAGATAAATAAAAAAATAAAAAAACACATGGATGTGAACGTGTCCCATAGGAAACCATGCAAATGCACTGTAGCGCGTTTCTGCAAAAAGCACCAAAAAACACAGGAGGTGTGACCCAGGCCTGAGATGTTTAGTAACATAATGGGGGGTTAAAAAATTAAATAGTACAAAAGAGCAAATAATTGCTACTGTAAGGGGGTTAATTTTTTACTGTTGGACAGTGTATGTACTGATTGGACGTTGAATAAATTGATAAATAATTCTTGTTTCCTCCCTCCAAAGCCTCTCACTGAGCTAGTCATGTCACAAATTCCCTAATGAAGCCAAAGGTTTGGCAAAACTAGTCGGGAAGACCTGACCAATGGCCTGTACTTTGATGTTTTCCTCCCACGTTCCGACTGTACTGCTTATATGCTTGAACCGACTTTTTATCCTTTTGTTACCAATAAATCCTTTTTTAATCTAATGCAGGCATGACCAAAGTCCGGCCCGGTGGCCAAATGCGTCCCCCCCCCTGGGGATTTGGAGAAATATAATATAATTTTGTTTGTGGCCCCCAGGCACTTGTCCCACCCCCCTCCCTCTGCCCTCCGAGGCTGCAGATGGGCATCGATCAGGCCGCATTCATGGCAATGGTAAGCCCGCATTCATGGCAATGGTAAGCCCATGCGTGTTATACGCCAATAAATATGGTATATCCAAATAGCACACCCAAGCTCATCCTTAGTCCTAAGCAGCGCTCTAGGATTCGTTAGGGCCACAAAAGAAATATATACAGTAGATCCAAATAACACGCCCAAGCTCAACTCTTCACCACACACAGCCACAAAGGCAGGAGAATTTGTGTTGGGCAGTGTATTAGTGCTCGGACAAACACACTTACACCGAATTTTAGTGGTTCAAAGAATGTCAGGCAAAATAGTCGGCCCTCACGCATGTGCACTTCATCAAATCTGGCCCTCTTTGAAAAAAAAAGTTTGGACACCCCTGATCTAATGTATCTACATTGTTTTGGTTTTTATTTGTTGGCACCATAATAATCCCACACGCCTCTATCCCTCCTTTCAAATTTAATTAAGGGATGGAGGTGCCATATCCTTATTAGGACCATCGACCACTAATCACCCAATATTTACAGTAGCGATTTGCTCTTTTTGTACTATAAAGGGACAATTTTAGTTTTTTTTAACCCCATTATGTTACTGGCCGATTAATCAATTATAAAAATGGTAATCGATTAATTTCATAATCGATTAGTTGCTTCAGCCTTACACATAAGATATGTGCACACAGCTATGTAAATATCCTACACAGAGTCCTGACCTCAACCCGATAGAACACCTTTGGGATAAATTAGAGCAGAGACTGCGAGCCAGGCATTCTTGTCCAACATCAGTGTCTGACCTCACAAATGTGCTTCTGGAAGAATGGTCAAACCTTCCCATAGACACACTCTTCCCAGAAGAGTTAAAGCTGTTATAGCTGCAAAGGGCGGGGCCAACTCAATATTGACAACATAAGACTGGGATGCCATTAAAGTTCATGTGTGTGTAAAGGCAGGCGTCCCAATACTTTTGGCAATATAGTGTATGTGTAACTAACAGTTTTCCAATGGAGTAATAACCAAGAGAAAGCTGCCTTGGTTCAATAGAGACATCAAGCAAAAAGGGTAATTAAGAATTCTGTTATGGTAGATATCCACCTGTCCAGGGGCGGACTGAGCATTGAGGAACTTGGGCAGTGCCCGAGGGCCCCATGCCACTAGGGGGCCCCGTCAGGGTTGCCAGGCTCATTAAAACCAGGGACAGTATGTAAAAATCTGTGTTTTTTTTTACATTTGTCCCTGATATGTCCAAAACCTACATGCTTTTGATGTTAAAATTCTGAGAATTTAGCTGCCCCGCCTCTGTACTGCCACCTGGCTTGGTGGCCATCTGTAAGCCCAGGGGCCCCATAATCTTCTATTGCCCGGGGGCCCCATGAGTTGTCAGTCCGCCCCTGCACCTGTCCAACATGTGGACAAATATTTGTATATAGAATTTTTTAAATATAGGAGAGATAGAAATTATATACAAATACACCCCCCCCCCCAGGGTAGACACCACACTGTGTGAAGTAAATACCAGGGTGCTTATCCACAAAGAAATATCAATACAAATAAAAATAAAAAACACAGGTATAGGAGCCAATCATCGAACTTTCAGAGGAGAGAAGTCCAAGCAACAGCATTTTATTGGAGATCAGCCCCCTCAATAACTGTATTGGATTTGTGTATTAGAATGTTGGTCTACATTTATTTATTTTAAAAAAAATTGGGGGGGGGGGCAGGTAGATAAAATCTATGGCAATGCACAAATCACATAGGAACACACACACACACACAGCTTCCATAGCACTGCACATAATACAGGGATTGATAGGTGTGGATGGATGGATTCATCTCTCACTGAAATGACATGGAATGCTGACACCCTGAATAGGATTTGGATGTGAAATTATGGCATGTGTGTACAGGATAGGAGCCCCCCCATATACAGGATGGGAGCCCCCCATATACAGGATGGGAGCCCCCCATATACAGGATGACTGGAAGAGACCACAATACATAAACAAGGTAAAGAATGTAAATCCCGGGAGCCCCATCTGTAGGTCTAATCACACAGGACAGGAACCCTCCACACATGGAGACAGAACAGCACTGGTATATGGGGGGGTCAGGATAGGCAGTCCGCCCTCGGCAGAGGTAAGCTGGGGGGGCGGGGGGCAGACAGCCCTCGGCAGAGGTAAGCTGGGGGGGCGGGGGGCAGACAGCCCTCGGCAGAGGTAAGCTGGGGGGGCGGGGGCAGACAGCCCTCGGCAGAGGTAAGCTGGGGGGGCGGGGGGCAGACAGCCCTCAGCAGAGGTAAGCTGGGGGGGGGGGGGGCAGAGGTAAGCTGGGGGGGGGGGGGGGCAGACGTAAGCTGGGGGGGGGGGGGGGCAGACAGCCCTCGGTAGGGGGTAAGCGGGGGTTGGGACGGGCAGGGAGCCCTCGGTAGGGGGTAAGCGGGGGTTGGGACGGGCAGGGAGCCCTCGGTAGGGGGTAAGCGGGGGTTAGGACGGGCAGGGAGCCCTCGGTAGGGGGTAAGCGGGGGTTAGGACGGGCAGGGAGCCCTCGGTAGGGGTAAGCGGGGGTTGGGACGGGCAGGGAGCCCTCGGTAGGGGGTAAGCGGGGGTTGGGACGGTCAGGGAGCCCTCGGTAGGGGGTAAGCGGGGGTTGGGACGGGCAGGGAGCCCTCGGTAGGGGGTAAGCGGGGGTTGGGACGGGCAGGGAGCCCTCGGTAGGGGGTAAGCGGGGGTTAGGACGGGCAGGGAGCCCTCGGTAGGGGTAAGCGGGGGTTGGGACGGGCAGGGAGCCCTCGGTAGGGGGTAAGCGGGGGTTGGGACGGGCAGGGAGCCCTCGGTAGGGGGTAAGCGGGGGTTGGGACGGGCAGGGAGCCCTCGGTAGGGGGTAAGCGGGGGTTGGGACGGGCAGGGAGCCCTCGGTAGGGGGTAAGCGGGGGTTGGGACGGTCAGGGAGCCCTCGGTAGGGGGTAAGCGGGGGTTGGGACGGGCAGGGAGCCCTCGGTAGGGGGTAAGCGGGGGTTGGGACGGGCAGGGAGCCCTCGGTAGGGGGTAAGCGGGGGTTGGGACGGTCAGGGAGCCCTCGGTAGGGGGTAAGCGGGGGTTGGGACGGTCAGGGAGCCCTCGGTAGGGGGTAAGCGGGGGTTGGGACGGGCAGGGAGCCCTCGGTAGGGGGTAAGCGGGGGTTGGGACGGTCAGGGAGCCCTCGGTAGGGGGTAAGCGGGGGTTGGGACGGTCAGGGAGCCCTCGGTAGGGGGTAAGCGGGGGTTGGGACGGTCAGGGAGCCCTCGGTAGGGGTAAGCGGGGGTTGGGACGGGCAGGGAGCCCTCGGTAGGGGTAAGCGGGGGTTGGGACGGTCAGGGAGCCCTCGGTAGGGGTAAGCGGGGGTTGGGACAGGCAGGGAGCCCTCGGTAGGGGGTAAGCGGGGGTTGGGAAGGGTGGTTAGCCATCAGTAGAGAGGGGGACGACGACAAGCGGTCCCAATTATTAGCACACATGGTATGAAGACCGGTGAGGGGTCAGGACAATCGGGGAGCCCCCCCCCCCGGTATTCTGATCAGACAGCCCCTGTCTCGGAGCCCAGCTCTCTCACTCACCCAGGCTGCCGGCGAATCCGTCCATGGCGGGGTGTACGGGGTGGCGGGCTCCCTCCTGGATGGGGTTGGCTGTCTCTCTCATTCAGTCAGACGAACCCGCAGTGAGGTGGATATCTCCGCTCCCGCCTCCGTCTGTCACCGCTGCCGGCCTCACCGCCTCCTGTCTGCCCGGTGCTGGATTTTTTTTTCCCTGGAATAACTTTATTGCGAGCGAAGCCTGACAGACACACAGCTGACTGGGAGGAGGAAGTATAATTAGGTGGAGGAGAGGAGAGCTCAGTGTGTGCGGGGCGATCACAGCCCCTTCATTCTCCTCCTCCTCCTTATTCCTCTGAGTGTGACCCCAATACCAGATTCATCTGAGTGTGACCCCAATACGAGATCCCTCTGAATGTGACCCCAATACCAGATCCCTCTGAATGTGACCCCAATACCAGATTCCCCTGAGTGTGACCCCAATACCAGATCCCTCTGAATGTGACCCCAATACCAGATCCCTTTGAGTGTGACCCCCAATACCAGATCCCTTTGAGTGTGACCCCAATACCAGATCCCTTTGAGTGTGACCCCAATATCAGATCCCTCTGAATGTGACCCCAATAACAGATTCCCCTAAATGTGACCCCACTACCAGATCCCTCTGAATGTGACCCCAATACCAGATTTCCCTTGAATGTGACCCCAATACCAGATCCCTTTGAGTGTGACCCCAATACCAAATCCCTCTGACTGTGACCCCAATACCAGATCCCTCTGAATGTGACCCCAATACCAGATCCCTCTGAGTGTGACCCCAATACCAGATCCCTCTTAATGTGACCCCAAAAACAGATTTCTCTTGAATATGACCCCAATAACAGATCCCTTTGAGTGTGACCCCAATACCAGATCCCTCTGAATGTGACCCCAGTAACAGATTTCTCTGAATGTGACCCCAATAACAGATTCCCCTGAGTGTGACCCCAATACCAGATCCCTCTGAATGTGACCCCAATAACAGATTCCTCTGAGTTTAACCCCAATACCAGATCCCTCTGAATGTGACCCCAATAACAGATTCCTCTGAGTGTGATCCCTCTGAATGTGACCCCAATAACAGATTTCCATTGAATGTGACCCCAATAACAGACCCCTTTGAGTGTGACCCCAATACCAGATCCCTCTGAATGTGACCCCAATAACAGATTTCCATTCAATGTGACCCCAATACCAGATCCCTCTGATTTTGACCCCAATACCAGATCCCTCTGAGTGTGAGCCCAATACCAGATCCCTCTGAATGTGACCCCAATAACAGATTCCTCTGAGTGTGACCCCAATACCAGATCCCTCTGAATGTGACCCCAATAACAGATCCCTTTGAGTGTGACCCCAATATCAGATCCCTCTGAATGTGACCCCAATAACAGATTCCTCTGAGTGTGACCCCAATACCAGATCCCTCTGAATGTGACCCCAATAACAGATGTTCATTGAATGTGATACCAATAACAGATCCCTTTGAGTGTGTCCCCAATACCAGATCCCTCTGAATGTGACCCCAATAACAGATTCCTCTGAGTGTGATCCCAATACCACATCCCTCTGAATGTGACCCCAATAACAGATTTCCATTGAATGTGACCCCAATAACAGATCCCTTTGAGTGTGACCCCAATACCAGATCCCTCTGATTGTGAGCCCAATACCAGATCCCTCTGAATGTGACCCCAATACCAGATCCCTCTGAATGTGACCCCAATAACAGATTTCCATTGAATGTGACCCCAATAACAGATCCCTTTGAGTTTGACCCCAATATCAGATCCCTCTGAATGTGACCCCAATAACAGATCCCTCTGAATGTGACCCCAATAACAGATTCCTCTGAGTGTGACCCCAATACCAGATCCCTCTGAATGTGACCCCAATTCCAGATCCCTCTGAGTGTGACCCCGATACCAGATCCCTCTTTGTGTAACACCACTCATCAGTTTTATCACTTACATCCCTCTACCTTCTCTGGCAGGTCAGATCATTCTGTCCATCTTGGTTTCCTAGATCCCTGTACGTTGTTGGCCCCGATTATTTTGCCAGTCATGGTGCTCCAGATGCTTTGACCCAGTATTACAGACCTCTTTGTTTTCTTGGTGCTCCAGATCCCTCTGCCCCTTCTGTTTTCCCAGACCCTTCTGCCTCTTTTGGTTCTCTACCCCTCTCTGCCAACCTTGGTGTCCATGATCCTTCTATATCCATTGGTGCCTTACATCCAGGGCAATAGGAGATTATGGGGCCCCCAGGCAATAGATTATGGGGCCACACAGTATACACACACAGTATACATACACACAGAATACACATATACACACTGAAAAGGTACTGGAGAGGCGGGGCAGCTATAATCTTGGGATTTTTAAAAAAAACACAGATTCTTACATCTTGTTCCTGGTTTTACTGAGGCTGGCAACCCTGATGGGGCCCCTTAGTGGCATGGGGCCCTCGGGCAGTGCCCAAGAGCCCAAATGGTCAGTCCGCCCCTGCTAACATCATTCATCTGTTCTTGGTGCTCTAGATCCCTTTGCCAGTCTTCATGCTCTAGATCAGTGGTCTCCAAACTGCGGCCCGAGGGCCGGATGCGGCCCTTTGCTTGGCTTTATCCGACCCTTGGAGCACTATCCCTGCCACTGATACAAAACCCTATTCTGCCACCTGACACCGACAAAGGAGCACTATTTCTCCCACTGACACCACTAATGGGGCACTATTCCTCCCTATGATACCAGCGATGGTGCACTATTCCTCCCCCTAATATCAGATGCTTGCTCCCACTGATGCCAGGAAAATTTCCACTACCGCTTGCCAAAGTCCGGCCCTCCAAGAGTCTGAAGGACAAAAAACCGACTCTTTGTTTAAAATGTTTGGAGACCCCTGCTCTAGATCCTTCCTCCTTTCCATATGCTCTAGACCCCTCTGTCTTCATTGGTTTTCATTGGTTTTCTACCTACCTCTACCCTCTTGGTAGTCAAGTTACCTTGGCCCCTTTGTGGAGCTCCATATCTTCTCTGCCTCTCTTAGTAATACAATTCTAATTTTCTTGGTGATCAACCGCTTTTTGTCTTTTTTGTACCCCATATCCCTTTGCATCTTTTGACGGTCCAGATCCCTCCTCCCATCTTGGTGCTCCAGGTCCCTTGTCCCTCTTAGTGCCGCAGATCTTTTTGTTTTCCACCTTTCTTTATAGTCCAAATTCCTTTGTCTGTCATGGCGGCCAAGATCCCTCTGACATTTTTGGTGCTCTAGATTATTTTGCCTCTTTTCATGTTCCAGATCCCCCTGCCTTTCTTGGGGCTTCAGATCCTTCTGCCCCTTCTGGTTCCACAGACCCCTCAGCCTCTATTGGTTCTCTGCTTGGTGGCTTGATTCCATTTGACCCTCATGGTGCTCCATATCCCTCTGCCTCTTTTAGTTCCACAGATCTCTTTGTTTTCTTGGTTTGCCTTTTTTTGTACTCAAGATCCCTTGCCTCTCTCAGTGCTACAGATCTCTTTGGTATGTTTGGTTCTCATAATCCCTCTGCCTGTTTTGATCTCACAGGTTCCTTTGGCTATCTTATGCCTCGTTTCCACTGAGCGGATCGGTTTGGGTCGCTTAGAATGGAACGGGTTAGAATGGTCCAGTCTATTCTTCTGAGCATTTCCACTGCAAATCGGACCATCCGGGACCATACAAGGTTTAGAAAAAAAGCCTAGCACGTCCACCAATCAGTGAGATGTATTTGTAGGTCCGCCCTAGTGGAACAGTTCCATTTTCTATGGCCCCACATCTGAAGCAGGACCCAGAATGGTCCGGTACAGTTCGCTTTTATGGCACGCTTTCATAATGGAAACACCCAAAATAGCGTACCGTACTGAACCGTACCGAACCGATCCGCTCAGCGGAAACGAGGCATTAGTGGCCCAGATCCCTCTACATCTATTGGTGCCCCAGATCCCTCTACTATTCTTTTTGTTCTAGATGCTTTTGCCACTTTTCATGCTCCATGTCCCTTTGCATCTCTTGGTGCTCCAGATCCCTCTGCCTCTTCTGGTTTCCCAGACCCCTCTGCCTCTCTTGGTTCACTACTTCCCTCATGGTGGCCCAGTTCCCTTTGTGTCTCTTGGTGCTTCAGATCCACCTGTCCCTATTGGTTTCCCAGACCCTTTTGCCTCTCTTGGTTCTCTATCTCCCTCTGCCCATCTTGGTGTCCCTGATCCTTCTACCTCAATCAGTGACTTAGATCCTTTTTCCATTCTTGGTGCTCTAGTTTCTTTTGCCAGTCTTCATGCTGCAGACCCTTTTGCCTCTCCATGTGCTCTAGACCCCTCTGCCTTCCTTTGTTTTCTGCCTACCCCTACCCTGTTGGTAGTCCAGTCCCCTTTGCCTCTCTTGGTGCTCCATATCTCTTTGCCCCTCTTAGTGATATACTTCTTGTTTTCTTGGTCCTGAAGAAAAGCTCTTTGTCATTTTTGTACCCCAGATCCTTTTGCCTCTCTTAATGGTCCAGATCCCTTCCCCATCTTGGTGGCACAGATCTATTTGCCTAACTTTGTGCTCCAGATCATTTTGCCTCTTTTAGCTGTGAAGATGTCTTTGTTTTCTTGGCACTGAAGATCTCTGTACCTCTCTTGATATCCCAAATTCCTTTGCCTGTCTTGGTGGCCCATAACCCTCCTGCCTTTTTTGGTTGTCCCAAATCCCTCTGTCATTTTTGATGCTCTAGATCCCTATGCCTCTCTCCATGCTTCAGATCCTCCTGCCTTTCTTGGTGCCTCAGATCTTTTGCCCCTTGTGGTTTCACAGACACCTCTAGCCAGTAGTGTATTTAGGTTTTGTGCTGACCTAGGCCTGACTAAACTCGTGCACCCCCTAATTTAAATATGACCCACCTCTTCCTGTCAAGGCCACACCTCTTTATGTTTAAGACCCACCCTGAAAAGTGGGGGACACTAGTTCTTAGGGCCTGGGGGGGGGGGGGGGGCATGTATTTCCTTAATTTGCATAGATTTCCTCTCACTTCCTTTTTGGATATGGGGCAGGAAATGAAGGGAAATTTCTGCAAAGGGTCAGGGATTGTAAAAAAAAAACTGACTGGGGCTTTAACCCTCCCTTATTTCAAAATGAAAAATAGTGTTGCCTATGGTTTTCTGATAATTTTATGGAGAGAACTAAGAAGATATAACCAAGCCAATGATGCAAAAGAAAACATATAGCACAGTGAGGAAGGTTTGTAGTTCAGACTGATAGGACAGTCAAAATTAGAAGCAGCTTGCGTTACACTAACAGTGTAACACAAACCGCCGGGGACTCTTTTCATGCTGCCCCCTGCAAAGTGCTGCCCTAGTCCTGGGCCTTGTTGGCCTAGGCCAGGATACATTGTTGCCTCTAGCTCTCCCACGTTCTCTACTTGGTGACTAATCCCATTTGCCTCTCTCAGTGTTATATATCCCTCTGCCTCGCTTAGTGCTACTTAGTTTCTTGGTGCTTAATATCTCTTTGTCTTTTTTTTTTTACTATAGATCCCTCTGCCTATTTTGGTGCTCCAGATCCCTCTCTTCTCTTAGTGCTACGTGTTATTTTGGTTCCCAAGATCCTTTTGCCTTTTTTGGTCGGTAAGATTTATTGTGTCTATCTTGGTGGCACAGATCCCTCTGCAAATTTAGTGGTCCAGATCCCTCTACATCTATTGGTGCACCAGATCCCTCTACCATTCTTAGCACTCTAGATCTTTTCCACTTTTCATGCTTCACTTCCCCCTGCCTCACTTGGTGCTGCAGATTCCTCTGACCCTTTTGGTTTCCTGGACCCCTCTGCCTCTCTTGGTTCTCTACTTCCCTCATGGTGGCCGGTTCCCTTTGCCTCTCATGATGCTCCAGATCCCTCTGTCTCTTTTGTTCTCCTAGATCCCTCTACTCATCTTGGTGGCCCCAATCCCTTTGCTTCTTTTGATGCACCAGGTCCATTGACCCAGTGCTACAGATCTTTTTGCTTACTTGGTGCTGCAGATCCTTCTGCCTCTCCTGGTGTCTCAGGTCCCTCTGTCCCATTGATTTATGAGATCCCTTTACCACTCCTTGTTCCCCAAATCTCTTTGCCCAGTGGCGGATTTAGATCTTGGGGGCCTGGGGCATTTCAAGTTCGGAGGCCCATCAACATAGAAATTCAATTATGACAAATAATTTGAACTGAAATTAATGATAAACCACCATGGAAGATTACCAGGATAGGTGGATAAAATAGATGATTTGTTTTAGTCCTTTAATTGCATGCTCTGTAAGAATCTTCTGTCCTTTTTACAAATATTTTACTGATCATGCTATTATCTTTCTCATGAACAATATATAAACTCCCATTGTGGCTTTGTCACATATTAGAAATGAGAAAAGAATACAATATGGATTCCAGCATGAGATCCCAGCAAGGCTGCAGATTCGCTGGATTTCCCCTCTAATGCCTTGTACACACGGTTGTACTTTTGACCGTGCAAATGTCCGCCATGAGTCCGTCAGGCGTCCGACGGAAAGAAAGAAAACAGGTTCTCTATCTAAGGTCTGTCGGACTTTCCTAGAAAAAAAGCCAGTCTGACTTTTTTTCTCTGAAAATCAGGCCGTGTGTACAAGGCATAAGTGACATAAGAAAATATGCAGCTGCTTGGCTTGGCTTAGAGAGCAGGGATCCAGTTGGAAGTTATGGGGGCAGTCCGGCTCTTATCTGCTCCTTGTAACACTGGAAGTATGAAAACAGTTTGGTATTTGGGAGGATGCTGTCAATAGACTGGAGTGTGCAGATCATCAAAGACTGTAAACCAATGCCAAACTAGAATGTCTTATGTAAATAACATGTTTACAGTGAAGCAGTCATTGTAATGACGCAAGGCAGAAGTCAACACTAATTCATTTATACACCGCAGATGATCACAATCTGCAAATAATGTTATTCATTTTTCTGAAGAAAACACATTTTTATTATGTTTGGATAGAGTAATGCCGCGTACACACAATCACAATTTTTAAAAATGTAATTTAAAATGATGGTGTGTGGGCAAAATGTCATTTTATGTCTTCTGAAAAACGACAAAAAAAAAATTCCAACATGCTTGAATTTGTTATGTCATTTTTTAAAATGTCATTTTTTGTGTCATAAAAAATCATCTGTGTGGGCAAAAATTACGTTTTAAACCCGCACATGCCCAGAAGCAAGTTAGGTGAAGGGAGGTAAAACTACCATTCATAATGGAGTAAGCACATTCATCACGCTGTAACAGACAAAAAAGCAGGAATCGTCTTTTACTAACAAGTAACCAGCTAAAAGCAGCCTCAAGGCAAATAGAACTTCCCCTTTAGAGTGCCGTCGTTTTGTTCATCATTTTCCAAAAATTATGGTGTGTAGGCAACATCATTTTTAATGATGAAGTTGGAAAAATGTCTTTTTTTTTCATGAAGAAAAATAAAAAAATTTTCATCACAAAAAGTGATCGTGTGTACGTGGCATAAGAAACGGTATATGTTACCCCGACATGTCATATTCCTGATATGTGTCTGTTGTTCCATGTACTTAAATCAGAACTCCACTACTTCCCCCAACTCTACCCCTCGTTCCATCCTCTGTAGATATTGCATTGTTTGTTTCTTTTTTCTTTTACCTTTTTTAAGTAAAACTGTCTGGCCCCACCCCCCCATGCCTGTCAGTTGCCCGTCTATGCCTTCCCTGGTTATGCACGTCACATATTCCAGGAGGTATAGGTGGCCCTACTGGTGCGTCTTTGGGGGGGTCTGCCCGCTGAACCAAAAATAGCCGACGGGCCTCTCGATGATGTTAGAAAAAACATGGTGTGTGGGACAGAGCTGTGGCCGGCTCAGCGTGACATTACTGGATTCGCTTGATGGGTGAGTATCTGTAATTTGTGAAGTAGAATATGAACAGCAAAGTCCATTTAGCCAGTTTATTTGCACTAAATAAAAGTGTTGGCTCTTAACCGCTTCAATACCAGGCTTTTATACCACCTCCATACTGGGCCTATTCTGACACTTCTCTCCTACAAAGCAACGCTTTATTTATTTTTTACAGGTTACAGTTTAGATTTACAGAGGAGATCTAGTGCTAGATTCGTTGCTGGCACTCTAACGCACGCGGCGATACCTCACTTATGTGGTTTAAACGGCGTGTACATATGTCGGCGGGACTTGCGTGTGCGTTCGCTTCTGCACGCGAGCTATCGGGGACAGGGGCGTTTTAATTTTTTTTTTTATCTTTTATTTATTTTTTTGACTTATTTTTTATTAATTTTTACACTTTTTTTCATTTTTTTTTTTACACTTTTATTCCTATTACAAGGAATGTAAACATCCCTTGTAATAGGAAATGTGTGTGACAGGTCCTCTTTATGGAGAGCTGTGGGGTCAATAAGACCTCACATCTCTCCTCCAGGCTGGAAACCATGAGATCGGTGAAAAAAAATTCACCGATCTCATGAATGGGGGCTTACAGCCGCAATCGCGGCTTTGTTTACTTACGGGGACCCGGGCGTGACGTCATCACATCGCGCCCGGGTCCTCCGACGGTCATAGAGATGACTGGTGACCATCTGGTCACCAGTCATCTCTATGCTTCCTGCCGCCGCCGACGATTCGTTCTCCGGGCCCCCGAAGGCACAGGTAAGCCCGGAGAAGCACCGGATGGCGGCGGGAGGGGGGGATTTCCCCTCCCGCGGCCTGTAAGAACGATCAAGCGGCGGAAACCGCCGCTATGATCGTTCTTACATTGTGCAGAATCGTCGGCTGAAGAAGAGGATATCTGGATGATGCCTCTGGCTGCAGGCATCATCCAGATATTCGCCTGCAATGCCCAGGCCGTCAATTGACGGCCACTTAGGATGGTAAATCCCATCCCAGGCCGTCAATTTTCTATGGCTGGGTATTGAAGTGGTTAAAGGAGTTGTAAAGGAAAACATTTTTTTGCCTAAAATTAATGTCTGCAGGGTAGACAGACAGAATAGTGTAATGATTCTGTTAAAAAAACAAGTACATACCTATTAAATTCCTTCATCTATATCACCTCCGGCGTTCTAGTTTCTGTTCTCTCATTCACTTCCTGGTTTGCGCCGCTCGTTCATGTAAGAACTACATTTCCCAGTATGAATTGTGGCATGGCCAGTAATTCACACCTCCTTGAAGTCTCTAACACGTAGAGATGTAGTTCCCAGGAGGGGGCGAGCACGTCACTGACCACTGCAGTAAAGTCTCCCTTAACGGTGGTGAGTAACAATCAGACAAGCAGGAAGTGAACAGAACAGAGAAGAAATAGAGCAACTTCTGAGCACAAACAAACAATGAGGAAGTGAAAAGAAGAATGTCTGCAGGTAAAGGATGCCTATTATGAAGAAAAAAAATCCTTTACAATCCCTTTAACTTCTGGCAAAAGGAAAACTCTGAACTATTTTAATAAGTATCATAAAAAGATTTTTTTTTTTTTCAGATTTTAGAAAACCCCTGCTAAAATTTATTTACCCAGGGTCAATGGGAAATATTGCCCTTACATTGGTTTTCAGTGGGAAGCATGCCCTTTTACATCAGTGGCCAGAATGCCTTATGGACAGCCAGGGCCGCCATCAGGAATGATGGGGCCCCTTACACAGCTTCAGGCATGCGAATATTGAGGAGCGGGGGGGGGGCCTTTACAAAAAAAGAAGAAATAAAGAAAAATATATATAAAAAAAGGGGGTAGCCATCCGCGGCCCTGGGGACCTCTGGGCCCTTTAATAAAAAGAAAAAAAGAGAGAAAAAATGTGTATATATATATATATATATATATATATATATTTTTTTTTTATAAAAAATAAATAAAAAAGAGGGGGTTGCCATCTTTTTTTTTTAGGGGGTTCCCATCCGGGCCCCTGGGGACCCCCGGGCCCCTTACAGGTGTAATGCCTGTACCCCCCTGACAGCTATAAAGATCATTGAGTTCATGCTGCTGGTTTTGCAAGGTGGTATTGAGCCCAAAGACTATACAGCCACCATCAAATGGGAGGCCAATCAGCCACAGCTCAAGGAACAGCTCAAGGTACCCCGAGCAACCTCTGGAAAACCATAGAGTTCCACTGAACCCTTGTCAAGTGCAACAACTCGCCTTGCCAAACTCGATACTTGTTCAGACGTGGAATTCATTTTATGAATTGTGGAACTAATTACAATCACTGTAAATTACACATACAAATACATTTTTGGGCTCTGAATTTTTTTCCCAGTTTCTGAAAAGCTCCAGCTCCATGGAGCAGCAGGGAAATTGTGACCATACTATAAGCCTTCTGTAATTTGTGAATAGAGTATGAACAGCAAAGTCCATTTAGCCAGTCTATTTGCATTAAAATAAAGTGTTGGCTCTTGACTTTTGGCAAAAAGAAAAACTATAAACTATAAACTGTTTTAATTAGTATCATTAAAAAAAAATGCTCATTACACAGCCACATTTCTTAATTTAATGGTGGTGAAAGAATTTTGCAACACACATATTCCAGTTCCTTCGGTTGGCCAACAAATCTACTATTATCTCTTTAAAATTATTATACCAATAAACATAAGCTTGAAGAAAGTGAGTGAAAGGAACTTGTCTGTCTCCAGCTGTGCTCGGTCCAGCCCAGGCTGAGCTGTGCATTGGTGGGAGGTAAAACTGCTGCTGCGTTTATAATTGTAACATTCTGTGGAATGCAAGAGTTGAAAAAAGTTGGCTGTAGACTAAACACTAATAACCATTTAATGGAAATTATACCAAGATATATTGAACGGCTAGGTGGATGGCTGTGTTTACAGACAAACATTATATATGGTATACCCTCTTCTAAAAATTCATATAGATAGTAGGATTCACCAAATGTTATAACCATATAAATGCACATTATTCAATATCTCCAAGGTGTCAGGAAGACATAGGTGGACACACCAGGCCTACACAGATAGAAAAAATGGCCCCTAGAGTATGCAGCAACCAGGGCCGGTAAAACGGGTGGGCAGAAGGAGCGGCTGCCCTGGACGCAGTGTGCATTGTAGAAATGGGGACGCCGGTAGTTCCTTCTAATATAAGGCTGACAGGAGTAGTGACAGCGGCACCACTGCTTCTGCCAGCCCAGTGCTTGAAGCAACAAGGAAAGAGTCGAAAGGAGGTCCAGGCTGTGCTCTCTATCCCCCTCCTTCTCATTAGCTCACACATTATGAAGGGGGAGGGGGGGGCGCAATTTGCCAATTTTGCCCTGGGCACTGGGTCATCTTGTCCTGGCACTGGCAGCAACATGTAGAGCAAATTAAAGTGAAAAAAAAGTTCTGCAGCCATGTTTCCCCTTCATCCGGGTTCCACTATTCTCTTCTTCAGCCGTTGGACAACCACTAATGATGCAGGAGTTACTTTATTTATTCATATACACCCAACTCTATTCTTAGCATGCAGAGAATGGCTGGAATGTACACTGCTTGGTGAATGCACTGTACCATTTACATTGAGAATTAATAATATTAATATACAGGATTTATATAGCGCCAATATTTTGCGCAGCTCTTGGCAGTATAAAGGGGGACAGTACAATTACAATACAGTTTACTACAGAAGGAAGAGGAGGGCCCTGCTCATGGAGCTTACAATCTAAAAGGGAGGGAGAGGTGCTACAAAAGATAATAGATGCAGGGGATGAGCTAATGGAGGTGGCCAAAGAACAGTTTTCTAGGTGGAGGTGGGGAAGGCTTCCCTGAATTAATACGTTTTCTAGGATCGCCTAAAGCCGGACAGGGTAGGAGCTAACCAGACACACTAGGTTAGGAAGTTCCAGAGGATGGAAGAGGTTCTAATGAAGTCCTGAGGTTGGTGATGTAGCTGGGGCATTGTTATGGATGTCTTTATATGTTGTGATTAGTATATAGAATTTTATATATTGAGCTAGTGGAAGCCAGTGAAGGGATTGGCAGAGAAAGGCAGCACCCACAGATCGGTTAGTAAGGTGTACAAATCGAGCAGCAGCAGTCATGATAGACTGAAGGGGAAGTAGTGTAAAAGTAGGCCAGCAAGAACGGAGTTGCAGTAGTCAAGGCAGGAGATACCCGAGGCATGGATAAGTTGTTTTGTTGGGTTATTAGTTAGGAATGGGCAAATTCTGAAAATGTTACGGGGGTTAAGGTGGCAATATTTAGCCAGTGATTGAATGTGGGTCTCAAAGGAGAGGTCAGAGTCTAGGATTACACCTACCACCCTGACATGTGGCGAGGGTCCAAAGATTGTGGACCTATTCTGCCCCACCAAACAACTGTACTTCTATTTTCTCCATCAGCCCATCCCCCACGGTTTTTACCTTTTGTATCACTTGACCCTCCCTCCTAGATTGTAAGCAGGGCCCTCTGATTCCTCCCGTAAATTAATTGTATTGTAATTGTACTGTCTGCCCATATTGTAAAGTGCTGTGCAAACTCTTGGTGCATTATACATCTTGTATAATAATAGTGTTGTACACCCCACACAGGAGCTGCAAGTAGAATAGGATCCTCCACCCTGCACAGCCAGGCACACTGAATTTCCACAGGCACACTTGAGACAGTAAACAGTCCAGCAACTTTGTGTTTGTGTTTTATTTAGGGGTTAATAAACTTGGATGGGGATATGATGATTATGGGATGCCCACTTGACTGGAACAAACTTCTTCAGGGACACTTCAGGTATACACACAGTCTATGTACACTTCTTTCCTTCCTCCTGCACAGTCTTGATTGCAGATCCATTGTGCTGTCACCTTAAGCCCCGTACACACGGCAGAGAAACTCGACGGGCGGAACACATCGTTCCGCCCGTCGAGGTTCTCTGCCGGCCGTCAGAATCTGCGACCCGCCCGTCGGGAATGGCAACCAGCTCTCTATTTGCTCAAAGGGGTTTCCTGACGGGCGGGGCGAGCAGAGAGCGTACACACGGCCGAGGTTCTCGCTGGAATGCAGCTCCCAGCGAGGTTCTCGCTGGTTTCTGGCGAGAACCTCGGCCGTGTATACGGGGCCTTAGGGAAAGTCTTTAGCAAAGGCCCTTTTCAGGCAGGGACCGCCGGCCCCTACATTTAAGAACAATGGGGTGACACCACTAGCACTTTCACTGCATTTCCTCCTATGGTCACTGGTCACTGGTCCCAGTACCACCTCTTCAGGCTCTGCCAGCCCGCCTGGCTTCAGCAGCACCTTTTACTAGCCTTCCTGGCTACATCCCACAGTGCTCCATCTTGCATAAGAAGTATCAGCATCAGACACTGGTGAAACCCTGTCCTCCACTCTCCCCCTGCCTAGAATTACCCTCCAAACAAATCAACCCTAACCCTCTTGTTCCCAACCCCCCCAAAAAAACCTGCCTAGTGCAACAACAAAAATGTGGTGTAAAACCTCCAATGGAAGCTGGTGTAAACTTCCCCCAAGACCCCTACCCCCTGCTAATCCACCTGCACGAAAAACAAAATGCAAACTGACTGTGCCCTGAAGAGCCAGCACCCCACCTTAAAAACATGATGGGTGAATTGAGTGCTGGATTCTACAGCTGAATCCGAGCCAGACTGATAGAACTTTAAAACCTCAGTGTGTTTATCGTCCTTTTTTTTTTGAGAGAGAGAGAGAGTTGAATATTTGATTACACCCTCCTTATATAGGTATTGGCTTCTACTTAGCAGGGTTTCCAGGACCATTTCTCTCTTTTTGTAGGAATTGAATGTAGCAGTGAGAGTAGAAAATACTGTGTTCTGCACTATGTTGCAGGGAACTGCTGCTCTTTGTGTGGAAGCAGCAGTCTCTCTGCAGCAGCCCGACATCCCTCAATGAATTATAGCTAGAGGCCAGTAATCAGCAAAGCTCACACTCCCTAACTTGTTGGACTCTAGTTGTGACTAAGGGTGATAGTGTAGCTTTGTGCAGGACATAGGATTTTTTTTTTCTCACTGGGGCTGCTTTGAAACGAAAAAGTAACAACAAAGCACCGTGAACCTACATATTAACCACTTCCTTACTGGGCACATATACCCCCTTCCTGACCAGGTGAAATTTCAGCTTGCGGCACTGCGTCGCTTTAACTGACAATTGCGCGGTCGTGCGATATGGCTCCCAAACAAAATTGGTGACCTTTTTTCCCCACAAATAGAGCTTTCTTTTGGTGGTATTTGGTCACCTCTGCGGTTTTTATTTTTTGCGCTATAAACAAAAAAGTACGACAATTTTGAAAAAAAATACAATATTTTTTACTTGTTGCTATAAAAAATAGCCCAATTAAAAAAAAAAAAATTCAGTTTAGGGTGATACGTATTCTTCTACATATTTTTGGAAAAAAAAAAAAAATCGCAATAAGCGACTGGTTTGCGCAAAAGTTATAGCGCCTACAAAATAAGGGACAGAATTATTATTTTTTATTATTAATTTTTTTACTAGAAATGGCGGCGATCTGCGATTTTTATTGCGACTGCGACATTATGGCAGACACATCGGACACTTTTGACACATTTTTGGGACCATTCACATTTATACTGCAATCAGTGCTATAAATATGCACTAATTACTGTATAAATGTGACTGGCAGGGAAGGGGTTAACACTAGGGGGGTGAGGAAGGGGTTAATGTGTATCCTGCATTGTGTTCTAACTGTGGGGGGTGGGGGGGTGACTGGGGGGTGACCGATCGGTGTCCCTATGTACAAGGAACACAGATCGGTCTGCTCTCTCCAGTGACAGGACGCTGTCATTGTGAGAGCCGGCAATGAGAGATGATCTCATATGTTTACATATGAGATCATCTCTCATTCGCCGCACAGATCGCATCGCAAACGGCCACTCTGATTGGCCGTTCGCGGCGATCTGTGATTGGCTCTGTCCAAGGGACACAGCCAGTACACAAGTTCCCCGCTGCGCGCTCTGGAGCGCGCGCTGGGAACAAAGAAAGGGGCTGCCGTGAAAACACGGCGGCCCGGAGATTTAGAACCACCCTGCGGCCGCATATAGTCGTACGGCCGTAGGTAAGTGGTTAAATTCATATAAAGTATTTTTCCTTAAACTTCAATTGGGATTTAATACAGTTTGAAAGAGCATTCTCCACAAAACAGATGGAGCAAATGTCTCCCTGCTGTGTAAACTATACAAGTAACATGTGGTTGCAGTTAGCTTGTTTGATCTAACATTGCTCCAATGATGCTACAAGCTGCGTGTGTGCTTTACATCACAGGAGGCAGCCATGTACTGGCCATCGGGACTACCGGGAGTTTCTCTGTGGGCCGATGGCTTAGTGAGCTGGTTTCAGTGAAAACGGAGGTAAAGTGGGCGAGGACTTCCAATTCCTGTCCACCAATAAGCTAATCTCCCGCTGTGCAGCTGTTTAGAAAAAAAAACTTCTCCGGGCCCCTTGTGTTCAGTGTGGGCGGGGGCACAGAAAACGGACTATTTCATCACTTTTGGCTTTAGGCGTTTTAATCCATAGCACCACACTACACAGTTGAAGGCCGGCCTGTGCTATTTCAGTACACTGGAGCCGGTCAGAAGTGCTGCTGCGGATAAATCAATCCAAAGGAGAAAGTGATGAAATAGTCCGCTCTCAGTCCTCCCGCCCCCACTGAACACAGGGGGCCTGGATACATTTTTTTCTAAACAGCAAGTGGGAGTAGGGAGATTAGCTGATTGGTGGACAGGATTTGGGCAGTTCCCACCAGCTCAGTTTGCCCCCCAGTTTCCTCCAGCCCTAGTTATCCAGCTCTGTGGTGCCCAGGAGGAAGGGAGAGGACCAGATGTACCAACAGTGCACGGCTGGTCCCGGGCTCCCAGCTTCAGAGGAACCACCTGCAGGACAAGCACTGCACCTGGGACCTAGGTAGAAGAAGCTGTGCAGACCAGGTGCTGGGGGGACTAACATTGATGGGCACTTATGAGGCTGCACTGAAGGGCACAGATCAGGCTGCATTATTGGGCACTGGTGTGGCTGCATTAATGGGCACTGGTGTGGCTGCATTAATGGGCACTGGTGTGGCTGCTCTAATGGGCACTTATCAGGCTGCATTAATGGGCCCTGGTGTGGCTGCATTAACGGTCGTGTGTACGCGGCATCAGAGTTTTTTTTTTTGCTTAACACATTAAGCACATTAATGTTAAAATTTCCACCTAAGCTATTTGTTAGAATCTCAGCATACAACTTTTTCCATATCGTCCTGTTTCTGCAGGACGGAGTTAAGTTGGTGTTGCAGTCGTTTGGTGGTTACTTGTACGGGAGGCACTTCATCCTCCACATGGGTGATACGGTGCTCCATCTCCGACACTCTCTCACACAGTTCGTGAAAGTCCTGTCTCAGGAGGAACATATCAACATCCACTTCCTCAATTTTCATGGTGAGTGTTGTTTGGCAGAGGGTGATGGCCTCCAGCACCTTCGCCGTATCCCTGGTGTCAGGTTCTTCTTCTTCCAGGATTGGAGCGGCACCATCTTCTCCTGCCGGATCACGCTCCTCATGGTGATATTTATCGAGTTTCGAAATGGCGCCAGATGATCTTTTCAGCGTAGAGGATTCACGTGAGGGCAAGTTAGGGAAAGGATAGTCCCTAGATTCGGTATGGAGGATTCTTCTCAAGTGGAGCTCTCACTCTGCACATTCTACACAATGCAGCTCCAGACCATGCCCCTGCAGTTTACATCTTTCAATCCTACTGCCTAGTGCTCTCTCAGTGCTACTTCCCTGAACTTCCTGTCTTCACAGGAAAGAGTTAACAGTGGACAATGCAGTCTCCAGTCAGTCTGTTTTGGAGAAGGGAGATGGAGGAGCAGGGGAGAACCTTTAAATTCTAGGCTGTGTGTTTATATATATAAAAAGAAAATAGGCTTACTAGGAGGAGAGAAAAAAAAAAGCAGCCACCACATCTAATGGTGCGTACACACGACGTTCGGGTTCTAAAAAATTATGTTTTTAAGGGTCTAGAAAAAACAAAGTTTTTTTCAACCCGATCATTAAAACGGCCTTGCCTACACATGAACGTGAAAAAAAAAATGCTCTAGCAAAGTGCGGTGACGTACAACACGTACAGTGAAAGGGGAAATTCCATTCGGATGGCACCACCCTTTGGGCTGCTTTAGCTAATTCCGTGTTAGTAAAAGACGATTTGCGCTTTTCTGTCTGTTACAGCGTGATGAATGTGCTTACTCCATTCCGAGAGCTAGGTTTACCAGAACGAGCGCTCCCGTCTCATAACTTGCTTCTGAGCATGCGCGCGGGTTTTTCACGTCGTTTTAGCCCACACACGATCATTTTTTACAACCCGAAAAACGACATTGTTTAAAACGCCGTTAAAAAATGCAGCATGTCCGAAAAATTATATGAAGCCCACACACGATCATTAAATTTTTTTACAGTTTTTTTACAAGCTGAAAAATTATCGTGTGTACGCGGCATAAGGGTTTGTAAACTGCAATATAATATATCTTGCTTTCGGGTTTTAGCCCAGGTTCACACTGAGTGAAGCCGTGCAAGTTCAGCTGAACTCGCACGATTTCACTCCCGCTGGCAGTCCTGATTTCGGCCGTGATTTCAGAGACATCTGTGCGGGTTTCTGTCAATGTAAATCGCGTCCTGAAATTGCAAAAAGTAGTACAGGAACTACTTTTTGAAATCGGTGCAGCGCCGCAGATGCATTAGGACGCAAATCGCATCTTAAATCGTACCAGTGTGAACCGGGCCTAATACTGCGTTAGCTTCCTTACCTTGACTTATAATACATAAAAGGAGATGAAAAGAGCAATGTAGAGAATTCAGCCTTCAGCCCTTTATGCTGTGGATTTATGTTTGCAAACTGCATTAGCTAATTAAATCTGAGTTTACCAAGGTCAGATTAGAGAAGACAATTCTGATTGGTTGCATTGATTACTACACCTAGCGCACTGATCTTTACCTTGAGTCGATGTGCTGATTGCAGAAGACAGAACCTGCTGCTACCAATGAACTACAGTCTGTGTAGGATGAGTTTCCCTCTCCAGCATTTTCTGCAAGAAATTAAAAAGAAAAAAAAAATTTTGGATGACAAATGGAATGCACAAGAGAGCCATGGAAATTCTAGCAGAAAGGATGCTTAGCAGTTTGAGAATTGGTTTCTGGTTTGGCTTCTTTTCATAGTAATTCCTTTGACTCTTATCCATAAAATATTGAGATCAGGTGATACAGCTCTACTGGCCTTTCTTCTTTGAATGCCTCGATCCTCATGGCTTCAGGACAGCCTTGACCAATAATTCTTTAGGTAACATTAAAACCAGGATCACCAGAACTAATTGCCCATGCTGGTAAGCTTTAAAGCTCCCCTAAAGAAGTCACGTGGTGTGACGAGACGCGTAGGGATCGAGGAGCCTCAGAATCCACACGCCTGACGCAGAGAGATCAGAGATCCACCTGACGTCTGTTCTGTTTATGCCCTATTGGATCGTTTTAACTGTGAGTGCGACTTTTATGTTCATTAAACATGTTTTTTACCTGGCGGGATTGCACTATGGTCTGTCTTCTTTTCACCATGCACGCTGTTTGTGGCTCTCATTGCCCCGAGTGACCATCTGGCCCATCCATAGTAGAGTGAAAACCTGACCCAATCTCTGGACCAAGTACGAACTCGCTGTTCGTGGGAGATAGGCCCACCATCCATCACCTCCTGGTGAGTGGATGTATGTGTGATACATGCTGTCTGTATAGACGTTCCTTGCATTGTACTTTAACTCGCTTCCAATCTGCTTTATGTTTACTGCCGAGGAGGATTACTGTTGCTCGTCCTACTGAGGGACCATTCCCCCTCCTGGAGGTAGTGTTTTAGGCTATCCGTGCAATAGCCTTGAGGTGAGGAGCTAGGGATCACCTGAGGTGCCTATCGCCAACACCCTTTCCTGGCATCACCTTTTCCTGGCATCACAATTTCATCCTTGGACTTTCTTGGATATATATATGGGATTTTTTAAGAGAGACTTTAGTTTTGTTTATCTAGAGGCATTCTCTTTCTGGTCCTACAGCATTTTTTGGTTTAGCACTGTGTGTTAATTTTCTGTATTACATAGCCTTATTGGTCCTACACTGCACGTGTTAGTGCACTTTATTTGCAGTCACCTTCACTGTGATTTATTGTGTTTTATACTGTTTATCACATTATGTTGGTTATCATGTTGTTCTAGGTTCACCTTTTTCCCTATCACATCCATTCACTCAGCCACCTGGGTAATTTTCCTACCCCCCATACCTCACAGCGCAGACACCAACCCCCCCCCCCCCCACACACACAGCTCTGGACCCCCTACACAATACCCCCCCACACAGCTCTGGACCCCCTACACAATACCCCCCCACACAGCTCTGGACCCCCTACACAATACCCCCCCACACAGCTCTGGACCCCCTACACAATACCCCCCCACACAGCTCTGGACACCCTACACAATACCCTCCCCACACAGCTCTAGACCCCCCCTGCACAATACCCCCCCCCCCCGCCACACAGCTCTGGACCCCCTGCACATTACCCACCCCCTACAGCTCTGGACCCCTGCATGTTACCTACCTTACTTTGCACTTTCCTATTCACAAGATAATAAGTGGTTGCTAGGACCACTTAGCAACCAATCACCTGCTACTCCTCCGGAATTTCCTGTCCTCAGTTTAACGCTGCCTAAGGCCTCTTTCATGCTAGGCGGATCCGTCTCAGCGGAGTCTGCCAGCTCAGAGGGAGATCTCTCCTTGGATCTCCGCTGAGCCGGCAGATGACAAGACCCTCTCTGCTCACTGAGCGGGGAGGAGCTTGTACAGCGCCGATGTCAGTCTGTTAGTTTGGACAAGAGAGAGGGAGGAGCAGGGAAGAGCCTTTAAATACTAGGCTGTGTGTTTACATAAAAAAAATAAAAAAATAGGCTTACTAGGAGGAGAGAAAAAAAGAAAACAAATGCAGCCACCACATCTAAGAATTTATAAACTGCAATATAATACATCATGCTTTTGGGTTTAATACTGCTTTAGCTTCCTTACCTTCACTTACAATACATAATAAGATAAAAGGGGCAATATAGAGAGTCCGCCAGCTCAGCGGGAGATTTCTCCCTGGATCTCCGCTCCATCTCTTCTCTGCACTGAGTGGGGAGGAGCTTCTGCAGCGCTGATGACAGCGCCGATGTCTCCTATGGAGTGAAAATGTGGAACAGACTCCCTCCTGAGGTGGTTCTGGCCAGTGGCGGCTGGTGCTCAAATTTTTTGGGGGGGGCGCAAACGGAAAAAAAAACATTGCAGCCTCACTGTGCCCATCACATGCAGCCACTGTGCCATCAATTGTCACCACTGTGCCATGCCAAATGCCACCACTGTGCCATCAATTGTCACCACTGTGCCATGCAACACAGCAACTGTGCCATCAATTGTCACCACTGTGCCATGCCACTAAATGCAGCCACTGTGCCATCAATTGTCACCACTGTGCCATGCCATCAAACGCCACCACTTTGCCATCAATTGTCACCACTGTGCCATGCCATCAAATGCCACCACTGTGCCATCAATTGTCACCACTGTGCCATGCCATCAAACGCAGTCACTGTGCCATCAATTGTCACCACTGTGCCATGCCACCAAATGCAGTCACCGTGCCATCAATTGTCACCACTGTGCCATGCCATCAAACACAGCAACTGTGCCATCAATTGTCACCACTGTGCCATGCCATCAAACACAGCAACTGTGCCATCAATTGTCACCACTGTGCCATGCCACCAAATGCAGCCACTGTGCCATCAATTGTCACCACTGTGCCATGCAACACAGCAACTGTGCCATCAATTGTCACCACTGTGCCATGCAACACAGCCACTGTGTCATCAATTGTCACCACTGTGCCATGCCATCAAACGCCACCACTGTGCCATCAATTGTCACCACTGTGCCATGCAATCAAACGCCACCACTGTGCCATCAATTGTCACCACTGTGCCATGCCATCAAACGCCACCACTGTGCCATCAATTGTCACCACTGTGCCATGCCATCAAACAGCCACTGTGCCATCAATTGTCACCACTGTGCCATGCAACACAGCAACTGTGCCATCAATTGTCACCACTGTGCCATGCCACCAAATGCAGCCACTGTGCCATCAATTGTCACCACTGTGCCATGCCATCAAACGCCACCACTGTGCCATCAATTGTCACCACTCTGCCATGCCATCAAACGCCACCACTGTGCCATCAATTGTCACCACTGTGCCATGCCATGCAACACAGCAACTGTGCCATCAATTGTCACCACTGTGCCATGCCACCAAATGCAGCCACTGTGCCATCAATTGTCACCACTGTGCCATGCCATCAAACGCCACCACTGTGCCATCAATTGTCACCACTGTGCCATGTCATCAAACGCCACCACTGTGCCATCAATTGTCACCACTGTGCCATGCCATCAAACACAGCCACTGTGCCATCAATTGTCACCACTGTGCCATGCCATCAAATGCAGTCACTGTGCCATCAATTGTCACCACTGTGCCATGCCACCAAATGCAGCCACTGTGCCATCAATTGTCACCACTGTGCCATGCCATCAAACACAGCAACTGTGCCATCAATTGTCACCACTGTGCCATGCCATCAAACACAGCAACTGTGCCATCAGTTGTCACCACTGTGCCATGCCACCAAAAGCAGCCACTGGGGGGCGTGTCCTAGCTATGGAGGAGTGAAGACGTGCGTCTCCTCAGCTCCGCTCCACCGCAGCACCGCATCGCAGCTAAGGGGGAGAATCTTACCCCATCCAGCGCCCACGATGTCCCAGAGGAACCGCTCCACCTCCCAGCCGCCACGGACCGACCGAACCAGACAAGGACAGCTTGATTTCTTTGCAGGGAGCAGCACCCGCGGCCGAGAGGCCCCAAAGATGACACCGACCACGAAGGCCCAGAAAACTCCAAAGACCGCCCAGGCCACCCGGTCACAGATGCTGGAGGAATCCCCTGCTTCATCCCCAAGGTCGGTGAGTGACTCTCTGCCCCCGGCCTCCCCTGGCTCCCCAGTGCCCAGGGAAGGAGATCAGGCAGCGCCAGACCCCCTAGAGGACATGGACATCAGGCGCCATATTTGGTCCCTCCCCACCAAAGCTGACCTAGAGCGCTTTGCAGACAGGGTAGAGAAGGCCCTGAAAGAGGACATAGCCCAGCTTAAAACTGACACTGCACACCTGGGGGGGAGGATGGAGTCCCTAGAACACAGGTTTGAGGAGGCCCTCCCTGTTATATCACAGCTCCAGGACAAATGTGCTACACAGGACCTGCAGATTGAGGCCTTGCTTTGCCAGTTGGATGACATGGAGAACCGTAGCCGCAGGGCCAATATTAGGGTCCGCGGCCTACCTGAAGCTACAGGGGCAAGAGATATTATCCCTACCCTAGAAGGAGTGTTTAAGGAAATACTGGGGCTACCGGCGACGGCCACTATTGAGATAGACCGAGCACACAGGGCCCTAAAACCCCCCTCCCAAGACGTGAACAACCCCAGAGATGTCATTTGCAAGTTACACAAGTACACTCTTAAAGACCGCATCATGCACAAGATGCGTGGGAAACCCTTTTTTGAGTTTGATGGTGCGCGTCTGGCCTTTTACCAGGACATTTCTAGACGCACTCTCATGCAGCGTAGAGCACTTCGCCCCCTGCTGACGGCTGTTCAAGATGCAGGCTTGACATACCGCTGGGGGTTCCCCTTCTACCTCCAAGTTACTAAAAACGGCAGGACTGTAACGCTTCGCACTAAGGATGACCTCCCGAACTTCCTGTCCTCCCTGGACCTGGACCCAGTAGACTTTCCTGATTGGAGGGGTTCGCCTGACTTTCCCACACCGCGGCTACCGCAGTCTCAACCGTGGCAATCATTCACTCGCAAAAATCGCAGACGAGATCGTGGACGCCGCACTGCTGAGCCCACGGACGACCAGGCCCTATAGGAGGCTGACAACCCTGTAACTCTACGCTGATACCACTCACTATGTTGCTTCCCTGTTTGTGGAGCCCTGACTCTCCCATGCTACTCCATTGAAGCTGCACTAGCCCTGACTCTCTCTCATGCAACCAGCCGCCTGATTTGACTGTTTTTCTTCTTCATCAATGAACACTGTGAGAGACCATCCCTACCCGCAGAACTGGCAGTGGCTGCTGGAGTTGACTTTCAATGCTTTAATGCCCACGAACTGGTCCCCCCCCGACTGGGGACCCCTATGCTCTCCCTCTTCCATCGCACCACGTTAGAAGCGGTGGACGGGGCTGGGAGCCTTCCTGCCTCTTCCCCATGCTGGCCCACGAACCCCCAGTAGGCCACCCTTTAGGGGTTGACGATCCCGGCCGGGATCGCGGGCTGAGGCTCAAGACCCCCCCCCATATAGGGGACGGGGCCTTGGGCGCGGCCCTTAGATGTTGTTTAAAGTATGTTGGCTTCGGCCTAGTTGTTTTACTTGAACTGTATTGCCTAATTGTCTCATGTGTCTTTTTCTCTCCCCCTCTCCGTTCCCTTCTTCTCTCTCTGCCCTCGCCCTTCTTCTCAATCTCCGTCCAGCTGAGCCTTATTGTCTGGTCACCCACGCCGAGCACGCCACTGATTCGCAGATCCCGTCCATCTCCAGTCTCCCTATAGCCACGCTTCAGGTAAGCACATACAATGTCAGGGGGCTTTGCTCCCCCCACAAGCGTAGTAAATTGTGGTGGGAGCTAAAGCGACTAAAAACACAGGTGCTTTTCCTCCAAGAAACCCATTTCACGTCCCAGTCCCTCCCTAAACTACCCACCCACCTCTTTAACCAGTGGTTTCTCAGCAACTCCCCGACACCTAAATCTAGGGGGACGGCAATCGCCATACACAAATCCTGCCCTTTTCAACCCTCCAGCCATGAGATAGACCCCCGAGGTAGGTATGTGTTCTTTAAAGGTAGTATTGCTGGCCAGACGTATACATTCGCAACGATCTACGCCCCGAACACAGACCAGCTCACTTTCATTGACTCCACCCTAGACCGACTGACGGACTTTAGAGAAGGCCTTCTGATTCTGGGAGGCGACTTTAATGTCAGCCCTGACCCTTTACTCGACACTTCCCATGCTAGATCCCCGCACTCATATGCTTTCCTCAAACACTTCCGCAAGACGTTTCAGTCCCACCTCCTCGTAGACTGCTGGAGGACGCTGCACCCCACAGATCGTGATTTTAGCTACTACTCCAAGGTACACAATGTCTATACCCGCATAGACCACCTGTATGTGGACCTTGCAACCCTAGACCTCCTCCGGACTGCAACCATTGGCAACATTTCCATTTCGGATCACGCCCCGGTCACGATTGCTCTCGACCTACCGTCGGGCACGCATAGGGCCTGGACGTGGAGGTTGAATGAAAATCTATTAGATGACCCAGCGGTGGTGAAGGAGGTGTCGGACACGTTGTCTCATTATTTTGCCGAAAACTCAGTTGGGGGCATGGAGGACGGCCTGATTTGGGAGGCCCATAAGGCGGTGGTTCGAGGGGAACTGATATCCCAAGGTGCTAGGCTTAAGCGTGAACGCAGGGCAGACTTTCTTAGGGTGCACACCGCCCTGGGGAAGGCTGAGCTGCAACACAAGGCGACCGGGACCCCTGAGGCACTAAAGGAACTAACAGAGTTGCGAGAGCTGTTCTTACGCTTGTTAGACCGCCAGGCCCGTAAGCAATTCCGTTATATGTCCCACAAGTTCTATGAACACGGAAACAAATGCGGGAGGATGCTTGCACGCGCCCTCCGCAAACAGCACGCCCTTTCACACATTCATAAACTGCGTTCCCCCTCGGGAGACCTGATGGTCCACTCCTCTAAGATAGCTGCGGGGTTTAGAGACTACTATGCCGACCTCTATAATCTGAATTCTGACCTCCCTCCTACTGCGCAAGAGGATAGACAGCGGGCGATCCGTGACTACCTTGAGGCAGCTGGCCTACCCCCCCTCACAGCTGACCAATCCCTGGAGATGGAGTCACCGATCACTGCCACTGAGCTCAGGGACACGGTTGAGGCCTTGCCTAACGAGAAGAGCCCTGGCCCCGACGGGTTTACTAAGACATATTACAAGACTTTCCTCTCCCTTTTGGCGACCCCCATGTGCAAATATTTTAACTCTCTTGCGACCGGCGGGAAACTCCACCCAGAAGCCTTGCTAGCTCACATCACTGTGATCCCTAAAGAGGGTAAGGATCCCACGGCTCCCCAGAGCTATCGCCCCATTTCCCTTCTCAACTTGGACGTGAAGCTTTTGGCAAAAATCTTAGCAAATAGACTCAAACACTTACTGCCCTCGATTGTGCACCCAGACCAGACGGGCTTCATAGTGGGTAGGGAAGCCAGGGATAATTCCCTTAGAGCCGTCCAACTCATTCACTGGGCCCGCACTAGCCCGAACCCCCCATCTTACATTATCCTCTCAACAGACGCAGAAAAGGCCTTCGATCGCGTAGACTGGCCATATATGACGGAGGTACTGCGATCGATCGGCTTAGGCCCGAGAATGCTGGCGTCAATCCTGGCCCTATATTCTTCTCCCTGCGCTCAGGTCAAAGTAAACGGAACCCTCTCCCCTAGGTTCCCCATCCGGAATGGCACGCGACAGGGCTGCCCCCTGTCGCCCCTCCTGTTCGCCCTAGTTCTGGAGCCCCTGCTCCGAACTGTGCGAGACAATCCGGATATCACAGGCTTGAGGGTTGGAGATACAGAACACAAGCTCTCGGCATATGCCGATGATGTCCTCTTCCACCTCTCACAACCATTGATATCGCTGCCCAACCTGATGAAAGAGCTTAGACTCTTCGGATCCCTGTCCAACTTTAAAATTAATTTAACGAAATCGGAGATTCTTCCCATTTGCCTCCCCGCCCGTGTGGCCGCTGGTCTCCAGGCCTCCTTCCCCTTTACCTGGTCCAAGTCGTCCCTACGTTATCTAGGAATACAACTCACTGACAGGTTTGACACCCTTTACACTGCGAATTACACCCCATTACTAACCGCAGTTAAAAACGACCTTTTGCACTGGACTCGTTCAGCTTTCACATGGCTCGGTCGGGTGAACATCATAAAAATGACTGTCCTCCCACGCATACTATTCTACCTACAAATGCTTCCGATACCCCTGCCCAAATTATTTTTTGACCGTCTCTCCAGCATGATGTCCGCTTTCATCTGGAATGCGCGTAAACCTAGAATTGCCCTGAGGGTGCTGCGCCGCCCGAAGAGTAGAGGGGGCTTAGGGGTCCCGGACATTAAACAATACTACCGCGCAATAGCTTTACAGAGGATTCTCAACTGGCGCTTCCATACACACTCAAAACTCTGGGTGCCCTTGGAGAAGAGCCTAGCGGGTAGGAACTTGTCCTATGCACCTTGGCTGTCGCGGGAACACAGGGGGCTGTCTGATACGACTTCCCCTCTGACATCCCATGTGTTGTCGGTTTGGGACAAAGCCAATGCTGAACTCAACTTGGCCCCCCCTGTGTCTCCGCTGGCCCCCCTGGGTGGTTTCCTCTGGTTCCCCCCGGGGGAGAAAATGACGTTTTTCGAGTCCTGGGTTGATGATGCTAACGCTAGTTGTGGAAAACTCATGAAAAATGGTAGACTCTTAAATTATGAAGCTCTTCCAGTAGGTCGACAGGGCTCGCGCATGAAATTCTGGAAATATAGGCAAATACACCACTTCTTTGAGAAGCATGGCCGTATGATTAGAGACCCCTCGTCCCTTACCCCGTTCGAAAGCTTGTTCACGGACGATGCCCCTACCCCCCACCTAGTGTCAGAACTCTACCGACTCCTTGGCTCAGCATCGCCCCAACCTAAACCCGCTTATGTCAGACGATGGGAAACTGACTTGGGGACGATGTTTACTGACACACAACTAGCTCATCTGTACCACCTAACTCACTCGTCCTCTATTGATTCCAGGACGCAGGAAACTAATTTCAAAATTTTATCCCGTTGGTATAGGGTCCCTGCAGACCTGGCCCAAATCTATCCCTCTGCGTCCGCGCTGTGCTGGCGCGGCTGCGGACACAGGGGAACACTTGCACACATTTGGTGGGACTGTCCCCTAATTAAACCCTTCTGGGAGGACATAGGATGCCAAATTAAGATAGTGACTGGGCTTGAGGTTCCTCTCTCCCCGCTGCATTTCCTGCTGCATGTACCCCTGATCCCCCTCCGACACTATAAGAAAAATGTGCTGCCTCACCTGCTTAACGCAGCCAGGCGCTTACTCCCGCTCCACTGGAAAACAGCCAGAATTCCTACTCGGGAGGAGTGGATCAGCGGGGTGAATGCGGTTAGGGAAGCGGAGGACTGGAGAGCGACCTGCCACGACACTAGAGACCAGTTCCATAGCACTTGGACGCCCTGGTCGGACTATGCCTCAGACACTTCCTTTGTCCCGTCCAGTTTAGACATAGCCTTACTGGAGCTGTCAGACCCATCCCTTAGGACCCGCAGGCTAAGGGACGCCTAGAAGACAACATAATTTCCCTGTTGCTGGCTATATGTATGGATCAAAACCCATGATTGACCTGGACTTGGCGTGCAATGATAGGCGTGGAGAACCGCTCAACTCCCTATTGGATCACAGGTACACCTGGACTCTCTCTGTCTACCTATCACCTCTTCCTTCTTTTTCTACCCTTCATCTTTGATCTTCTCTCCCTCTCTTCCCCCCCAATCCCATGTTTTATGTTACATTGTTACTACAGAAGCAGACCGGTGGCTCTAACGAGTGACTGGGGGTCGACATGGCAATGCAGAACCTCAGGGCGCACGAACCTGTCCCCAGCCTATGCGGGGACACCGGTGGTTTTGTGTGAAGGCCCTGACTGCCGCAATTGGGGCCCTGGGTTTACGGGCGGGAGCGGGAGTCGGTTTGCTGGAGGCCACGGTGCCCCCCCTCCGGCCTCGCCCGTGGACTGTGGACACCCCATGACTCAAGGCCTCTGGGGACGGTCTCTTGACCCGTCTCCGGACGGCGAGGCTGTCGGCAGACGGCCCTAAATGCTATATGTGTTGCCTGTGGCCTCACGACTGATAGCCATTGCATCGCCCACTAAGACCTGCTATTCCCGGGCTGAGGGCCCCTGGTTGGGGGCTGGATGCTCGCTGATAATGCATTGTTTGTTTGTTTATGTTTTTATACGTTCAACGGTTCCCTTTGGGGTTCTGATGCTTATGTGACCCTGCGTGGTCTAAGTTGGCCTTGCCTACATCACTGCTGTTGAACATGTCTTATATGTGTTGTGTGTTGAAATAGCAATAAACTTGATTATACAAAAAAGCAGCCACTGTGCCATCAAACGCCACCACTGTGCCATCAATTGTCACCACTGTGCCATGCCATCAAACGCCACCACAGTGCCATCAATTGTCACCACTGTGCCATGCCACCAAATGCAGCCACTGTGCCATCATTTGTCACCACTGTGCCATCAATTGTCACCACTGTGCCATGCAACACAGCAACTGTGCCATCAAACGCCACCACTGTGCCATCAATTGTCACCACTGTGCCATGCCATCAAACGCCACCACAGTGCCATCAATTGTCACCACTGTGCCATGCCATCAAACGCCACCACTGTGCCATCAATTGTCACCACTGTGCCATGCCATCAAACGCCACCACTGTGCCATCAATTGTCACCACTGTGCCATGCCATCAAATGCAGTCACTGTGCCATCAATTGTCACCATTGTGCCATGCCATCAAATGCAGTCACTGTGCCATGCCATCATATGGAGTCACTGTGCCATCAGTTGTCACCACTGTGCCATGCCATCATATGGAGTCACTGTGCCATCAGTTGTCACCACTGTGCCATGCCATCAAATGCAGTCACTGTGCCATCAATTGTCACCACTGTGCCATGCCATCAAATGCAGTCACTGTGCCATCAATTGTCACCACTGTGCCATGCCATCATATGGAGTCACTGTGTCATCAAGTCTCACCACTGTGCCCTTTAATTGTCACCACTGTGCCCCATGCCACTGTGCTCATTGTCGCCTCTGTGCCCTTTGTCACTACTGTGCCCCATGCTTCCACTGTGCCCCATGCTACCACTGTGCCCCATGATGCCCCTTTCCCTGTTAAAAAAAACACTTACCTGACGCTTCCATGTCCTCCCTCGATGTCTTCTGCCGCCGTGGAGAAGCTTCAGCCAATCAGGTTCCTGATAACCAGAATCCGGGAACCTGATTGGCTGAAACGGCTGTCAGTCTAATGCAAGGACCGCAGATTGCCTGCGCTCCGAGCATAGACTTCCGGGAGCCGGAGGGCGGTATTGGAAAAGCCTATCAGAGCCACTGGCTTTGATAGGCAGTTCCCCTCAGCCAACCAGCTGCCGCTATTCAGGTAACCGGCGCCCTATGTCCGGTTATAGGAATAGACCAGGCAGCTGGCAACAACACACGTTCAATGCATTGAAGTGTGTTATTTGCGAGAGGGAGTGGCGCTGCAGCGCTGCAGCGCCCTCTATAGACGGCCGCCAGAACTTCGGCTAAAATGTCAAAATGACATTTTAGCCGAATAAAGGTTCTTTAAGGCCCCCATTTTTTGTTTGTTTTTTGACTGCGGGAGGGGGGGCGGCGCCCGTGCGCCCATATGGGCGGGCCGCCACTGGTTCTGGCCAGCTCAGTAGATTGCTTTATGTACATAATATAATTGGGTACTAACATTTATAGGTAAAGTTGATCCAGGGTAAATCCGATTGCCTCTTGGGGGATCAGGAAGGAATTTTTTCCCCTGCTGTAGCAAATTGGATCATGCTCTGCTGGGGTTTTTTGCCTTCCTCTGGATCAACTGTGGGTATGGAGTTAGATGTATGGGATGGTACTATGTTTTTTTTATTTTGTTTGTTTATTTTTTTTGTGGTTGAACTGGATGGACTTGTGTCTTTCTTCAACCTGACTAAGGGCCAGATTCAGAAAGCCGTAATTTCAAATGTGCGCCGTCGCATCTTTGCGCCGGTTCACAAAGCGAGATACACCGAAAAACATGGCTTCAGCCGTCCGACGTAACTTGCCTACGCCGGCGTAACATAGGCGCATAGTTACGCTGGACGCATTCGGCGTTCCCATGTTAAATATGCAAATGAGTAAGATACGCCGATTCACAAATGTACGTACGCCCGACTCAGTAATCTACGCCGTTTACATAAGGCGTTTTTCCGGCGTAAAGATAAACCACCAAAAAGGTGGCGCATCCCATGCAAAGGTATGGACGTCAGAACAGCCGTCGTTTTTACGTCGTTCACGTAAGTCGTACATGAATGGGGCTGTGCATAAGTTGCGTTCACGTCATAGGCATTTATGCCGATGTATCTTACGGAGTTTATGCGACGTGATTCTGAGCATGCGCGCGCATGCCCAGTTCGACTGGCCATTCATTAGTATGGGGTCATGCTTAATTTAAATAGATGCCGCCCACCTCCTTCCTACTTTGAATTAGGCGGGCTAACGCTGGCAGATTTACGCTACGCCGCCACAACTTACGGAGCAAGTGCTTTGTGAATACAGCACTTGCCTCTCTAAGTTGCGGCAGCGTAGCGTATATTCTATATGCTACGCCCGCACAAAGATACGCTACGCTCCGCTACCTGAATATGGCCCTATCTATGTAACTATGTAACTATGTTCAGACCTGTTCTTCTTTGTTATTAGCAGTGCCGATGGTGGTCAGAGTTTGCTCCTCCCTCAACACAGAAGGTCTCCTGGAACCCTACCCTTCGTCATCTACTACTTTAGCAGTGCCTTGTGGGCAGCCATATCCTACTTACAATATTGTACTGTTTAAGCCAGGGGTGCCCAACCAGTGGCCCGGGACCTCCTGCTCTGGGATGGAATAGAATACTGTTATTAAATTTCAGTTTATTACTAAAATCAGTGTATATATGGGCATATCTGTTCTACAGTGGTTACTGGGCTGCTTTCAAACTACCGTATTTATCGGGGTAAAGCGCGCTCCCGCGTATAGCACGCACCACTAAAGTGGCCCCCATTCCTGTGGAAAAAAAGATTTTTATACTTACAGTTTTGGTGTCTTGCGCGGCATCCATCGGCGGTTTCGGGTGTCCTCTTCGTCGGGTCCGGCGTCCTTCTGCGGCGTCTTCCCCGCTCGATCCTTGCTTTCCCGCGCTGAGTTTGAATACTGCGCCTGCATATACCGAGCGCAGTACACTCGTGTATAGTCGGGCAGGCTCGGCTACTCTCGCGCTCACGTCCTGTACGTCCAGGATGTGAGCGCGAGAGGAACCGAGCCTATTCAAAATTGGCGCGGGAAAGCGGGTATTGGCTTATATGGCGCACCCACGATTTTGCCCTGATTTTCAAGGCAAAAAAGTGCGCGGTATACGCCAATAAAAACAGTAATCCGCAGATGCAGAGCAGCGTACCTATGGGTTAGACTTCTGTTATTACCTGCGAGTTTGGTGAGCCTTCTGAAAGTGCACCAAACCTGCAGAATATAATAGAAGTCTATTGCAAAGTGCAGAAAATCCAAAAAGTACACTGCTTTGCATCTGCGGTGCAGGTAAACCACAGTGCATCAGTGTGAAAGCAGCCATGGGCTCCTTTCACATGGTCAGTCCGACACAATTGAGTGAGTGAGTGAGTGAATAACTTGTATAGCGGTACACATGCAAACTAAATCGCCTCAAGGCGCTTTCCATCCAGCGTCGTCCTAATCCTTCAGAAGAGGTGGGTCTTATGTTTTTTCGTGAAGGCCCGATGGTTTTCTTCCATGCGGATGTCCCTTCATTCATCTCCAAGGAGTGGCAGATGTAAACCGACTCGTGTCCTACCTCCAATTCAATCCGGCTGTGTCCGTGTCCACTCTGCATATACAAAGCAGACATGGACCTGCCATTTGCCCCCTCCGCTGATTGTGGCCCACGACCAGTCACCAAGTCGCTTAAGGGGCCTCACGCTTCAAAAGGTTGGGCACCCCTGGTTTAAGCCATAGGTCTTAAAGGAGACTTATACCCAAAGCTTTTTTGGCTATACTTCTGGGGATCACAGGAGTGCAGTTTGTTTTGCACTCCTGTGATCCATTTTCACCCGATTGTGGGCTAAAAACCAGGTTCAGGAAAGATCCACCCACATTCCTGGACCGGCTGATTGCACAGCTTCTCAGAAAGCCGCTGGGGGACTAAGCCAGCTGTTTCTGCCCTGTTCACAGCTCAGCACTTTAGGGTGCTCTGAAGGGGCAGAGCAGAAAGCCGGTGACTGACAGTCACCGGCTCTCCGCTCAGTGAAGACTGAGAACTCAGCGATCAGTAGTCTTTGATTGCTCAGTTATCAGTCTTAGAACCAGCTGGAGACAGATGCAGCATCAGATCTTAGGTGAATATAATAGTTTATTGTTTTAAAACCCATACTTTTTAAAGCTAAAAGTCCTCTATCCTCTTTGCTCAGCTTTCTGCATGCAAATGCTCCTCCTCTGGATGCTGGGAGCTGTTTGTTCATCCTGTTGGACCTTAAAGGCAGCTTGGTTTCCCAGTATTTAGCTGCTTAGGTCTCCCCATGCATAGCTCCCAACTGCCCCTGATTTTGAGGGACTGTCCCTGATTTGGAGCAATGCCTCTCTGTCCCTCATTCCTCCTAATGTGTTCCTCATTTTGGTCTGATCTATATAGATGTATACAAAATGCACTTTTTATCTATCAAAAAGTGTTTCCCGGTGCTAAACCTTTTATCCAATTTTTATATTGTGGCATTTGTAAATTCCAAAAGCCAATATAAAGGTAGAATAGTGGTAAAAAAAATGCACTTGTGGGTTTAACCAATCTTGTTTTTTGTACAATTCTCCTTTAAGGAGGTGCGGCAAGGGGTGTGTCCTATGCCTGCATACTTTTGCTGATAGGTGTCCCTCATTCCCATCTCAAAAAGTTGGGAGGTCTCCCCCTGTAATCTCTATTTTAGACCTTTGTTTCAACCTTCTCTTTCAGCTGTCCCTCTTCACCCCTTTAGTATTACTATAGTGCATTGTGAATATTCCTAAGTTTTTTTGTGCTCTTCACACCCTGGGCCTCTGATTCTAACTCCACTGGGAGCCTATTTTTATGACGTTTATTTAATTGCACTTGCACCACATTTCCAAACTACCATTCTGGGACACCCTCCCTTACAAGCTGTAACAAATCACAGTACAGATTTATGATTTCTTCAATCACAAGCAGGGGTTGAGAGTGTGCTCCTCCAGGCATTCCCGTCAAGGACAAGTACTGTCAGTGAGTAAAGAGGTGATGTGGCAGCATTTTTGGGGGCATCAGATTGGTCCGGGGAGTGTCTGTGTCAGTTTCATTCCAGGACAATACACTGTATTGTCCTGGAATGAAGGTACCTGGGACAGACCTGCAAAATGCGGGACTGTCCCGGGTAATCCGGGACACGTGGTCACTCTATTCACAGGTGGTTGCACCCCTGGTGATGCTTTGCAGTCCTAGCCCACTCCTGAGGGGTCTCTTGCTCTACTGGGTCGACAGGGATTAGTCCATACAACTCACTTTCCTAGCAAGGACCTGACTTTTATGTGTCCTTATACAGTTCTGGACTTTGCTCATAGCATTGGCCTTGATGTCCACCCTAGAGCCTTTTCCTGGCATCCCCATTGCAGAATGTCCAGAAGATCTCCCCTAACGAGATTCAGTTTCCTGTATTCTCCCCATTCTAACTATGGTCTGCAAATCTTGACTGGATATTAATTGCCAGCTTATCTTCCACTAGTAACCGTGAGAGGAACTTATAAGAATTTTAAACACAACAAGTTTACTTTATACAATACACTGTCTTCACATTAAATAAAGAACACTGTAAAAATGAGGAAGTAAGTTAATCACTGAAACTAAGATTGGAAGTGGCTTGCAAAAGGAAATGGGGAACTGTATCCGTTTAGATGTTAAATATATATGATTTATCTTCAACCCTAAGAACAGGAAGCAAGTAGAGATAGCCTGTTCTAAACACAAAAAAGCACATTTATCAATGGTGATGTAATTCTTGCACTCTTATCTTGGACACAGTCAAGGTTTTACTGTTAATTCATATAAAAATGTATGCAGGTCAAGCACATGAAGTCATAAATATGGGTATGAATGGGTAGATTGATTTGAATGAGCCAGAGGTTACAGAGGATATGTTTGGTTTGCGTCAAGCAGAGTCAAACAAAAAGCAGCAACTCTCTTTTGACCAGAGTTTGGCCAGAAATGTTCTCACATGAACCAGTAAAAGCCCACCAACCCTACCATTAAATTCCTGGCTGCAGGATGACATAGCAACCCCCCAAAAAGGGTTACACCTCTGCGGGGCATCACTATCCTCTACTTTTGTATTGGGAAATCACCTAAAAGGAAAGTATACATGTAGCGCTCACCCCCGAAGGAGCTGCTGGTTGATTTTGGGGTCTAGAGGTGAATACTTGTAGAAAGTGAATAAAGCGAGTGTCCAGACATCAGAGTGCGTTTTCAAAGTTTTATTCCAAGGCCCAACATGGCCAACATCAACATGGCACACTATAGAGAAAGGTTGATGAGCGGAAGAAAACTGCAGTATCAGGCCTTGGATATTACAGAGAGCAGCTTGCTCCCAGTATAGTCACACTTAAATGTCGCCACTCCCGTCAGAGTGGGTAAAGCGCCCCAGACAGGCATCTAACTTGGGCCTGGCAGCCGAAAGGTCACTTGCAATAGTCACTGGGAGGAATTAGGGCCTCTGCCACAGGCCTGAGGAATTTCCATACTTTTCAAAGGGGTAGAACTAATGGATCCTCCCAGTAAATCACTTCTCTAGGGTCATCAAAGGACAGCTGAAGTGTACCTGTCATGTAGTGATGACCGGATCCCCGGTGGTTTGCCTAGGCCTCACGGACAACCTCTGCCTTTGGGTCTCCTGAGCCAATCCCCCACCGCACAGCTCCCAGCTTAGGATCTGGGACCCAGCAAGCCGCTGGGGCCCCTCTCAATGTCAGGGTCAAGCTCCGCTTGGTGCACAGCTTTGACCAGGCAGGCCTCGATGGCAGGGCCCATGGATGCGCGCACCCTCAAGGTGGATTCCGCACCTGGAACGCAGGCCCCACATAGAACGTCTCACTCTCCTGTGAGCCCCAACAACCTTAAAAGCAGGATACCCATTAGGCTTCATGTACAATAAAGCTCCTAAACTTGAGTTTAGGTCGGAGCTTATGGCATATTCTTGCCAATGCTCCTAAAATCAACTCCATAAAAGCCTATTGTGTCAATGTACACATTGGCTTTTACCAGAGTTTAGGAACTGCTATGGTTAGGGGAGCGTCAACCTCCCTCTCCCGAACGCAGAAGAATCATGATTAGGATAGTGACGTTTTAAACACTGGCTGCTGGAAAAGGCAAACTGTTGCAAAATTATACCTGTTTTGCATTTTCCCGCGGTCGGCTGTCAAACTAGGCTGTGTGTACATGAAGCCTTAGGAAGATTAGACATAGGTCAGATACAGGGAAAGAGGGCATCTCCATGTCGAGTATTCCTATTTGGCCAGGAGGAGAATAAGTGAGACACTAGCAAATATTATCTCGCTACTGGGTGGGCTTGGGGCGCAGTGCTCTGTGCCCTGAGCCCACCCTTTTTTGAAGCCTATTAGATACTCCTGTTGGAATCCATGTGGCCGGTGCCCCGCATGTTGTGAAGGGGCTGGATACATGGCCAAGGGGGGCGGTGCCCCTGCGGCCCTAATGGAAGGGCCGACACTACCCTATAGTAAATTGTTACGTGGTCCTTTGGAATACTTATTACAGCTTCACACTGCTATAAGGTGAAGTGAATTTTCCTCAGCAAGAGTTGTCCACTCTGCCAGTGACTTCATTATGCGCTCATTTAGAAATGTGGCGCCACACAGAAAAACAGAAGTCATTAGGCTCACTTCACAAAGCTAACTGACCAGAATGAATATCCTTATATTTTAAAGATGTAACAGTGATTTTAGGTTACAATAACACGACTAAAATAAAGGTGCTTATGCTAAAGCTTTGGGAATTGAGCCTATTGCATAGATCTGTAAAAAAAAAATTACTATTGTTTCTTATTATTAGAGATGATAAATTAAAGAAGAAAATTAGTTGCGTATACAATGAGGAAGAGCTAGAACCCCTTCTTGATTTTACTGCTGTCTGTGTGCCCATTGGGAAGTTTTCCTTCATTTCATGTCCTAGTGACAGTGGTCAAGGACAGTGTGAGGCTGATTTACCAAAGGATTTGAGAATTTTCACTTAAAAAATAAAGTCAATTCTCTATTCAATTATCCAATCATGTGAAAAGTAAATTTATTTGTATTTATTTTGACTGTAGATTGAATATTTGAATGAACAGGATGTGCTTTTCACATAATTGGATAACTGAATCGAATATTCATAGGAGAAAATTGGTATTGCCTAGTGTCATGTTACATGATATTGTTTTTATTATTATGTACTGTCTCTTTAATGCCTGCCTAGTTTGTCCCTAGTGGGATTCCGTAGTTACCATGCTGCTTAGTTTCTCCTCCCCCTTCTCTTATGTATCAGTCATTTTATGCTGTACATTCATGTGACCTGTATGTTCCTCTTATACCTGCATGGAAGAATTGTTCTTTTACCTGTTGTAACTTGCATTCTACGGATCATACGACGAATAAACATCGCCAGATCTTCTTTCATGTGAGTTGTGGCTGAGTAAACTATCTGGAAAGGTCATTTGGTATGAATAATCTCATCAGGGCAATGAGCGCCATGTGCTACTGAAAACCACATTCATAACCTTTGCAGCCGATTCAGAATAGTAAAAGAACGTATCCAGCAGCCTGCACAGAGATAACTACGTCACAGGACAGATCATAGTGAAGTGTAACTGTGTGTATTGCATGAGAACTCTGCATACAACCCCAGCACAGCTTGTTACAGCTCCTCACAGTATACAGACACTCTTCACTGCTACAGCCAAGCCTGTGTGCTGCAGGCCATCATGAGTGGAAAGGGCTCAGTGTGTGATGAAACACCACAGCATGCTTCACACAGAGAAAGCCAGGATGAGGACCCAGAGTCCACTGCATTGACCAAACGCTCTGTGAAACCCACTTGGAAGGTTAAAGAGAACTTTGAATCCATGAGAACTGAACTAGCAACCAGTTTGAAGCAGATTTGGGATAAAATCCTCACCCACATTGATGTGATTTCATGTCCCAGACATTAGGGAATGCAACTAGAGGGCTCCATAAAGCATCTCTCTGCTTCATATGAACTGTACCAGACTACAAGCAATAAATATAAAACTATTTTGCAAAGCATCAACACTAAGGAGTCCTTCGAGCAACTTCACAATGCCCAGCTTCTTAATGAGTAAGCTTTATCCAGCGAACTAAAGTAAAGGCAGAAGCAAAATTAATGCTGCCACAGCACACTGTATCTCACAAATCTGTATCCACCAGACGTTCTAAAGGTTCCTCTAGATCCCGAAGTTCAAGGCACTCAACGCTTAGTGAACAGCTAATAAATGCCCGCGCCGAAGCAGAGGCTATCAAAGTAAAGGCCGCATATGCAAAAAAGAAAGCAGACATGGAAGCTGAGGTTGCAGCAGTAGAAGCTCAAACGGCACGTCAAAGGGCAGCGATTGAAGCTTTAAAGGAACAGAGCAACTACGAGGCAGCCGCAGCAAAACTAAAGGTTTTGGAACAAGCTATCGGTGCAGATGAAAACGCTAGCGAAAGGGTCAGCGTCAAGGAGGATGTAGAAGATCCTTTCGAACGCACTAAGAACTATGTTCTAAACCACGGCAGTGAACACTCAATTACCTCCACGTTTCACGGCAACGCAAGGACTTCATCTCACTATCAGGTAAAAGCTGTTCCAGCCACTTCCTACATGCAAAATCACCACAGTGCATCTCCCGACTGTCATGCTGATCCTACATATGTCGCAGAACGGCACACTGATCTGCAAGCTAGTCACCAACCTCCTGCTAACAGTACTGTTCCAGACCTTAACCCAACAATTCAGCTGAATGCCCTTGCTGCACCATATCTTCCCACGTCTCTTTACAACAATACCATAAACAACGCAATCCACAACATTCAACCAACAGCCTCCTATGTAAAGTCAGAGGCAACCGATACAACAGAGCTCATAAAGCACTTACTTCGACGTGAGCTCACCAAGTCAGGCCTAGTAAACTTTGATGACCATCCTGAAAACTACAGAAGCTGGAAAGCCGCTTTCAAAGCTATAATAGGCGGTATCGGTATTACTGCCGACCGTGAGCTGGATATGCTGATCGGGTTGCTTGGCCCACAGTCTACAGAGCGTGTCAAGAGCCTCAGGTCAGTCTACATCGACAATCCGACTGCAGGTCTCGCCGCAGCATGGGAGCGTCTAGAACAGACTTATGGTAGTCCTGAAGCCATAGAGAGTGCATTGCTCAAACGATTGGAAAATTTCCCAAGGATATCTGGTAAGGACAATAAAGAGTTCCAGAGACTCAGTGACCTTCTTCTCGAAGTCCAGCTTGCCAAAACCGACCCTAAGCTACCTGGCCTCAGTTACCTGGACACTGCTCGAGGAGTTAACCCTATCATTTGCAAGCTTCCGCATGGCCTACAAGAAAGGTGGATCCAAGTTGGGTCATCATACAAACAGGAAAACAAGGTTTCCTTTCCCCCGTTCTCCTACTTCTGCGATTTCGTCAGGAACATTGCTGACACCAAGAACGATCCTAGTTTTGCATTCGGTGAGTTCAATACTCCCTCACCTAAGGGGGACGACCTACATACTAGCTACAGGAACCGTAGAGGTCCCGTATCTGTTAGGAAGACAGACATTATCCCCACTCCCGCCTTAGCTCCCGCCTCAAACAAGAGCGGCAAGATCGAAAACCCAAACCGATTATGTCCCATCCACAAGAAGCCTCATCCTCTCAAAAAATGTATCGGTTTTAGGAAGAAGCCCCTACAAGAACGAAAAGAACTGCTAAAGACTTTTGGGGTATGTTATAGATGCTGTGCTTCCACCGACCACTTTGCCAAGGAATGTAAAATCCCTATCAAGTGCACAGAGTGCGGTTCCGAGGACCATGTGCAAGCACTCCATCCCCTTGAGTCCAATCCTTCACAACCTGCAAACCTTTCTCCTGGGCAGAATCACAGCGGGAAGAGTACAGATCAGGTACCTAATTCCACCATGGTATTTTCTTCATGCACTGAAGTCTGTGGGGAAGACCACTGTGACAAGTCTTGCGCTAAAATATGCCTAGTGAATATTCATCACAAGGATCAGCCAGAAAAGACTTTAAGGGTGTATGCTATCTTAGATGATCAAAGCAATCGATCACTTGCCCGATCAGAACTGTTCGATCTATTTTGCATAAAAGGAGGGGTTCACCCTTACACCTTAGGCACTTGTAGTGGAACTACAGAGGTTTTTGGAAGAAGGGCCCATGGATTTATTGTGTCCTCCCTAGAAAACAACCTACAATTACCCTTACCTACACTTGTAGAGTGTAACCAGATACCAGCCAACAAAGGAGAAATACCTACACCAGAAGTTGCCTTCTACCACCCCCACCTAAGGTCAATAGCAAGTGAAATCCCACCACTTGACAAAGATGCAAATATCCTTCTTCTGCTGGGAAGAGATATTCTAAGGATCCACAAGGTACACAGACAGGTCAGCGGACCTCCAGAGGCCCCATTCGCCCAGTACCTAGACTTAGGCTGGGTCATCATAGGCAACGTCTGTATAGGCAAAATGAAAATGCCTACTAACATTTCTTCATTCAAGACAAATGTATTGCCAAATGGTCGTAATACTCACTTTGAGCCATGCCCACATCACTACTGGGTAAAGGAGAAGGTAACTAGCTGCAAGTTGCAACATTGGAACACAAACCTTTCCTGCACCTACGATGACAGCTTTGGTTCTACAGTTTTCAATGTAAGCAGTGAAGATGACATGTTAGCTCCTTCGGTAGAAGACAAAGAATTCCTTAGAGTAATGGACAATGAGTTCTTTCAGGAAGATTCCAATAGCTGGGTAGCACCCCTACCCTTTCGCCTCCCGAGAGAGAAGCTACCTAACAATGTACATCAAGCAGTTAAAAGATTCTCCGCCTTAAAGCGTACCTTAAGCAGGAAGCCAGAGATGGAAAGACATTTTGTGGACTTCATACAGAATATCTTTGATAGGGGCCATGCCAAACCCACACCCCCATTGAAAGAAGGAGAAGAATGCTGGTACCTCCCTTCCTTCGGTGTGTATCACCCACAAAAGCCAGACCAAATCAGAGTTGTCTTTGACTCCAGTGCCCAACACGAAGGCTTCTCACTTAACAACGTGCTCCTCACAGGGCCCAACTTGAACAACAGCCTCATTGGAGTCCTAATTCGCTTTCGTCAAGAACCTGTAGCGGTGATGGCCGACATTCAACAAATGTTCCACTGCTTCATCGTCAAGGAAGATAACAGGAATTACCTCAGGTTTCTGTGGCACAAGGACAATGACATCAACAAAGAGGTAATTGATTACCGAATGAGAGTGCATGTTTTTGGGAACAGCCCTTCTCCAGCTGTAGCAATCTATGGACTAAAAAAGACAGCTCAGCTTGGAGAAGCTGATTATGGATCAGACGCTCGTCAATTTGTTGAAAGGAACTTTTACGTAGACAACGGACTCAAGTCCTTTCCTACTGCTAAAGAAGCAATTGATCTTCTTACCAGAACAAAGGAGATGCTATCTGTAGCAAACTTGAGACTTCACAAAATTATATCTAACAGCCAAGAGCTAATGAATGCATTTCACCCTGAGGACTATGCTGCCAGTGTGAAAGACCTTGACCTTGGGTCAGACACGCCCCCTATGCAGAGAAGTCTAGGTCTGCTGTGGAACATCAAAGAAGACACATTCACCTTTCAAGTGTCAACCTGTGACAAACCCTTCACCAAGAGAGGAGTCTTGTCCATAGTGAACAGCATCTACGACCCACTGGGATTTATAGCCCCAGTCACCATCCAAGGTAAGATGCTATTAAGACAGCTTACTACTGATAACATAGATTGGGACACTCCGTTACCTATTGAGAAACAACAAAGATGGGAGAAATGGAGAGGTTCTCTGAAGACACTAGAACACCTCCAAATTCCACGTTGCTATGCCTCAGTCTCCATCTCAGCCGCTGTCCAGAGGGAAATCCATATTTTCTCAGATGCATCAGTTGAAGCTATAGCCGCAGTGGCCTATTTGAAGACCTCAGGAGTTAATGGAGACGTACACTGCATCTTTGTTATAGGCAAGACAAAGCTAACACCAAAACCTGCACATACCATACCCAGACTTGAACTTTGTGCAGCTGTGCTAGCAGTGGAAATAGCCAAAGTCATAAAGAGTGAAATGGACATAAAAATTGATTCCTTCACATTTTACACAGACAGCAAGATAGTGCTTGGTTACATTTAAAACCAAACTAAACAATTTTACGTGTACGTCAGCAATAGAGTAGAACGCATCAGAAGGTTCTCCTTGCCAAAGCAATGGCATCATATTCCCACTGATCTTAATCCTGCCGATTGTGGGACAAGAGCTATATCTTCATCAGGTCTCCTCGACTGCTTGTGGCTGTCGCCTCCAAGATTTCTTTGTGAAAACTCCTACTCAATTTCCATGGACACTACCTATGAACTGGTACATCCTGATGATGATAAAGAAATCAGGTCTATGTACACCACACTGCATACTTCTGCGAGTTCAGAACAGAAACTCAAGTCGCATCGTTTTGAACGTTTTTCAACCTGGTCATCAGCTGTTAGGGCTGTTGCCTTTTTGATACACATTGCCCATTGTTTTAAAAGGAGCTAAACTTCAGAATGTCATGGCTGGCATATCTTTACCAACCTCCCTACTGCAACGGAAATTGAGTGTGCGGAAAGGGTTATCATTCGCTGTGTACAACAAGAAGTGTACATGGAAGAGTTGCACAGATTCAAAGGTGGAATACCTCTATCAAAGGGTAGTTCACTATTTAATCTGAACCCTGTAGTCGATGACAATCAGTTGCTACGAGTTGGAGGTCGAATAGAGAAATCTGACCTGTGCAGCAAGGAACAAAACCCTATCATCATACCAGGTCAGCACCATATTGCCACTCTTCTAATCCGGCACCATCATGAACTAATACAACACCAAGGCCGACAATTTACAGAAGGGGCTATCAGGTCAGCTGGCTTGTGGATTGTTGGAATGAAGAGATGTGTTTCTTCCCTGCTTTTTAAATGTGTCAAGTGTCGCAAATTAAGAGGTAGACACCAACTACAACAAATGGCAAGCCTGCCATTTGATCGCCTGAGTACAGATCCACCCTTCACCTATGTTGGAGTTGATGTATTTGGTCCTTGGACTGTGGTAACTCGTAGGACTCGCGGTGGAGCGGCCAATAGCAAAAGGTGGGCTGTGTTGTTTACCTGTCTCAGCATACGAGCTGTACATATTGAGGTGATCGAGTCGATGGATTCGTCTTGTTTCATCAACGCTTTACGAAGATTCTTCTCCATCCGAGGACCTGTCAAGCAGCTAAGATCCGATTGTGGTACCAACTTCATCGGAGCCTGTAAAGAACTTCAACTAGGCAATTTCTTAGCAAACAATGGATGTACTTGGCTGTTTAATTCACCACATTCTTCGCATATGGGAGGATCCTGGGAGCGAATGATTGGAATCGCTCGAAGAATTCTCGATTCCATTTTGCAGGACCACAAGTCTTCACTATTGACTCATGAGACTTTGAGTACCTTTCTCTCAGAAGTATCCGCCATCATTAATGCAAGGCCTCTAGTACCAGTGTCTTCTGATCCTGACGCTCCAATGATCCTTACCCCAGCCACACTCCTTACTCAGAAGGTTGGAACTACCGTGATATCTTCTGCCGAGATTGACCCGAAGGATATCTATAGGCGTCAATGGAAACGGGTGCAACACCTAGCCAACGTGTTTTGGCATCGCTGGAGAAAAGAGTACCTACATACCCTTCAAAGCCGTTCCAAATGGCAAACACCCAAGCCTAACCTCAAAGTTGGCGACCTTGTTCTTCTAAAAGATAGAGAAGTCTGTCGCAATGAGTGGCCTATGGGTCTTGTAACAAGCGTAACACCCAGCGATGACGGAAAGGTTCGAAAGGTTGAGATTAAGATAACCAAAGGAGGTTCCGCTCGGACTTTCTCACGACCAATCACTGAATTGGTGCTTCTTCTCCCAAGTGAGCGACTTATGCAGGAGTACCGGCTATACCCGCTATGGCGGGGAGAATATCACTATCACTATTGACTGTGCTGCTGTTGAAGTCCCACGATTATAGCGATAGACTACAGGACTCAAGCCATCTGTCTTTTGGACTTCATGTTTAGTTGTTCATTTACTGCATACCTTCTTGTTTTTGCGGGTATCTCGTATCTATGGTTTACACACCAGTTTTACTTTAACGTTTCTTCCCCTACAGGTTCAAGTTGGACTTCTTGACATTGGGACTTATCTTTACATATGTAATAGACTTTGAAATCTAAAGATTTCAGGCGGGGAGTGTCATGTTACATGATATTGTTTTTATTATTATGTACTGTCTCTTTAATGCCTGCCTAGTTTGTCCCTAGTGGGATTCCGTAGTTACCATGCTGCTTAGTTTCTCCTCCCCCTTCTCTTATGTATCAGTCATTTCATGCTGTACATTCATGTGACCTGTATGTTCCTCTTATACCTGCATGGAAGAATCGTTCTTTTACCTGTCGTAACTTGCATTCTACGGATCATACGACGAATAAACATCGCCAGATCTTCTTTCATGTGAGTTGTGGCTGAGTAAACTATCTGGAAAGGTCATTTGGTATGAATAATCTCATCAGGGCAATGAGCGCCATGTGCTACTGAAAACCACATTCATAGCCTTTGCAGCCGATTCAGAAAACCTAGGGCAGCCTTTCTCAACCTGTTTACCGCACAGGAACCCTTAAAATAATTTTCAGGTTCTGGGGAATCCTTCCAAAAAAGGATTCATCAGGTGTGTTGAGAAAATGTCCCTTACATTGGTGGTCAAGGTAAACAAGGCCCCCTATTCAAAATGCTAAAAATCTCATTGGTGTCATTCCGCTAACTCTGCATAGTAGCATTGGCCCCAAAACTAGGCAGGCACCATTAGATAGGAGGTCAATGAGCCACAGCTAGTAATCTCTGGAAGAGGAACCCTGGTTAAGAATGGTTGGCCTAAAGCAGGGGTGTAAAACTTAACTTTATCATGTGCCGTATCTGCAGTATGGTTGCCCTCAAAAAGCCAGTTGTATCTGGGATGCGTTACATACAGAGTGGAGGGTTCAAGAGAACTTTATGTACTGTACAGAGTGCAGAGTTCAGGATTAGGAAATGTACATAGTGCAGAGTTCAGGGATGTGCTGTGTGCAGAGTGTAGGGTTTTTGGGGTGCACTATGCACAGAGTGCAACCCCCCCCCCCTAAGTTTTCTCACATCTCTCTCTCCTACCTTAACCAATTCTAGTACCTCCCTGTGTAGGTGGCTCTGCCTCGTCTTACAGGGAGATTGTTCTCTCTCTCAGATTCTAAAGATCTGTCCCCGCTGTGCCCCGCCATGAGTTCATGGAAGGATCTGTGAATCCTGGGTGCCACCGAGAGCAAAGGCTTCTGTGTTTACAAGTTACAGTAGGGAACAGGAGCTGAGGGGGAGAACTGGCGGAACAGAGTTCTGCCACACTGGCTGAAAAACTGGATGCAAGGGCCACATGACAAGCCCTGGTGGGCCGGATGCAGTCTGTGGGCCTTGTGTTTGACATATTTGGCCTAGAGGATCCATTAGGCATATAATAACTTAATGGGGGAGGTGCATTTGACCTATTCTCTCTATATGTCCCAGTGGCAGCATTTAACTCTTATATAATGAGAGAGGACAGACAAAAAAACGTATGCTGCGTACACACAATTGGAAATTCCAACAAGAAAAGTCAGATGTGAGCTTATGGTCGGAAATTCCGACCGTGTGTAGGCTCCATCGGAATTTTTCTGTCGGAATTTCCGCCAACAAAAATTTGAGAGCTGGTCAACAAGAAAAGTTCTTGGAGGAAATTTCAATCGTCTGTAAGCAATTCCGACGGACCAAAAACCATGCATTCTTGGAATCAAGTCGACACATGCTCGGAAGCATAGAACTTCAGTTTTCTCGGCTCGTCATTGTATTGTACATCACCACGTTCTTGACAGTCGAAATTTGGTGTGACCGTGTGTATCCAAGACAAGTTTGAGCCAAGATTCCGTCTGAAAAAAATCCACAGTTTTCTTGTCGGATTTTCCGATCGTGCGTACGCAACATAAGAGGTCATTTTAGAGGATTTATATGACCAACATGCAACCGAAAATACAAGTCAAACTGAAAGTTTATGATATTTTTATTTTTTTAAGCAGATGAGTTTTATTCAAAAAGAAACAAAGAGAATTATACATGTTAGCAGTGACACAGTACACAGTCGATACACAGAAGTAGATAGGCTAAGTAGCCAAGACATCTAAAGCCCTGTACACACGATCGGTCCATCCGATGAGAACGGTCCGACGTTCACCGATGAAGCTGACTGATGGACTGATGTGCCTACACACCATCGGTTCATGAACCGATCGTGTCAGAATGCGGTGAAGTAAAACACGACGACGTGATGAAAAAAATGAAGTTGAATGCTTCCAAGCATGCGTCGACTGCTGAGCATGCATGGATTTTTAACCGATGCTCGTGTGTACTAACAATCGGTTTTGACCTATCGTTTTGTCCATTAGTTCAATTTTAAAACAAGCCATCTGTTTTTGGACCGAAGGCTAATGGACCGATGGGGCCTACACACAATCGGTTTGGACCGATGAAAACAAACTTCAGACTTTAGCAATTCTTCTGGTGTACAGTCAGGCATAGAAATCAGTACAAAATTCACAATATTGTCCTATGAGGGGGGGGGGGGGGGATACAAACATAGGAGCATCTCACAGGACAGTATAGTCATAAAATGTCATCATAGGAAAAGCTCATAGGAAAATACAATACATCTTAAGAGATTATGGCCCAGATTCACAGAGCGATTACGCCTGCGCAACAGGAGATGCGCGTGCGTAAGTCTAAATGTGCGCGTGCGTTTCGTTGCGCGGCATCCCCAGAACGAGATACGCAAAAAATCGTTAGACTGGCGCATCCGTCCGCGCAAAAGTGCGATAGACACACCATTGATTTGCTAGTCAAATATGCTAATGAGGGACTTACGGGGATCCACAAAACAACGTTGGGGCAGCGCAGGCGACGCAGTGTGCGCAACAGCAAAATGTCCTGTCTAAAATTAGAGCTGATAAAAGCTAGTCTAAAAAAAGAAAAAAAGTCTACTTGTTAGATAAAGCAACACTGTTAGTGAGCAGCTAAGCAGTCACACGTGTTGCTCAACAATCTGTATGCCAACATGCCAGGGGCATCGTCGCGCATAGCTATACTACTGACTTTAGATGAACAAAGAAGGAGGAGGGCACGGAGGATGGCACGGGGGAGGATATACCGTACCCGCATAGACCTGTTTGGCATGAGTGATTCTGAGGTGTATCGCATCTTCAGATTCACCCCTCATGCCATCCTGGAATTAACCACAACCCTGCAGGATGACATCACCAGCCCAACACACCGCTCACATGCAGTGCAGCCACTGGTCAAGGTCCTGGCAACACTCCATTTCCTTGCCAGTGGCTCTTTTCAGCGTACAAGTGGAGTGGTGGCTGGGATGTCACAGTCCTCCATGAGCAGATGTGTGCACCAGGTTGTCCCTGCAATCCTCAGACGCATAGCCAACCAAATCATCAAACCCACCACTGAGGACCTGCGGCTGAAGGCAATGACAGATTTCTACAGAATTGCCAGATTCCCACGCACTGTGGGGGCCATTGATTGCACACATGTGGCACTCCAGCCCCCCCAGGAGACAGAGCACATGTACCGCAATCGGAAGCATTGGCATTCCATCAATGTACAGGTGATAGTCGATGCCCAAGGCCTCATATGGCACGTCCGTGCCAAACACCCAGGGTCCAGCCATGACAGCTACATATACAATCAATGCCACATCCAAATGGAATTCGAACAGAACGTGTATGGGGACACCTGGCTGGTTGGTGAGTGACATGGGTGGCAGGCATGACTATCCCCTCCCATGATGCACATCACAAGGGGCACATGCATGACTAACATCCTCCTGTCTTTTCCCTTCCAGGTGACTCTGCATATCCACTGGGACCCCATCTCATGACTCCTATCCGGAACCCCCAAACTCCAGGAGAGGAAAGATACAATCAAGCACATGCTCAAACACGAGCAGCGGTGGAGCGCACCTTTGGCATCCTAAAGTCACGTTTCCGATGCCTGGATAAGTCTGGGGGTACCCTCTTGTACTCCCCAAACTTTGTGTGCCAGATCATCGGTGCATGTTGCATGCTGCACAACTTTGCAGAAAGAAAGGGCCTGCAGATTGACCTACGTGATGACCTGACCCCTGAACCAGACAATCCCCCCCTAACCGAGGTTAACCCGTCTTCTGAGGGAAGAGCAGCCAGGAGACAGCTCACATTGGGCATCTTTGCACGTTAAACATACACATTAATCATGGCACAATGAGAATGCATGCATGCACACCACTGTGGTCCCTAGCACACACACCCCACATCCACATCAAATTGGATTGGCACCAGTCCACCATGCTGGACTTGTGAGCAGCAACGCCACGCCAAGGCTCCAATTATGTCACTGTACATTCATACACCATTCACACGGACCTGGGGATCACTTCTCCCTGGTCCTGGGGAACCCTTCTCCACCAAAATTGAGGGTGACACCCCTTTTCCGGCAGGAATGTCACCCCCACATTCACACAGCATTCACAACCCAAAAAAAAAAAAAATGACCTGCAAAATCAAAAAATTTCCAGCAAAAAAAAAAAAAAAGACAAAAAAAAAAAAAACATTTGAAAAAAAAAAAAATTTGGGGGAAAAACAAATTACTGCCCTCTGCGTGAGCCACGCCTGGGGCGCCCCCGGCCACGGCCCCGGCTTCTCAGGGGAGACTCATGGGGAAGTGGTAAAACTGGGGAAGGAGGATCAGCCCCTGATCTCTGCCCACCTGGTGGCCTGCCCTCCAAGGCCACGGCAATTCTGTCCAGGGCAGCACCAACTGTTGCCGTGTTGGCCTGGATAGCCAGGGTAAGGGCCCTCACATCCTGCCCAACGCCTGCTGATGTCGTCTGCAGTTCATTTAGGCAGGTTGTGAAAGCCCGGGAGTGGGAGTCCAGGTTCCCCAGCGTATCCTTGATGGAGGACAGGCTCTCCTCCATCCGCACCAATGTCTGGCTGACCTGTCCCAGATGGCGGGTCTGGAGGAACTGGTCCCTTCTCAGGGTGGCGGGCAGGAGATCGGCCAACCCCCTGGTGGTCTGGGATGACATCCTGCCTCCAGCTGATGCTTGTGGCCGGGGAGAAGGGGAGGCTCTTGTGAGGGGAGCCATGTTGGGGGAGGAGGGGGGGGGGCTCCCCCTTAGGGAGGCCTGCCTGCTGGCAGCCAGAGGGGAGGAGTCCTCAAAACCCAAACGTCCAGTGCCTGACATGGACTCCTCCTCCTCATGATTCTCCTCCTCCTCATGATTGTCCTGCTCCTCATGATTGTCCTGCTCCTGTTGAACCTCCTCCGCGGACTCCGGCCTTGTTGGGGGGGCCTCATTAGGCTGCTGTCCTGGGGTTGGTGCGGTCAGGCCAGATGGCCCTGCACCCTCCTGCACATCTGTGGATGACACAAAACATTCACAGGTTGGAGGATCCACACACTTGCCACATATTCCCTTTCACCCCCTCCCCCACACATGCTACACACCTGATATTAAAAAAGAAAACAACTTACCTGGCACCACGGGCTGGGGACTGGAGTCAAAGCCGGGCAGGCCCTCAACTTCATGCCGATGAAAGGTCAGGGCCACCGCACGCTCCTCCGCTGTCAGGCTAATACGGCATGGTGGGCCCCCTCCTGTGCCCCTGGCATGGGCATGCATTCTGGCCAACTTCTTTTTGACCAGACGCCGGAGATCATTGATTTTTTTGTCAATCCCAGACCTGGTCCGTGTCTCCCCCTGCCCCGCAGAATTCACCTGGTCAGTGATCCTATCCAAAATCTCCCTCCTCCTGGCCGGGGTGGTGTTGGCACTCTGTGGGCCGTGGAGGCAACGCCCATACTCGCTAATGGCCCGGCCAAGAATCTGTTTTTCCACAACTGTAAAATTAAGCTTTCGTTTTCTCTCAGTCATCCTTCCAAAAAAAAACAGTCCCAGTCAACAAAATTCACACACACAAACAAGCACAACCAATCACAAAAAAACAAACACACAGAGAGAAAACTACTCACCAAGAAACAGTCCCCCAAAAAAAAAAGAAAATACAGCAGGAAAAGAAACAAAAAGAAATATATCAATCAAACAAACAGTCTCTCAAACACTTATCAAAAACCACTTTCAAAAATCTAACAACAACCACTTGATCACACAGAACACTAATCTGACAACTACAAAACACACCGCAACGAACAACAAGAACAAAAGCACTTTGTTAAATGGGAAGGGACAAAGGGATGTACTTTTGCAAAGGAAGTGTGTTTGTGTGTGTCTATTTATACTGTTCGCGTAGTTCACAACGTTGCCCTAGTCCATTTCCAATTTCACTGATTGCGCCGCTCCCGAGTTGTGAGCATGCGCACATCGGAGCTGACATGGTCTCGTTCAAGCGCGCATGCGCGAGCCGGCCGGCCCTTCATTTGCATGGGGTCACGGCTCATTTCAATGTAACACGCCCACGTCCCTCCCAATTTGTATTACTCCTCCTTACGCCTCTGGAAAAACGTTACGTATGCGCAATTTCCTGCGCAAAAGCTACGAGAATAGGGTGATTACGCGGCAAAATTGCGCACGTCTAACGTAAAGGCGGTGCGCTACGCCGGTCCAATAATGCGCAGATGTACGTGAATCTGGGCCTATGTCTTGTGAGTCTATCCATTGTGACCAGACCTTATCAATTTTTTTGTTGGGCAGTTCCCACTCTCATAAAGTTCATGATATTTTATCTTATGGGTTTCACATATCAAATTTGCCCTGTCTTTACTACCAGCATAGGCCTTGATATCTCATATTCTACAATTCCTTTGTGTTTAGTTTAGCATTCCTTTGATGGCAGTATACATTAATAGCAATAGAAGTAGGATCAATCAGAACTTATTTTGTGTATCATTTGGTGTTCCATCTCCTTCATATTAATTGCAGAACTGCAAGTTGGCCCCTGCATTTTTATCAATGCGTTTTTCTCCAGCCTGGGGCAAGTGAATCCTCTGTGCAGAACCGTGAGCCAAGGCTTTGATGCTGAATGTGGTTTACATATTTTAACTGTTCTACATTCTAACACCACATAGGGATCTGCAATAGGAAATGTGCAGTTTCCCTGTCTGAGACGACGAACAGAAGAAAAAAAGAAAATAAAGAAGAAAATATTTGCAAGGGAACCTGCTGTGTTTTAAGCATATTAGAGCAACACATACCCGTAGGGAAGATTTTACCACAAACCTAAATTTCACATTTGAGAGTTATCCGGTTATATTTATATTTAAACACATCATCCCTTGAGACCTAGAGCAGTAATTTAGGATCTTCGGACTTGATGCTTATTTATGCAGATTTATAGAATTCAAAAAGGTTTAGTACTTCTCAATAATGGGGCACTGCCAAGACCATCTCTATAAGCAAATAAGAAAAAAAAAAACATAACTGAACCCAAACGTGCAGGTAACAAACATTGCTTTATTATTGAAATACTACATTAAAAACACTCATTTATAAAAAACAAAAAAATAACATCAAGAGCAAAATGTCCTGAGTGATATACTGTGTGTGTGTGTATATATATATATATATATATATATATATATATATATATATATATATACAGGGCTTTTTTTCAGGGGGAACTCAGTTCCACCACCTCTGGCTCAGACCCTTTGGTGCCTGCTCACCACAATCACGTGTAAACACAGAAGTCTGGTTTCTGTGTTTACAAGTGACAGCTCTGCACTCTGTGTGTAACCCCCCCTGAACTCTGCACTCTGTATGTAATGCAATCCTGATATTTAATGCCCCTTTAAGACCCTTCTACCGTTTTTGAAATCTGAACGGAGTTGTGGTTGAGTTCCTGCACCTATTTTCTGAAAAAAAAAAGCTCTGTATATATATATATATATATATATATATATATATATATATATATATATATATATATATATATTTACATATATCTATATAGTGCCTTTGAAAAAGTATTCACACCCCATTCCACATTTTGTCATGTTACAACCAAAAACGTAAATGTATTTTATTGGTATTTTTTTTCTTTATCACAATAAAGTTTATTGTATATGTAAAGAAAAGGGTATGGAGTACAGGGTATAGTGGGTATTGAAAATATCCATAATGCAAACATTTAACAAGAGATAAAATGTTACAAATATGTATAACTGTTAACAGGGATATGGGATATGACAGTATATAATATGAAGTTCTTTTTTTATACAAAAGCAGTATAATTGTAAATTAAACGGATGTTATTCATGTAATAAATGAAGCAATAGTCTTCTTGATGATCATATGGACCTGAAGAATAAATAATAATCTTTAACGTGGTTGTAAACCCTTACATACCACTTTGATGTCACAATGTAGAGTATAATATTCCCTATCATCTGTGCCCAGTCTTGCCACACAGAGTTAATCCAGCTCTGAGCAATCCTCTTTTATGTTCAGTGAAAATGAACAGCCTTCCAGATAAAACCCTGCCTAGATAAAAAGTCTGTTTTCTCTCTCCGTTTTCTCTCTTCTTGCTTTGAGTGAGAGGTTATTTACATATCTAGCTAGGACATGTTTATTATATGTTATGTTTTGTTTATCATAATATGAGGTGATATAACATCATAACACATCCTAGTAATATACAATGAACTTTGGATCACCTCTTGTTATGATAAACATGTCCAAGCTCGATATGTAAATAACCTGTCACTGAAAGCAATAACAGAGAAACAGACTTTATAATTTGGCAAGTTTTTATCTGGAATTCTGTTAATTTGCACTGAATTTTAAAAGAGGATTACTCAGCGCTGGATTAACTCTGTGTGGCAAGACTGGGCACAGATGATAGGAAATTTTATACTCTACATTGTGACATAATTTTTTTTTTTTTGGGGGGTTTACATCCACTTTAAGGCTTACCTGTAGGTCCAAGAAATATCTCCTTAACCTACACGGTTAAGGAGATATTTCCAAGAAAGACAGCACCGTGGGACACAGCAAACATGTGGAAGAAGGTACTCTGGTCAGATGACACCAACGTTTTACTTTTTGGCCTAAAAACAAAACACTATTAGCAAGATTCAGTAAGACTTACGACGGCGTATCAGTAGATACGCCGTCGTAAGTCCAAATCCGCGCCGTCGTATCTTTAAGCGTATTCTCAAACTGAGATACGCTTAACTGTTGCTAAGATACGACCGGTGTAAGTCTCCTACGCTGTCTTTTCTTAGCTGCATATTTACGCTGGCTGCTAGGGGATTTATGCCTAGAATATGTAAATTAGCTAGATACGCCTATTCACGAACATACGCACGGCCATCGCAGTAAGCTACGCCATTTACGTAAAGCATTTTTCAGGCGTAAAGATAAACCACCAAAAAGATGGCGCAGCCAATGTTAAGTATGGACGTCGGAACAGCCGTCGAATTTCACGTTGTTTACGTCGTTTGCGTAAGCCTATTCAGAATGGGGCTGGGCGTAGGTTACGTTCACGTTGAAAGCATTGACTATTTGCGACGTGATTTTAAGCATGCGCACTGGGATACGTCCACGGCCGGCGCATGCACCATTCGTTCGGCGCATCATTTACGTGGGGTCACGATTCATTTACATGGATCACGCCCACCTTCCACCTACTTTGAATTACGCAGGCTTACACCGGCCCATCTACGCTACGCCACCATAACTTAGGGAGCAAGTGCTTTGTGAATACAGCACTTGCCTTTCTAACTTGCGGCGGCGTAGCGTATATTCGCTATGCTACGCCCGCTTACAAATATGCCGCCCTACCTGAATCTAGCAGTATGCGTGGTGGAAAACTAGCAACGCGCATCACCCTGAACACACCATCGCCACCGTAAAACACGGTGGTGGCATCATCATGTTGTGGGGATGCTTCTCTCCAGCAAGCAACTAAGTCTCAGCATCAGAAGTAAACCACCGCTCTGTTGGCACCCAAATGAATAGAAGCAAGCAAACATTCATTGACGGGCACTAGTGAGGCTGCATTTGATGGGTGCTTAATTAAAAAGGTGGGAAATATTGGCATGCATTTAAAAGGGATAAAGCGATAATTCCCCCACTCTACAAGACTCTGGTATGGCTGCATCTGGAGTATGCTGTCCAGTTCTGGGCACCAGTCCTCAGAAAGCATGTACTGGAAATGGAGCGATTACAAAGAAGGGCAACAAAGCTAATAAAGGGTCTGCAAGATATTAGTTATGAGGAAAGGTTGTGAGCACTGAACTTATTCTCTCTGGAGAAGAGACGCTTGAGAAGTGATATGATTTCAATGTACAAATACCATACTGGTGACCCCACAATAGGGATAAAACTTTTTTGCAGAAGGGAGTGTAATAAGACACGTGACCACTCACTAAAATGAGAAGAAAAGAGGTTTAACCTTAAACTGCGTAGAGGGTTCTTTACTGTAAGAGTGCAAGGATGTGGAATTTCCTTCCACAGGCGGTGGTTTCATAGGGGGCATTCAAAAAATATTAGATTAGCACCTGAATGACCACAACATACAGAGATATACAAAGTAATACTGACCTATAATCACACACATACTGTAGGTTGGACTTGATAAACTTGTGTCTTTTTTCTACCTCACCTACTATGTACCAGCTAGCCAGTTCATCAGACGTGTTTGCATCCTCCAGGCTAATCTAGGCCTCAACCCAAACCAGTTTTCCGGGCACTCCTTCTGGTTCAGTGCGGCCTAGTCCGCCTCCCGATATGGGGTGCCAGGTCATGTCATCAGAAGATTAGGCAGATGGAAATCCGCTTGCTTAACCTGGTACATTCTGAATCCCCAGGTTGAGATGTCGCAAGCCTTCACACGCTTGCCCAATGAATGTCATGTATACCAATAAAACAGCTTTCCCTATCCTGTTTTTTTTGCCCCCTTTTTGGCATACTGACCAGCTGACCAGGGCACACCTCAGGTCTATGCTATGAGTCTTGTGGCGTCTTTATGTGGTTTCAAGTCTATCTCGGTTGGAGGGCTCCGACCATAAATAAATAAATATATATATACAGTATATAACCATTAGAATAGAACATTGTGGTTTAATTGAGAGAATTGTTTTTGCATAGTTAATTGAAATTTGCTTTTGTTGGGGATTTTGTTCACAGCATGATATAATTGATGTATATAAGTAGCGCAGCACTGATTAAGGTTTTACATTTCTGGCAAGTGTGGGAATCAAATAATAGGTTGTAATAATCTACTGGATCAAAGTATCAGAATTTCCCTACACGATCTCTTCTGAAGTAACCAGACGTATCCAAGAAAACGAGTTAAGGCTAATAGATTACCTAACCTTCATGACACCCCTCCCTTACCACCCTTCCCGGGAGCAGGAACAATACATAGATATACTTAACATAAATTCGTCATATTCTACAATAAGACTAATTTGAATATCTGTGGCTGATTGATGATTATATACAAGATTTGTTATCACAATAGATTGCTTGAGTCATTAATATAAAGTTGGATCACACATAGTGATATATTTGGCATATAAGATATTGATTACAATATCTAGTACCCAGCCATAGAAAATTGACGGCCTGGGATGGGATTTACCATCCTAAGTGGCCGTCAATTGACGGCCTGGGCATTGCAGGCGAATATCTGGATGATGCCTGCAGCCAGAGGCATCATCCAGATATCCTCTTCTTCAGCCGACGATTCTGCACAATGTAAGAACGATCATAGCGGCGGTTCCGCCGCTTGATCGTTCTTACAGGCCGCGGGAGGGGACATCCCCCCCCTCCCGCCGCCATCCGGTGCTTCTCCGGGCTTACCTGTGCCTTCGGGGGCCCGGAGAACGAATCGTCGGCGGCGGCAGGAAGCATAGAGATGACTGGTGACCAGATGGTCACCAGTCATCTCTATGACCGTCGGAGGACCCGGGCGCGATCTGATGACGTCACGCCCGGGTCCCCGTAAGTAAACAAAGCCGCAATTGCGGCTGTAAGCCCCCATTCATGAGATCGGTGAATTTTTTTTCACCGATCTCATGGTTTCCAGCCTGGAGGAGAGATGTGAGGTCTTATTGACCCCACATCTCTCCATAAAGAGGACCTGTCACACACATTTCCTATTACAAGGGATGTTTACATTCCTTGTAATAGGAATAAAAGTGGAAAAAAAAAAAATGAAAAAAAGTGTAAAAATAAATAAAAAATAAGTCAAAAAAATAAATAAAAGATAAAAAAAAAATTAAAACGCCCCTGTCCCCGATAGCTCGCGTGCAGAAGCGAACGCACACGCAAGTCCCGCCGACATATGTAAACGCAGTTTAAACCACATAAGTGAGGTATCGCCGCGTGCGTTAGAGTGCCAGCAACGAATCTAGCACTAGATCTCCTCTGTAAATCTAAACTGTAACCTGTAAAAAATAAATAAAGCGTTGCCTATGGAGATTTTTAAGTACCGAAGTTTGGCGCCATTCCATGAGTGTGCGCATAATTAAAGCGTGACATGTTGGGTATCTATTTACTCGGTGTAACATAATCTTTCACATAATACAAAAAAATTGGGCTAACTTTACTGTTTTGTTATTTTTTTAATTCATAAAACAATTTTTTACCAAAAAAAAGGCGTTTGAAAAATAATTGCGTAAATACCGTGCAAGATAAAACTTTGGAATGACCGCCATTTTATTCCCTAGGGTGTCTGCTAAAAAAAACATATAAAATGTTTGGGGGTACTGTGTAATTTTCTAGCAAAAGAATGATGATTATTACATGTAGGAGAGAAGTGTCAGAATAGGCCCGGTATGGAGGTGGTATAAAAGCCTAGTATTGAAGCGGTTAAAGGGGTTGTAAAGGAAAAAAAAATTTTTTCATAATAAGCATCCTTTACCTGCAGACATTCCTCTTTTCACTTCCTCATTGTTCGTTTTTGCTCTAATTCTTCTCTGTTCTGTTCACTTCCTGCTTGTCTGATTGTTACTCACCACCACAAAGGGAGGCTTTACTGCGGTGGTCAGTGACGTGCTCGCCCCCTCCTGGGAACTACATCTGTGCGGCAGGACACTCTCTACGTGTTAAGAGACTTCAAGGAAGTGTGAATTACTGGGCGTGCCGCAATGCATACTGGGAAATGTAGTTCTTACATGAACGAATGCCGCAAACAAACTAGAACGCCGGAGGTGATATAGATGAAGGAATTTAATAGGTATTTACTAGTTTTTTTTTAACTGAATCATTACACTATTCTGTTTGTCTACCTTGCAGACATTAATTTTAGCCAAACATATTTTTTCCTTTACACCTCCTTTAATATATATCTACCGGTATATATATATATATATATATATATATACACATACTGGGCCAGATTCAGGTACAGCGGCGTATTTTTTGGCCGCCATAAAACAGGGAGCCCAGAACAGTATTCTTAAAGCAGTCACGCCGTACGTTGCGCCGGCGTAGTGTAAATAGGCCCGCGTAAGCCCGCCTAATTCAAAGTAGACAGGTATTAGGCGTACTTCATTTAAATTAACCGTGACCCCATGTAAATGAGCGGCCGAACAAACGGCGCATGCGTGCGAATGCTCAGAATCACGTCGAATAGAATGCCTAAGATACACGCCGAACACTGCCTATGACGTGAACGTCACAGCCCCATTCACGTACGACTTACGTAAACGCCGTAAAAACGACATCTGTTCCAATGTCCATACTTTGCATGGGATACGCCACCTTTTTGGTGATTTATCTTTACGCCGAAAAACACCTTACGTAAACGTCGTAGATTACTGCGTTGGGCGTACGTACGTATGTGAATCGGCGTATCTTGCTCATTTGCATATTTATAATGGGAACACCGAATGCGTCCAGCGTAAATATGCACCCAATATACGACGGCGTAGGAGACTTACGTCGGTCGTATCTTGGCAAAATTCAGGCGTATCTGATTTAAAGAATCAGCGCATAGATACGACGTCGCAAATTTGGACTTCGGCGTAAGTCTTTGTGAATCTGGGCCACTGTGTTTATTATTTTATACATTATTCCCTGATTATTACAACCTGAGATTATATGTACTTTTTGTTTTTGTTTTTGTGCAACAGGCAACACAGTGCACCACAGTGTAAATGGGCACATTGAGAATAACAGGATTCTTCAACTTGAACATTGTCGCACTTTTGGAAGCACGTGGCAAATGCTCACGTATGAATGAGGGCTTAGAACGAAGAAGCACCTGAATTGAACTGAAATTATACCATCTGGTATGTTTGATTCTTCCAAAGCACCACAGGTGGGCAGATTGAGGAAAGATTGGACTTCATGCATCAGTGGAAATAACCCTTAGATGGAAATAACCTTGAATAAATAATTGGCTTATTGATATACATGAAATTCCTGAAACAGCAGCTTTTTTTTTTTTTTTTTTTTTTTTTTAGGGATGAATTAATTTAACATATATCAATGCATTCTTCACTATGATGAAAATGAGTAAATATACTGTATGTGTCTGGTTGATAATTATATACAATACATTTATCCATTGCTGTTTAGTGATTGACGTTGATGCTGAAGATATGATCATCCTACAAACTGTATTTGGTGATTGCTGCCAGTCATTATTATAACGTCAGATTAAATATAGTGCACTACAGTATAATAATTTATTCATAACTAAAAGATTCACTGCAATATTTTCCCCCAGGGTTTTGTTTTTGATTTTAGATAAAGCCTCGTTCCCATTGCGGTGCTGGCACCCATACTGTGTGCAGGGGGCATTTATTTTGGTGCCTGTCCCCAGATGTAGGGTAAAATCAAGCAAACATTATACAGTCAATCATATAGTCCTAAATTCATTTCCAGTGTCAAAAATACCTGCAATCTTCCATTGTCTTCCTCAACTTCTTATCCTTTAACTACCGTATTTATCGGCGTATACCGCGCACTTTTTTCCCCTTAAAATAAGGGGGAAATCGTGGGTGCGCGAAATACGCCGATACTCGCCTCCCGCGCTCAGTTTGAACTGAGCCGCCGACATATACCTAGTGCAGTACACTCGGGTACATTCGGCCAGGCTTGGCTTCGCTCGTGCTCACGCATAAACGTCACAGAGCGTGAGCACGAGCGAAGCCAAGCCTGGCCGAATGTGTCATCCCATAAATATTCAGTAGTCTTTGTTGATGTCGGACATCCTGCAATCCTATTTCCTCAGAAACTCAATGATGGCACATTGCCTCTGCTTGGAATCTATTATCTACCTACATTAAAAAAGAAGAAGAAGAAGAGTTCTTATAGAGCAGTGGTTCTCAACCTCAGCACTCAAGTGTCCCCAACGAACCATGGGCCAGATTCACGTACATCTGCGCATTATTGGACCGGCGTAGCGCACCGCCTTTACGTTAGACTGGCGCAATCACCCTATTCTCGTCGGTATTACGCAGAAATTTGCACCTGCGCAACGTTATTTCAGAGGCGCAAGGCGGAGTAATACAAATTGGGAAGGACGTGGGCGTGTTACATTGAAATAAGCCGTGACCCCATGCAAATGAAGGGCCGGCTGGCTCGCGCATGCGCGCTTGAAGCAGACCATGGTCAGCACCTCTGTGCGCAGCTCACAACTCGGGAACGGCGCAATCAGTGAAATTGGAAGTGGACTAGGGCAAATTAGTGAACTACGCAAACCGCATAAATAGACAGAGACAAACGCACTTCCTTTGCAAAAGTACATCCCTTTGTATCCCTCCCTATACAGCAAGGTGCTTTTGTTCTGTTGTTTATTAGCGTTTGTTTGTTTGTTTGTGATGTGTCTTTGAGATATTTGGGGACTGTTTTGCAGAGTGATTTTTGTCTTTTATGTGTTTTCTTTGTTGTTATTTTTTTTAAATTATATTTTTGCTGGGCATTTGTTATTTTTGCTGGTCATGTCCACAATGCCGATTCTTAAAGGAGACGTATATATACGTCCTTCTGACTGCCCATGCCATTCTGCTGACGTATATCGTCGTGCGATGGTCAGGAAGCAGATAAAGGAGAATTATCAGGGCCGATCCTGGGGTCACAGGCGCCTGGGTGCAGAAATATTTCTGGCGCCCCCACAAAGGGGGCGTGGTCATCTTACCAACTCCTCCCCTTTACAAATGTTTCTATGGCAATGACTCAAACACAGAGATGCTCCTCTAAGAAGTATTTGTTGCCCTGGGATCCTCCCATGATCTTTTATCAATAAAGAAAATACTGGAAGAGCGTACACTAATGAGACCTGGAGGGGAACCTCTCTGATACTGTTAGAAAGTGTCCTAAAACATAGTACAGGAGATGGTCAGAGACTGTAGACATATTAAAGGAGACAGTCAGTGACTGGAGATATAATACAGGAGATGGTCAGAGACTGCAGACATATTACAGGAGATGGTCAGAGACTACAGTTCCTATTGGCATAAGTAGATAATGGCGGATCGGCTCTCACCTGACCCAGCGATACAGCAACAATGGTTCCTCTGATCAGGAGTCAGCTCACTCTGAATTGCCCATGGATACTCCGCTGGGTAAAGCCCAGAACTGTATTCTGGCAATGACTCCATTCCTTTCTCCGCCAGGGATGGCACTAGGCTGTGTGGCTTTCCCTCTGGTGGTGCACGGCAGGGGGGTTCTCTCTCTGATGGTAGTGCCCGCAGCTGCAGTGGCGTCACTAGGGTTGTTGTCACCCGTTGAGGTAAAGCATGGTGTCACCCCCCTTCCTCCACCTATAGTTGCCCCTCAGTACAGACCCCCTTCGTCAGTGCAGACCCCCCAGGACAAACCACCCCCCATTAGTACAGACCCCCAGGACAAACCAATCTCCCTCCATTAAAAACTCCCCTTGACAGACCCCAAGGACAAACCCCCGATTAGTACAGACTCCCCCAAGGACAAACCCCCCCCCGTTAGTACAGACTTCCCCAGGACAAACCCCCCCATTAGTATAGACTCCCCCCAGGACAACCCCCTCCATTAGTACAGACCTACCTCAGGACAACCCCCCCAGTAGTACAGACCCCCAGGACAAACCACCCCTCCATTAGTACAGACCCAACCAGGACAAACTCCTCATTAGAACAGACCCCAGAACAAACCCCTCCATTAGTGCAGACCCCCCAGAACAAACCCCCCATTATTACAGACCCCCAGGACAAACACCCCTATTAGTACCTATCCCCCAGGACAAGCCCCCCCCATTAGTGCATACCCCCAGGACAAGCCCCCCCATTAGTAAAGACCCCCCAGGACAAACCACCCCATTAGTGCAGACCCCCCAGAACAAACCCCCCCATTAGTACAGACCCCCCAGGACAAACCCCCCTTAGTACCGACCCCCCAGGATAAACCCCCCCATTAGTGCATATCCCAAGGACAAGCCCCCCTATTAGTACAGACTGCCCCATTAGTACAGATCCCCCTCAGGACTAATCACCCCATTAGTGCAGACCCCCCAGGACAAACCCTCCCCATTAGTACAGACTCCCCCCATTAGTACAGATTCCCCTCAGGACAAATCACCCCATTAGTGCAGACCCCCCAGGACAAACCTCCCCATTAGTACAGACCCCCAGGACAAACCAATCCCCCTCCATTAGTACAAACTCCCCTTGACAGACCCCCAGGACAACCCCCCTCCATTAGTACAGACCTACCTCAGGACAACCCCCCCAGTAGTACAGACCCCCAGGACAAACCACCCCTCCATTAGTACAGACCCAACCAGGACAAACCCCTCCATTAGTGCAGACCCCCCAGAACAAACCCCTCCATTAGTGCAGACCCCCCAGAACAAACCCCCCATTATTACAGACCCCCAGGACAAACACCCCTATTAGTACCTACCCCCCAGGACTAACACCCCTATTAGTACCTACCCCCCAGGACAAGCCCCCCCATTAGTGCATACCCCCAGGACAAGCCCCCCATTAATGCAGACCCCCCAGAACAAACCCCCCCATTAGTACAGACCCCCCAGGACAAACCCCCCTTAGTACCGACCCCCCAGGATAAACCCCCCCATTAGTGCATATCCCAAGGACAAGCACCCCTATTAGTACAGACTGCCCCATTAGTACAGATCCCCCTCAGGACTAATCACCCCATTAGTGCAGACCCCCCAGGACAAACCCCCCCCCCATTAGTACAGACTCCCCCCATTAGTACAGATCCCCCTCAGATCAAAACACCCCATTAGTGCAGACCCCCCAGGACAAACCCCCCCATTAGTACAGACTCCCCCCATTAGTACAGACCCCCCCAGGACAAACTACCCTATTAGTGCAGACCCACCCAGGACAAACTCCCACATTAGTACAGACCCCCAGGACAAACCCCTCCATTAGTACAAACCCCCCAGGACAACCCCTCCTCATTAGTGCAGACCCAGGGATAACCCCCCCCCCATTAGTACATACTCCCCCCAGGAAAAAAAACGCCCCCTACATTACTACAGACCCCCCCCCCCCTCCATTACTTGAAAAACACACGGTCCATCATGCCTGACACTGCTCCTCTCTGTGTGTGTCATAAGAGGACTCCTGTCTGCGGCGATCTGTGATCCACCCGGGCGGCAGCTGCAGAGGAGGGGACAGTGTGCAGCCGCGCCGCCCGGGTGGATCACAGATCGCCGCAGACAGGAGTCATCTTATGACACAGAGAGGAGTAGCTGCAGAGGAGGGGACAGTGTGCAGCCGCGCCGCCCGGGTGGATCACAGATCGCCGCAGACAGGAGTCCTCGTATGACACACAGAGAGGAGCAGTGTCAGGCATGATGGACCGCCCACTCAGCGAGGTCACTGAGCAGCTAGCGTCTCTCCACACAGAGACAGCCGCTCCGATCTCCGGACTCCTCACTCCCTCTATAACAGGAGGAGGAAGGGGGGACACGTCAAACACAGCAGCGGCGGCGGCGGGGAGAGCCGCGGCGCCGCTCGCGGCTCTACACAAACAAGGAGAGAGAGTGATTTGAGACAGGCACTCTGGCTCTTCAGCGCCCCCACCTCTGTGGCGCCTGGGTGCACTGCACCCTTTGCACCCCGGGTAGGATCGGCCCTGCAGAATTATACAAAAAAATATTATTTAAACCCACACGTTTTTTACCACTACTATTTCTTTATACTGGCTTTTGAAATTTATCAGTATAGAAATTTAGAAATTGGATCAAAGGTTTAGTACTTATCTATACATCTATAGATCAGACCAAAATGAGGGACAAATGTGTGCATAACAAAATGTGAAGCGCTGTGAATACTTTCCAGATACACTGTATGCCTATTTTTCTATATATTTAGTTGTTTGACAGGCATTCCGGTTTATTTATGACATTGCAAAGCTGTTTTATCAGAAAATATTGTCTACCCTACACTAACTGATTAAGTTGGATGTTTTATGGCAGACTTCAAGCTGGCCCGTTGTATTTTAATGCTGGGAAACTGGGTTAAATCCTCATTCCGTACATGTGGAATCCAAAATATGTGACTCTGGCAGCTAAGCTTTCTCACTAACCACCTGGACAGTATACAGTCTCCTCCACCATTCACGTAATGTCAGTGGAATCCCAGTATACAGAACTCCGTGTCTGTGGGTCACCACAAGAGCAGGATAGTATTGCAGTCTTCAGGTGAGAGAATTGTTGGATAGAACTACAACATTAACCACATATATATAAGGAAAACTAGACCAGACGACCCCAATAAACATCCATGGTCGCATGTCTGTTACAAGTAAAGCTATCCTTTCACAGATTATGTAGACATGTAGATTATGTAGACATGCCCATTGTTTGTTTTGGTATCATTTGTTTGTTTTTTTGGGTCATTCGCTACGATCGCAATTCTAAAATTCTAAAATAAGAAAGAATTATAGGTATTGGAATTTCCTTTTAAATTTAGCTGTTAGCGAAAGTAACACATACACATTTATCCAAAGTTACGAATGATCAAAACCAACAAATGCCACATCTAAACAAATGGTACGCAAGGAATTAATAAAATAGAGAAGAAAGCACTCACATAGGTAACCCAAGGTCGGACTTTCGAGGCACAGTAAACAATGGAGAGTATTTGAGAAAAAAAATACAATGTTTATTGAAAAAAGTACATGGTATAAAAAACATTATGAAAGAATTAAAAAACATATACAGTATATTGGGATACATGTTGTATAATGAGACCTTGTGCATCAACGCATTTCGCTGTTAAGCTTCGTCAGGACGCATTCAAGGTTCGTTGGTAGCAAAAAAAGAGCATACTCTGGACCTAAGGAATATATTAACCCTTACTCCGGTCAGCCGTCCATACTTATATCCCCCTTTTTGCCAGTTCTGTTTTCCACTTCCACAACCTGTTTGGAATATACTGTGCGAGGATATCTTGTATATATGAGCCACTGGCCCTTATGATCACTTTCCATTACACCACTGTATTTAGCCTTATGGATAGAACTTCTTTGGAATGAATGAATGAATGAATGAAAACTTATATAGCGCGGCACATGCGAACCAAATTGCCTCTGGGCGCTCGTTGTTCCTGTCTCTTTTGGTATCAAAAGAGATGAGTTTTAATCTTTCTCCTGAATGCTAAGTGATTCTCCTCCAACCGAATGCTGGTTGGTAAAGCGTTCCATAGTGTGGGACCTTGGACCGCAAATCTTCTGTCTTCTTTGGACTTGTAGTTTGTTTTCGGCGTCTGGAGTAGATTTTGATTGGAATCATGGGAACAAGGCTGTTGTTCTCCTGCAAGATAGTGAGACCTGCTCTTTTTCTTGCTAAATCGGCAAAACATATATACGATCCAGGTTCTTCATAACAAAAAGTGTGCAAATCTATTACAGTTAATTTTCTTTAGAAAGCAGCCAAACCCTGAGTAGAAAGGCTGTCCCCTGCCAGCACGCTGCAGACAAGGACCCTTGTTCTCTGTCTGGAAGCATCGACTAGAGATTCAAGCGATTATCGTGTTCTGCTGATGTTGTTGGACTTCTGCTGTATTGCCTTTGAAAGCCCGATTTTAACTCCAATTTGTGAGTACAATGATTGATTTTAACATTTTAATAAAATTCATTTAGCGGTATCACACTAGGTCGGTGCGCCCTCCGTTCTTTTCTCCTTTTTTTTCTTAGTTTTATGAATTCCCAAGATTCTGAGGAGGGCTGCAAGACTCTGGAAGTTATCTTCTAATTGAACTATACAAACCCATAGTATTTTTCGAGGGGGAAAAAAACACCGGAGCGCAGGAGAATTGTTTTTTGGAAGCAGTGGCCCGACACAACTTCCCTTAAATTAGAGCTAGAGTTCTTCAATTAGCAAGAAGAACAAGCCTTTATGAGAGATAACACAGTAATGTAAATCCTGGTGACTGTATTTAGCTGTGCTCACAAATGTCTGACACAGATAAGCCCTTGCTGCAGGGTCCCACCTAAATGTTGTAGTCTGGTGGGGACAGTGAGGAAATGTTTCCTCCTGCTTACAGCAGACAGATGGCAACATCACTCAACTGGAGCTTTAGACCTCATTCAGACCTTGGTGTTTTGGATCAGAGGCGAAATCGTGGCGATTCTGTCCACGATTCCTGAATCACCGCAACTTGTGGGACACACTTTAGATTCTGTTACTTTCAATGGCACATCAATTGTGCACGATTTTGCCACAATTGTCACCCAGCAAATGGTGGCAAAATCACGCAAACAGAATTGCGGGATGCCTGGTGCCCAAAAGAAGTTCTGATTAAAGCAGAAAAAAAATACAAGTAGGCAGGCAAGTTCTTCTGCAATCAATTAGGCTTACCTGCCTGTTTGCAATCCTTTCACAGAATGTACATGGTATGGAGCTGTACATGCGCAGCTCCATTTACATTTCTGGCACTGTACGAGCATGCTAGGATTAAAGATGTCCAGAACTTTTCGCCGGCGAATAGTTCCCGGCGAACATAGCTTGTTCGCGTTCGACGCCGTGGGCGAACATATGCGATGTTCGGTCCACCCCCTATTCGTCATCATTGAGCAAACTTTGACCCTGTACCTCACAGTCAGCAGACACATTCCAGCAATCAGCAGCATATAGGGTGACCACATTTTCAAACTGCCATTCAGGGACACCCCCCCCCCCCACCTCCAAATCCAATTATTTCTATTACTGCATTGTAATATATAAAATAAAATAGTTCAACTCACCATAATGCCGAATCAGTGGGAAATCTAAGCTTGTCACTTGCCAGGAGATACAGTTTGTCGCTTGCCGCCCGTAGCCTTCCACCAGATGCTGTGTGCCACTTGCCACCCAAAGTCTGCCACTAGATGCAGTGTCACTTGCCAGCCAATAGTGAGGATGTATATTAAGGGGTGCAGGGTTCTGTAAAGGGGTGCAGGGTACTATGGGTTGGGGCAAGGTTCTGTGGAGGGGTGCAGGGTACTATAAGTTGGGGTGCAGGGTTCTGTTGAGGGGTGCAGGGTACTATGGGTTGGGGGAAGGGTTCTGTGGAGGGGTGCAGGGTTCTTTGGAGGGGTGCAGGGTACTATTGGTGGGGGCAGGGTTCTTTGGAGGGGTGCAGGGTACTATTGGTGGGGGCAGGGTTCTGTGGAGGGGTGCAGGGTACTGTTGGTTGGGGCAGGGTTCTGTGGAGGGGTGCAGGGTACTATGGATTGGGGCAGGGTTCTGTGGAGGGGTGCAGGGTACTCTGGGTTGGGGGCAGGGTTCTGTGGAGGGGTGCAGGGTACTATGGGTTGGGGGCAGGGTTCTGTGGAGGGGTGCAGGGTTCTGTGGAGGGGTGCAGGGTACTATGGGTTGGGGGCGGGGTTCTGTGGAGGGGTGCAGGGTTCTTTGGAGGGGTGCAGGGTACTATTGGTGGGGGCAGGGTTCTTTGGAGGGGTGCAGGGTACTATTGGTGGGGGCATGGTTCTGTGGAGGGGTGCAGGGTACTATTGGTTGGGGCAGGGTTCTGTGGAGGGGTGCAGGGTACTATGGGTTGGGGTGCAGGGTTCTGTGGAGGGGTGCAGGGTACTATGGGTTGGGGTGCAGGGTTCTGTGGAGGGGTGCAGGGTTCTGTGGAGGGGTGTAGGGTACTATGGGTTGGGGGAAGGGTTCTGAGGAGGGGTGCAGAGTTCTTTGGAGGGGTGCAGGGTACTATTGGTGGGGGCAGGGTTCTGAGGAGGGGTGCAGGGTTCTTTGGAGGGAAGCAGGGTACTATTGGTGGGGGCAGGGTTCTGTGGAGGGGTGCAGGGTACTATTGGTGGGGGCAGGGTTCTGTGGAGAGGTGCAGGGTACTATTGGTTGGGGCAGGGTTCTGGAGAGTAGAGGGGTGGTGGCTGGGTGCAGGGTAGATGGGAGGTACAAGAAGGAGCGAGCTCCCACACAGGGTTCAATGGAGGAGCAGAGGGCAGTGTTAGAGGGAATCCTGGACATTGCACAGAAGGACCTGGATCAGAGCTAGCGGGAGGGGGGAGAGCATCTGGAGGTGAACGAGCACCTAGGAGGGACCTGAGGACACAGGATGGACTCGGAGACACAGATACAGGCAGCGCTCCACCCCCATATCTGTCATAAGAGACCAGCAGTGCCAGGACACAGATCAGTCACAGCCTTAGTGACACTGCACGTCTAGCAGGGAGCCATCACCGCAATCCCCAACCTACACTTCCATCCATTATTCTAACCTACTGCCTGCCCGCTCCTCCAACCAATTACCAGCTACAGTCTTACCTTCCTATCAGCAGAGCAGAGCACGGGGACGGGAGGAGCTGTTGTGAAAAGACTTCTCCAATCCTGCTGACTGTGCAGCTCTCCCGCCCCCTTGCTCTGCTGATAGGATGAAATCGTTGGTGGGGCGGGAGAGGGGAGAACCAGGAAGAGAGGAGACAGACATGGCCACTTAGAATGACGAACGGCTGCTTCGCCCGGCCGGGGTCTTTCCATTCCGGGAGAATGTATTGTCCCGCAATGAATGTACCCGGGACACGGGACAGAGCTCCCCAATAAGGGACTGTCCGGGGCAATCCGGGACACGGGCAATCCGGGACAGTGTAGCTGCTGCTGATTTAATAGGGAAATCGATAGCTAGGCCACTGTATTCAGTGTCCACTCCAGTCCTGAAAGACTCATCTGATCTCTGCTGTAAGGACAGCATCCTGACAGCACCCCAAAAAAAAACCTTTTTAGGGTTAGTACAGTCTGCTTTTTTCCCCCCTCTGTAATCTAATTGCAGTTGCCTGCCAGCATGTGTGTGTCAGGCTCACAGCGTATACTGTGCCCAGTGCCACCACTCATATATCTGGTGGCACAGTAGATTACATAAAAAATAATTTGTTGACTGCAATAGAATAGCAGTCAGTTGCCTACCAGGCAGCGTGTGTGTGTCAGGCTCACAGCGTATACTGTGCCCACTTGCCCAGTGCCACCACTCATATATCTGGTGGCACAGTAGATTACATTAAAAAAAAAAAAAATTTGACTGCAATAGAATAGCAGTCAGTTGCCTGCCAGCGTGTGTGTGTCAGGCTCACAGCGTATACTGTGCCCAGTGCCACCACTCATATATCTGGTGGCACAGTATATTACATTAAAAAAAAATGTTTTGACTGCAATAGAATAGCAGTCAGTTGCCTGCCAGCGTGTGTGTGTCAGGCTCACAGTGTATACAGTGCCCACTTGCCCAGTGCCACCACTCATATATCTGGTGGCACAGTAGATTACATTTAAAAAAAAAACTATTTTGACTGCAATAGAATAGCAGTCAGTTGCCTGCCAGTGTGTGTGTGTGTGTGTCAGGCTCACAGCGTATACTGTGCCCACTTGCCCAGTGCCACCACTCATATATCTGGTGGCATAGTAGATTATATTAAAAAAAAATGTTGACTGCAATAGAATAGCAGTCAACTGCCTACCAGGCAGCGTGTGTGTGTCAGGCTCACAGCGTATACTGTGCCCACTTGCCCAGTGCCACCACTTATATATCTGGTGGCACAGTAGATTACATTTAAAAAAAATCTATTTTGACTGCAATAGAATAGCAGTCAGTTGCCTGCCAGCGTGTGTGTGTGTCAGGCTCACAGCGTATACTGTGCCCAGTGCCACCACTCATATATCTGGTGGCACAGTAGATTACATTTTAAAAAAATCTATTTTGACTGCAATAGAATAGCAGTCAGTTGCCTGCCAGCGTGTGTGTGTCAGGCTCACAGCGTATACTGTGCCCACTTGCCCAGTGCCACCACTCATATCTGGTCTGTCACTGTGAAGCGGGCGTAACCCTTACACTACCTTATCGATACAACACCATACCTGATGTTTTAATGCACGTTATTCCAAACAATTTAGGAATGTTAGGTAGTTTATGCCCTTTATGGATTAAAACCTGACTCTGCGTCAACTACGTAATTTTCCATGAGAGTTTTGCCATGGATCCCCCTCCGGCATGCCACAGTCCAGGTGTTAGTCCCCTTGAAACAACTTTTCAATCACTATTGTGGCCAGAAAGAGTTCCTGTGGGTTTTAAAATTCGCCTGCCTATTGAAGTCTATGGCGGTTCGCACAGTTCGCCCGTTCGCAAACATTTGCGGAAATTCGCGTTCGCCGTTCGCGAATGGAAAATGTTATGTTCGTGACATCACTAGCTAGGATAAATGATTCCCTAGAATGTGGGCGAGTAAAATCATTCTGCACTGGCCAATCAAGATGGCTGAAGACCGTCACACAGTCAGGATACAGTACTATCTAACGTCTTTAGGAATGCCGTCCCTGCCCTGCTAAATTCGGGATGAATTGGATGAGTCAATCACAACGGAAGATGGCTTTGGCTCACTCTAAACTCAAGAAAGCCCCAGGTCCAGTTGGCCTTACACCAGCTTATTACAAGGCTTTCTTTGAGGTATTGTCCCCTCATTTGACGTTTGCGCTTAACTCCATAACATATGGGAAGAACATGCCCCAGGATAGCCTGCAAGCTTACATCACATTGATCCCCAAGGAGGGGAAGGACCTCTCCCATTGTGAGAATTACCACCCGATTGCCCCTCCAAATTCAGACCTGAAATTGTTTGCAAAAATCTTGGCCAATTGGTTACTCCCCCATGCCCCACGTCTCATCCACAGAGACCAGACGGGCTTTGTAACTCTCCGTGAACCCAAGGATAGCATGATCCGAGTCCTATAATTTGATCCACACTGCCAGGACCTCCCATAATCCCCCTCTCCTGCTCTCTACGGAAGCGGAGAATGCTTTTGATAGGATCAACTGGCAGTTTATGCAAGCCACTCAGAAACATTTTGGTCTGGGGCTCTCTATGTTGAGCTGGATCCTCTCCCTTTATTCTTGTCCCTCGGCTGCAGTTAAAGTTATTGAAACAAGGTCTGATTTCTTTGCAATCACGAATCGTACTCATCAGGGAATGCCCACTCTCGCCCCTTATCTTCATTCTTATTCTGGAATCATTTTTCTGCACAGTGAGACTTGATTCTAACATTGTGAGCCTCTGGAAAGCCTCAGACATTCACAAATTTGCCCCCTTTGCAGACAATTTGATTTTCTGACAGATCATGCCAACTCTACTGCACTCCTTCCGTGGGTATACCACCCTGTCAAATTTCCAAATTAATTTATCCAAATCCTCTGCTCTCAACATTACACTGGAGCAGGCTGTAATCAGACGTCTCTGTCCCTCTTTTCCTTTTCATTGGGCGACTGACAATTCGTTATTTGGGAATACATAATTACATAGTTCCAGAAGGAGTGCCTGAAAAATGGGTTAGGGTTGAGGCCTAGATTAACCAGGAGGATGCGAACATGAACTGGCTGGCCTATCATCTAGAGCACAGAACCCTGGGCGACCCCACCACCCACCCTTGACAATTCTGAGTACTCCCCATTTATCACCACCCTCTGAACTCACCCTTGTTGACAGTTTTCAATCCATACTCACCCTATGGTCCATGCCAATGGACCTTATTTTGTACAGTAAACGATTATGAGGAACTATGTCAAATGCTTTTGCAAAATCCAGATACACCACATCTACGGGCCTTCCTCTATCTAGATGGCAGCTCATCTCCTCATAGAAGGTTAATAGATTGGTTTGGCAAGAATCATTCTTCATGAATCCATCCTGTTTACTGCTAATGATACCGTTCTCATTACTAAAATCATGTATATAGTCCTTTATCATCCCCTCCAAGAGCTTGCATACTATTGATGTTAGGCTAACTGGTCTGTAATGCCCAGGGATGTATTTTGGGCTCTTTTTAAATATTAGTGCTACATTGTTTTTTCTCCAATCAGCTGGTACCATTCCAGTCAGTAGACTGTCAATAAAAATTAGGAACAATGGTCTGGCAATTACTTGACTGAGTTTCCTAAGTACCCTCGGGTGCAAGCCATCTTGTCCCAATGATTTATTAATGTTAAGTTTCCCAAGTCTAATTTTAATTCTGTCCTCTCTTAACCATGGAGGTGCTTCATGTGATGTGTCATGAGGATAAACACTGCAGTTTTGGTTACTGAATAAATTCAATACCTTCGCCATCTCCCCATCCTTTGTAACCAGATGACCTTCATTTATCTTTTTGGGTCCAATATGGTCTGTCCCCCCTTTTTTACTATTTACATACTTAAATAATTTCTTGGGATTTTTTTTTTGCTTTCTTCTGCTCCCTGTCTTTCGTGTTCTATCTTTGCCACCCTAATTGCACCCTTACATTTCTTGTTGCATTCCTTATAAAGTCTATATTCTGATGATGATACCTCAACCTTGTATTTTTTGAAGGCCTTCTCCTTTGCTTTTATATGCATTTTTACATTGGAGTTAAGCCATTCAGGACTTTTGTTCGCTCTTTTAAATTTATTTACCCAATTGCATGCATTGGCTAATGCCCTTATTTAATATGCTCTTAAAACAAACCCATCTCTCCTCTTTGTTCTTTGTTCCTAAGATTTTATCCCAGTTTATGCCTTATAGCAAGGTTTGTAATTTAGGAAAGTTGGCTCTTTTGAAATTCAGTGTCTTTGTATTTGCCTTATGTTTTCTATTTGTGTAATTTATACTGAAGCCAATTGACCTGTGATCGCTGTTTCCTAAATTGACCCATATTTCCACATCTGTGATCAGGTCTGTATTGTTGGTAATCAGTAGATCCAGTAACGCTTTAATTCTAGTTGGTGCATCCACCATCTGAGCCATGAAATTGTCCTGCAAGACATTTAGGAACCGGCGAGCTTTAGACAAATGCGTGGTTCCATCCGTCCAGTCTATGTTTGGACAATTAAAATCCCCCATTATGATAACATTTCCCATTAATGCTGCTAATCTAAATTGTGATAGAAGATCCCTCTCCCCCTCCTCCCTCGGGTTAGAGGACCTATGGCACACTCCCAGTATTATTTTGCCATTAGATTCATCCCTTTGGAGCTCTACCCATAAGGATTCCACCTCCTCCCTAGCTTCCTTGTGATGTAATCTCTCACATTCACTTGTACATTATTCTTGATATATAGGCATACCCCTCCCTCTTTTTTGCCCTCTATATCCATGCGATAAAGGGTATACCCTTAAATGGTTGCCAGCCAATCATGAGAGCTGTTGAACCAGGTCTGTGAAATTCCCACAAAATTCAAATCCTCCTTGTACATGTCACACCTGTAACATCTCTCGAGTGACTTTTCACTAAGTACAATTATACTTAGTTCTTCCCCAGTTAACTCTCATCCGTTACTTCCTTCCCAAACCTGCTTCCTGAAGAGCCTCTCACTTCGAAGTTCAACTATAGTTACTTCCTTCTTCCTGATTAGCCTGTCACTTTCTGTTAAGTTGCTGGGCGGCCTATTTAAGAGCCCAGCACTGACCAGGAAGTGTTCTTTTATTTTTGCTGACAACGCCTCTGTCGGTTGGGCATCCAGACATACCTGCTCTGAACTTCACTTCCTGACCTGGACCAGGAGACTCCACTGCCTGCTTCACCAGCCTTACCTGCCTGGACCCTTGGAGCCTGACCTCATGCCTGCATCGTTCACTTCAGTATCGCAAGTACCCTGATGTTGTTATGCATTGCTATTCTGTGAACTTCCATGCCTGCATCGTTCACTTCAGTATCGCAAGTACCCTGATGATGTTATGCATTGCTATTCTGTGAGCTCTCATGCCTGCATCGTTCACCTCAGTATCGCAAGTACCCTGATGTTGTTGTGCATTGCTATCCTGTGAACTGCCCTGCCTGCTAAGTTATGTATGCTAACTATACCAGGAATTACTGCAGCCATAGTCTCTCTATGTTTGGTACTTCTAATAAGGATCCTGCCATGATCTCTACATTCTAAGTCACCAAGTATAAACGGAAGCCTTTCATGCCTATGTACCTCCTTCTCAAATGTTACTGTGTGCAGATATACTGCCTATTACTTTTAGGACTTTGCTATTAATTTTATTTACATGCCACGCATGCTCGGCTACTTCTGCATTTAAGTACATGCCACACATGCTCGGCTACTTCTGCTTTTAACTAAAACCTGGTCTGTAGTTTCCAAGTATTAGTGGAATGCTGCTTTCACGCTATTCCCTCAACACTGCTGCACTGCGACCAGTCCATTACTCTGGAGGCATGTGGTGCTAATACTACTTACCTTGCTATTAGTATTCATGCAACCTCACTCCCCAGGGTATCACCCTAGTGAGCCTGAACTAGTATCAGTTCTACCTGAACTTTATATTTATATTTATATTTGTTTTTACTTTCGCCTATGAAGGAATATGCGCCATGTTTCTTGACTGAGACTGTGATGCTAGGATTCCAAACTCTCTGCACAAAAGAGAGTGAAACCTGGGTCCGAAGCTCAGAAGTCTCCGCAGTTGAGATCCAAATTCTCTAATCATATTTGGCGTAACGTTACAACACCAGACCCTGCTACTCTTTATTCTGCAAGTTTTGAACCACTCCTTTAAAGCATGAGAGCTGACTTACTTCGCTGGCTCTCACTTATGTTGACCTGGTTTGGCCATTGCAATGCCCTCAAGATGACATTATTGCCTAAGGTTCTTTATCTTCTACAAGCCCTCCCCATTAGATGACCTCTTCTTCAAGCGAGTGGGAATTTGTGTTGTTCCATCAGAAACCCCGTCTCCAACTCCAACTTCTCCATTTACCTAAACGACAGGGTGGAGTTGGCCTCCCAGATTTGGGGGCTTAGTATAGGGCGAAACACCTCACCAGGTTGGTGGACTGGCATTGTCACGCTAAGGCAAAACATTGGGTGGCTTTGGAGCTGGAGGACACTGATGACACGGTGAAGAGCTGGCCCTGGATCACCTCCCAGCTGCCGAAAGACCTCAGTACCCATCTAACCCTAGGTAGTACTTTAATGGTTGCTAGGGACACCTTTTGGAGCTCTTCATTTTCCCCATTGTCGTCACCCATGATCAGTATTCTAGGTTCCAGCCAAGCTTTCACAACCTGGAGTTTCAAAGTTTGTTGTCCAGTGGTCATCTCAATCTTTGCAAATCTTGGGGCATGATGGCAAGCTCTCCTCTACTGCCCTTACGAACACCTCGATACCCTCATTAGACTTCTGGGGTAGCTCAGGCACTTTCTTTGCTAGTGTGCTTGTTCTCTGGGTGTTTCTCTGGGTGTTTCCCGTCAACTTATGGAATTGGAGAGCATCTGCCATAGACGGCACTGTCTTTCCACTATCTATGCTGCTTTGATCCAATCAAAAGGAGATTTTACCCCGTCTTATTTTTCCAAGTGGGAATCAGACCTTCTTATGCATTTTACTGAATCACAAAAAGGGAACATTGTTCATTTTGTTCATAAATCTTCAATTCCAACTAAGGTCCAAAGAACCAGCTACAAGATTTTGACTAGGTGGTATAGGCTTCCTGTGACTTTACACCATATTTTTTTGCAGGTACCAGACACATGTTGATGCTGATCGAGGCACAATGTTCCACATTTTCTGGGACTGCCCAAGAATCAATCCATTCTGGCAGGGAGTGACCTCTTCTATTTAAGATATGACCAATGTTGATCTATCAGGAAACCTGGCGGCGTGTATGCTGTACCTCACAACACGGCCCATCAAAAAATATAAGGCCTCTGTGACCTGAAGGTCTGTGACTTTACCCTCTTGGTGTCAAGGGACCATCTCCATCCAGCCCCAGCTCCGTGACAGGTCAGCTCGGGTGCGCTCGCCTGGGCTGCGCGCGCGCATGCGCGGCGTGGCGGCGCGTGACGGCGCGCGGGAGCGTGCGCGGGCGCACACAATCTCGTTCCGCCCCTGGCCAATCAGAAGCCTGAGCGGCTTATTTAAATCAGCTTCCCACAGTCCTCTGGTTGCTGGTTTGTAAACAGCGTTTGAGTACCTGACTTGTTACCTGTTATTGGATTCTTCACCTGATTGACCTTTGGCTTACGTTCCCGGACCTCTGCTTTCTCCAATCCCTTGACCTTGGCTTGAACCTGGACTCCTGGCTTTCTCCTGCCCTTTGTACCCCGGCTTGAACACTGGACTGTCTGCTTCTTTAAAACCCCTGACCACGGCTTGTCTCCTAGACTGTTCTCCTGCCTTGTCCTTGTTTACCGGAACCTCGCTTCAGTCTTCCCGTCTGCTGCAGCTCCGAACCATCCCGGTTGATCTTCCGCCTGTCCCTGCTTGACCTGCCGGATCTGCATCTTCCCGCTGGTACCGGTGCCTCCCGGTGCGTCCTTCCCCCTGTCCCAATCCCAGGGGAAGGATCGCGCCAGGTCGCAAAGGTGAGCCACCCTCAGCATCTCGGCCTTGGTAAGTGTACCCGTGATAGTACAAACCAGCCAGATGTCTGAGGCCGACAGGGCGCGCTCACCCTTCGAGACTCTATGCCAACAAGTCTCGGCACTAACTGAGGCAGTGCAAAAATTACAAGAAGGGTACCTACAGATGGATGGCCGTCTTCAGCAACTAAACCCTACACCTGGACCCGCAGCCCCTTCGGTGACCCCAGGATCAGGGGCGTCCACCTCTCAGCTTGCTTCAACTCCAGCAGTAGTCGTGTCTCACCCGGAACCCCGGGTGCCTACACCAGAGCGCTTAAAAACGCTTGTTCTCTGTATCTGGCCTTGCAACCCAGGACTTTCTGCTCTGAGGCCGTAAAAGTGGGCTTTGTAATCTCGCTCCTTTCTGATGAACCTCAAGCCTGGGCCCACAGTCTGATGGAGCAAAGAAATCTGATATTGGACACGTTGGACTCCTTCTTTGAACACATGTCCAAATTATATGACGACCCTCTGCGTTCTGCCACGGCCGAGGCTACCCTCCACAACTTGAATCAGGGCAGGAGGCCCGTCGAAGACTATATTGCGGAGTTCAGGAAATGGTCCGCCGACACTGGATGGAATGAGGCGGCCCTGAAATACCAATTCCGCCAAGGACTATCTGAGTCCCTCAAGGACAAGTTGGCTCGAGTCGATCCCCCCGTCTCACTGGAGGGGTTGATTCAGTCGGCTACCCAGCTGGACCGACGCCTTCGGGAACGGCGGGCGGAGCGTTTCCAAACAAACCGTCCCAGTTGGATTCCACCAAGATTCTCTCCCGCTCCTCCGTCGCTCCCGGTCCCACCGGTCTCCTCCCTTCCAGACCCCGAACCCATGCAGCTCGGGGTTATCCGGCCTCCTCTCACCCCCGAAGAAAGGCAGCGAAGACGCCAGTCCAACTTGTGTCTGTACTGTGGCGGGGCTGGCCACTTCCTTCGTTCCTGCCCGGTGAGACCTAGTAAGTGTAAACCGCCACCCGCCTTCAATTGCCACGTTACTAACCTACCACAGACTTATGTTGTCCTCTTTCTTTCTTTACAGCTCCCGAAGGGGGCAACCCGGCTGCCAGCCATAATTGATTCCGGGGCATGCAGCTGCTTCTTGGACTCTGCCCTGGCCCTGAAGCTGCATGTTCCCTGCCGCCCTAAGGACTTTCATCTGCAAATCCACCTAGCGGACGGCTCTCTTCCCCAGTCCGGACTTGTCACTCAGGAAACCCAGCCAATCCTTGACATTTCTGACACAGGACATCAAGAATTTCTTTGCCTGGATTTGATACCTTCTCCACTGTTCCCCATCATCTTGGGACTCCCATGGTTGCAGGTCCACCAACCCTGCATAGATTGGCACAAGAAGGAGATCGAGTTTTCATCCGCCTACTGTTCACAAAACTGCCTCCTGCCCGCCCAGACCTCCTGTTCCACCCTAGCTACTATGTCGGACAATTCCCTTCACATCCCTTCTGCTTATGCCGAGTTTAAGGACGTATTCGACAAACGACAAGCTGATCACCTTCCTCTGCATAGGCCATATGATTGCCCTATCGATCTCTTACCCGGATCCAAGATCCCTTTTGGCCGTATCTTCCCCTTGTCCGAGACGGAACTAGTCGCCCTCAAGGCATATATTGATGAAAACTTAAAAAAGAAGTTCATCCGCCCTTCCTCTTCTCCTGCTGGGGCGGGGATCTTCTTCGTCGAGAAGAAGGATGGGTCCCTCAGACCCTGTATTGACTACAGGGAGCTAAACAAAATTACCATCAAAAATAGGTATCCGCTACCTCTCATCCCAGAACTATTCCAGCGGTTTCGGGCAGCCCAGTTCTTCTCCAAACTAGATCTCCGAGGGGCCTACAATCTTGTCCGGATCAGAGACGGGGACGAGTGGAAGACGGCCTTCAGATCCAGGTTCGGGCACTTTGAGTACCTGGTGATGGCTTTCGGCCTCTGCAACGCCCCTGCCACGTTCCAGCACCTAGTCAATGACATTTTTCGCCAACACCTAGATGACTTCCTAGTTGTCTATTTAGACGATATCCTCATCTTCTCGGTCTCTCTCGAGCAACATCGTTCCCACGTTAAGAAGGTCCTAGCCATTCTCAGGGAGCACAAATTATACCTCAAGGCCGAGAAATGTGAATTCGAAAAGACAACAATCCAATTCCTGGGGTTCATCATTTCTACTAGGGGGATTGCTATGGACCCGCAAAAGGTCAAGGCGGTCCAAGACTGGCCAGCCCCAGGCGACAAGAAGGCCATACAACGATTCATTGGCTTCGCCAATTTTTACCGGAGGTTCATCATTGGCTTCTCATCTATTGTAGCCCCCATCACTGAGTTAACACGTCAGGGGTGTTGCTTCCACTGGTCCCAGAAAGCACAAGAAGCATTTACTCAACTTAAAGTGATGTTCTCCTCTGCACCCGTCCTACGGCACCCTGACCCAGCTCTGCCCTTCGTCTTGGAAGTCGACGCCTCTGAAATAGCTACTGGCGCCATCTTATCACAGAGACAGGGACCCAAAGCTCTCCTCCACCCGGTGGCCTACGCATCCCGGAAATTGACCTCCCCAGAAAGGAACTATGACGTGGGGGACCGGGAACTGTTGGCGATTAAGTTCGCACTTGAAGAGTGGAGATATCTCTTGGAAGGGGCTCTCCATCCTATCCTAATCTTTACAGACCACAAGAATTTGGAATACCTGCGAACGGCCAAACGCTTAAGACCTAGGCAAGCCCGCTGGGCCCTCTTTTTCACTCGCTTCAATTTCCACATCACCTACAGGCCCGGCTCAAAGAACGGGAAGGCGGATGCCCTTTCTAGGATGTTCTCAGATACCTCCATCCCACCGGAACCTAGTACCGTTTTGGCCACCCAGAACTTTTTTTTAGTCTCCCAAACAGACTTGCTAAACTCCCTAAAGGAGGCATCCAAAGAATGTACCGAGCAAGCCGCATCTGCCCTAGAGAGACGGGACGACTTGCTGTGGTCACGGGGTAAGATTTTTGTACCTGCGGTACTAAGGCAACAAGTACTAAGTACGTTTCATGACCATAAATTAGCGGGCCATTTCGGGTTACGAAAGACTGCCGAATTGCTCAGCCGCTCCTTCTGGTGGCCAAAGTGGAGACTTGACTGCAAGACCTATGTTTTTTCCTGCTCCCGCTGCCAACGCTGTAAAGGGCCCAAGACCAAGTCCTGGGGCCTATTGAAATCTCTCCCAGTTCCGGAACGCCCATGGACAGAGTTGTCCATGGACTTTATAGTGGATTTACCTCCCTCGGAAGGCTTCACAACAATTCTGGTCGTGATCGACCGCCTGTCCAAACTGGCCCATTTCCTACCCATGATTGGCACACCCTCTGCGGCTGACACGGCAAAAATCTTTTTCAGGGAAATTGTGAGACTGCATGGGGTGCCCAAAAGCATTGTGTCCGACAGAGGGGTGCAGTTTACGTCCAAATTCTGGAGGGAACTCTGCAGAACACTGGAAATCAAAGTCTGTCTCTCGTCTGCCTATCACCCGCAATCCAACGGTCAAACGGAAAGAACCAACCAAACGTTAGAACAGTACCTCCGCTGCTTTTGCTCCGTATCACAGAACGATTGGGTGTCTTTATTACCATCGGCAGAGTTTGCATATAATAATTCAGTGCATGCCTCCACTAACCAAACTCCTTTTTGGGCTAATTTCGGCTATCATCCTTCCTCCCTTCCGGACTCTATCCCTGAAACACCCGTTCCAGCGGTCCAGGAACACCTAACTCACATCCAACAAAACTTCCAAAAGCTCCGGGAGGTCATGCAGCAGGCACAAGAAAACTTCAAAAAATTCTACGACAAGGGGAAGAAAGAGTACCCTGCTTTTGAAGTAGGGGACGAGATCTGGCTCTCCTCTACTAACCTCAAATTACCAATCCCTTCACAGAAACTGGGCCCTAGGTTCATCGGCCCATTCCGGATCAAACGGAAAATCAATCCAGTGGCACTACCTGAAACTTACCGGATCCATCCGGTCTTTCATACCTCTTTGCTCAAACCAGTCACGGTAAACCCGTTCCCTGGGAGAGAAGAGCTCCCACCTCCGCCAGTGGAAATTGAGGGAGAGAGGGAGTTCGAGGTGGAGACCATTCTGGGCTGCAGGAAAAGGGGAAGGCAGCTCCAATATCTAATCAAATGGAAGGGATACCCCCCTGAAGATAACTCCTGGGAGCCTTCCAGAAATCTGCACACTCCCCGCCTGATACGAAACTTCCACCGTGAACATCCGGAGTTGATGGACAGTTTGGGCGTCCGGAGTCCGCCCCTTGGGGGGGGGGCACTGTCAAGGGACCAGCTCCATCCAGCCCCAGCTCCGTGACAGGTCAGCTCGGGTGCGCTCGCCTGGGCTGCGCGCGCGCGCATGCGCGGCGTGGCGGCGCGCCGTGTGCGCGGGCACGCGTGCGTGACGGTGCGCGGGAGCGCGCGCGTGACGGCGCGCGGGAGCGTGCGCGGGCGCACACAATCTCGTTCCGCCCCTGGCCAATCAGAAGCCTGAGCGGCTTATTTAAATCAGCTTCCCACAGTCCTCTGGTTGCTGGTTTGTAAACAGCGTTTGAGTACCTGACTTGTTAACTGTTATTGGATTCTTCACCTGATTGACCTTTGGCTTACGTTCCCGGACCTCTGCTTTCTCCAATCCCTTGACCTTGGCTTGAACCTGAACTCCTGGCTTTCTCCTGCCCTTTGTACCCCGGCTTGAACACTGGACTGTCTGCTTCTTTAAAACCCCTGACCACGGCTTGTCTCCTAGACTGTTCTCCTGCCTTGTCCTTGTCTACCAGAACCTCGCTTCAGTCTTCCCGTCTGCTGCAGCTCCGAACCATCCCGGTTGATCTTCCGCCTGTCCCTGCTTGACCCTGCTTGACCTGCCAGATCTGCATCTTATATAGTGGGTTGTGAGGCATAGTGGGTGCAAAGATGGTGAAAGTCATTGGGCGCCAGACACTTATTGGATGTAAAAGTGGTTTTATTTTTGGGGTAAAGTGGGTTTGGGCCAGGATACCCTTAATTAGTTGTAGATTCAATTAGCAGACTCGAGACTTCAATAGGACACAGGCTCGCAGGAAACGGACCCAGCAAGGTACCAAATCTGCACATGCAGGAATGCTGTCTCCTATAGTTACAGTCTTTAACAGTTCCTAACTCAAGCATAACATTCCTTTCAGCTTCACTACAACTGTCTCTTGTAGTTCTTCAACACTGAGCTCCTGGTCTCTCACTAGACCCTCTGACGTGATCACTGCCTGAAGTTTTCCAATTCTCCACCGTGTCCATTTGGTGAGAATGTGGTTTGGGTACTTGCTTCAGTTACTCACTGGGGTCCCTGGTTCTCCAGGGCGAATACATTTAGCGGACGTTCTGATGTCACCACGCACTCAAATCTCACTACCCGGAATATGGACTGTTTGTTGTAAGCCGGCCTCTTTTTCAGGACCGAGTACAAGTACGGATACTTTTTTTCAAGTAGTCGCCAATACCAAATACCGATACTTTTTTTAAATGTGTCCCCAAATGCAGCCGTGTCCCCCCACAAATGCAGCCATGTCCCCCACATATTGCAGTCATGTATGTCCCCCACATATTGCAGCCATGTCATGTCCCCCACATATGCAGTCATGTATGTCCCCCCACATATGCAGTCATGTATGTCCCCCCACATATGCAGTCATGTATGTCCCCCCACATATGCAGTCATGTATGTCCCCCACATATGCAGTCATGCATGTCCCCCACATATGCAGTCATGTATGTTTCCCACATATGCAGCCATGTATGTCCCCCACATATGCAGCCATGTATGTCCCCCACATGCAGCCATGTATGTCCCCCATATGCAGCCATGTATGTCCCCCATATGCAGTCATGTATGTCCCCCACATATTGCAGCCATGTATGTCCCCCATATTGCAGCCATATATGTCCCCCATATTGCAGCCATGTGTCCCTCATACCTTTTAGATATGCTGATGCCGCCGCTGCCGCATACCGCCGTATCCTCTGCACAATCGCGTAGCGCATTACAAGCTTTCATTCTAAAAACTTGTAAATGGCCGCGCTCCGTGTATTAAAACTCCCCTTATCCGGATTGGAGGGATCCCTCCAATCCGGAGAAGGGGAGTGTCAATACACGGCCATTTACAAGTATTCAGAATGAATGCTTGTAATGTGTGCTATGCGATTGTGCAGGGGGATACGGCGGTATGCGGCAGCGGCGGCGTCAGCATATCTAAAAAGGTATGAGGGACACATCGCTGCAATATGGGGGGGAAGTATTCTATTTCAGTATCGGGGGTATTTGCGGGAGTACAAGTACTCCCGCAAATACTCGGCATCGGTCCCGATACCGATACTAGTATCGGTATCGGGACAACCCTACTTTTAATCAAATAAATGAAGGTTTTATGCTATGTGAGGCATTTATTTTTTATGTACCTGTGGATGACCCATGGGGAGATATTCACATATCTGAGAACCAGGCTGTCTCCATTGAACCTTCCTATTGACCGTTACCGAGTATTTCAGACCGTATCATGCTTTATTTGATCTCCTATCACTAAGGCCTCGTACACACGAGGGGATATGTCCGCTGAAAATGGTCCGATGGACCGTTTCAGCAGACATCTCCAATCGTGTGTATGGGCTAGCGGACAGATTTGTCCACCCGACAGATTTCAAAGCATGCTTTGAAATCTATCGGGTGGAATCCGTCCGCCCGACATGTCTGCTGGTTAGTACACTTACCAGCAGACATGTCGTCCCGCACCGCCACTGCGCCGCCGCCGAATGGATTCGGCGCATGCGCGGAAGTGTTTTACTTCCTGGTGCGGTGACGTGGCGGCCATCGGATCAAACTCCAGATCGGACATATCCGATGGAAATGGTCCGCGGACCGTTTTCATCGGATATGTCCGATCGTGTGTACGAGGCCTAAGAGATCATTGATCTTTGGTAAGAGGCTTATTGTGATTTCGGTGGAGGTTTCATCTATACCAACACTTTTTCCATTTGATTTATTGGCACTTGTGGGATTACTTTATCATGAACTTTTTCACTATGTTGATGGACTTATCTACTTTGTGATTTACCCATGAACTTTATTTCACATATGATTTTGCTTAACAAGCATTTATCAGTTTACACTTATAATATTTAGCGCAATCTCATTTTTTGTACAAATACATTTAGCGCTTGTAGTTGTTCCTCGTGAATTAAGGTCTTCCAGTCCACTTAATAATTTTGTGGCCCTTCTCTGAACTCTCTCTAGTTTCAACACATCCTTTCTGAGGACTGGTGACCAGAACTGGATGGAATACTCCAGATGTGGCCAGACTAGAGTTTTATAAAGTGGCAGGATTATTGTTTTATCTCTGGAGTATAACCCTTTTTTAATGCATGCTAATATTTTTCTGGCTTTGCTTGACACAGCTTGACATTGCATGCTATTGCTCAGTCTGTCATCTACTAGGACGCCCAGATCCTTCTCCATCCTGGAATCCCCCAGAGCTTCTCCCTCTTGCACTTATATTTTTAACCCTCAAGTGCATTACTTTACATTTTTCAATGTTACACCTTATTTGCCATCTAGTTTCCCACTCCGTTAACTTATTTAGGTCCTCTTGTAAGGTTTCTATATCCCGCTGTGATGTTATTGTCCTAATCATTTTTGTGTCATCAGAAATGGATATTGAGCTATTTATCCCATCGTCTATATCACAGGTGTCAAACACGAGGCCCGCAGGCCGAACCCGGCCCTCCAGGCCATTTCAAGTGGCCCTCGCACCTCTCCTGCAGCTGCAGGAGAGCTCCAGCCTTCCTCTGGTCCTACTCCTGACCCTTACTTTCTGTTTTCAAGCAATGCATCCAGCTTCTTACCAGCAGCAGCATAATAAAAGGGGGGTGAACTGTGATATAAGGGAGAGTGGGGGACTCAACTTCTGATGGTGGAGTGGCTCTTGACATCTAATGTAAAGCAGGGGAGATGCGCTGGACCTCTAATCTTACAGAAACAACCAATCCTTTTGAGGGCAATCATAATGCTGATGTGGCCCACGATGAAATTGAGTTTGACTCCACTGCTCTATATCATTTATAAATAAATTAAAAAGAGCCTTGGGGTACCCAACTTACCACTCTAGACCAGTACAAGTTATTTAACACCATCCTTTAGACACGCCCCTGTAGCCAGTTTTTTTTGTGGTCCAAATGCTTTTGCAAATGCAGTTATTACCAATTAAAAGTAGGAGTGACCATTCCGAGAACATTACATACACGTGGTTCAGGTTAAGTTTGTCCCTGGGCATCAGGCGGTATACGAAATTAGGAGAGCAATCAACCTTATCACTCTTCTATGTTCCAACTGGGATGGAAGTGGGGACAGATGAGCTATACTGTTGTCTTTGGAACTTCAAAAAGCCTTCGGATCCCTGTTTTGGCCCTTTCTTTTCCATACTCTTCAGAAATAGAATTTTTCGTCTTTTCCCTTTAAATGGTGTACATATACACTACTCCTTCATATCTGGGCATTAACCCTACCATGGACGTATTTATGTTGTTTCAGGCCAATTTAAACCCCTGTTACAGCTCCTTGGAAAGGAATTTGAGGAAGTGGTCCCGTATTTTCTTTCTTGGATGGGGCACAATTACTGTTAGAAAAATGACTATAATTCCAAAAATGTTCTACTACTTTCATTCTATTCAAATCGCAGTTCCCTTAACCCATCTTAAATAATTTTGATCTCTTATCTACAATGATAAGTATGTAATGTACCTATTACAAAACTTGTATTTAGGGCCAGTTCACACCACATCTAGTGCAGTACAGTGTGTTTTTTTTCTGCATGGGAGAGTGGGGGACTCAACTTCTGATGGTGGAGTGGCTCTTGACATCTAATGTAAAGCAGAGGGCATGCGCTGGACCTCTAATCTTACAGAGACAACCGATCCTTTTGAGGGCAATCATAATGCTGATGTGGCCCACAATGAAATTGAGTTTGACACCACTGCTCTATATCATTTATAAATAAATTAAAAAGAGCTTTGGGGTACCCAACTTCCCACTCTAGACCAGTATTTAACACCATCCTTTAGACGCGCCCCTGTAGCCAGTTTTTTATCCAAAAACAAACCCTATGGTCCATGCCTACAGACCTCAGTTTGTAGATTAAAGGGACACTAAAGTCAGGGATTTAAAAAAAAAAAAATAACAAACATGTGATACTTACCTCCACTATGCAGTTCGTTTTGCACAGAGTGGCCCAAAAAGCTATCTTCTGGGGTCCCTCGGCGGCTGTCTGGGCTCCTCCTCGCAAAAGCTTTCCCTCTTCATGCGAGGGCGCTCGCACGGAGGAAAGCTTTTGCGAGCGCACTCCCGTGATACAGCGGCGGCCATAGCCGCCGACTGTATCACTCGGCTCCGCCCCCCAGCGCGCCGCGTCATCCGCTCTGATTGACAGCAGCGCTAGCCAATGGCTGCGCTGCTATCAATCCGCCCAGCCTAGCCAATCAACGGCCAGGCTGGGAACCGAAGAGGACGACGTGGATGCGCCCGGGAGATTCGAACGGTCAGGTAAGTACAACGGGGGCTCGGGGGGGGCCGGTGCTGCTAGATGTTTTTTTACCTTCATGCATAAGATGCATGAAGGTAAAAAAACTTGTAACTTTACAGCCCCTTTAAGCATTTGTGGGGCACTGTATCAAATTCTTTTGCAAAATCCAGATACACCACATCCACAGGCCTTCCTTTGTCCAGGTGGAAGCTCACTTCCTCATAGAAGGTTAACAGGTTGGTTTAACATTAATATTAAATTACGTTCTTGTTATATATTGTGACATATCAGGTGTTCTGCACATTAATAAAGTTACTGAACGGTTCTAAACTCACAGAACTCGCATAACAGATGCCGGGGTAATTTGGACTGGCAACTCTGAGCCAATCCACCCCCATTAGTTCACATGAGAAAAATATCTGCGCTAGCTTTTTTTGATTTTTCTAAGCACCCCATTGTTTGGCACCAGCCTCAACAAGATCTCTTTCCAAAAACAATCCCTGCAATATATTACTAGTGCACTGTTTATTTTGAAATGCCTAGAGAATGTGCGTGGCATGAAATACTTTTTTTTTTTTTAGGCTACAGTACATTTTTTGCAAGAACAATAAAAAGCAGTCTAAAGCGAGAGCCCAAATGTTTGGTATGATGATCTGAACTGTTTGGCCGAACAAAGTTCAGTGGTAAAGGACTGAGATGTGTCTAAGGTTTCTCTTCAATAGTTTGACTCAGAAATTTCAGAATGTTATTATTCATTTTTCTAACCGCACAGTATTCGTCCTCTCCATTTTCTCCTTTGGCATTTGCGCTTTTTTTTTCTTTTTTCTCTTGTGGTCTTTTTTCACCCTCTAATTTTTGCCATATGCTCTGTAATGTTTATGTCTCAAGTTTCCTTCTTCTTCTTTTTTTTTTATTAACCAAAACATAGTACCATATGACTCTCTATTACATTATTTATATAGATATAATTGCTGTCTTTGGAAAGTAATATATATTACTGAACAGATTTGTTATATAATGTAATATGTAAGTGTGGGTATGCACACAGGGACAAATTGAGGTATTTCTCTGAAGTTAAACACCTTTCAGCTGGAAATGAGTGAAGGTTTTAATGTCAGTTCCAAAATTGGTTGGCATCCGCTTGACTGAACTGACCATGTTATCTGATGCATGCACAGTGTTCTTGGAGACAAGACTCATTATTAGTAGCATGGGTTTTGCCTTCAAGGTTGAACCCTGTACATAAAAATGTTAAAATGTAATATATTCCAGCCACAAAGCATATAAATCTGTCCGACCGATTTGAACAAATCTGTCTGCTCGTGTGTATGGGGCCAAATGGTGTACATGTACAGTACTCCTTCGTATCTGGGCATTAACCCTACCATGGACGTATTTATGTTGTTTCAGGCCAATTTAAACCCCTGTGAGGCCTCGTACACACGATCGGACATATCCGATGAAAACGGTCCGCGGACCATTTCCATCGGATATGTCCGATCGGGAGTTTGATCCGATGGCGTGTACACACCATCGGATCAAATTCCCCGCCGCCGGACGGCGCGGTGACGTGGCGGTGACGCGGCGGTGACGTTGACGCCGCCACGTCACCACCACGTCACCGCACCAGGAAGTTAAACACTTCCGCGCATGCGCCGAATCCATTCGGCGGCGGCGCGGCGGCGGTGGGGGACGACATGTCTGCTGGTAAGTGTACTAACCAGCAGACATGTCGGGCGGACAGATTCCCACCGGATAGATTTCAAAGCATGCTTTGAAATCTGTCCGGTGGAGAAATCTGTCCGCTAGCCCATACACACGAGCGGAGATGTCTGCTGAAACGGTCCATCGGACCGTTTTCAGCGGACATATCCCCTCGTGTGTACGAGGCCTTACAGCTCCTTGGAAAGGAATTTGAGGAAGTGGTCCCGTATTTTCTTTCTTGGATGGGGCACAATTACTGTTAGAAAAATGACTATAATTCCAAAAATTTTCTACTACTTTCATTCTCTTCAAATCGCAGTTCCCTCTCCCCATGTTAAATCATTTTGATCTCTTATCTACAATGATAAGTATGTAATATACCTATTACAAAACTTGTATTTAGGACCAGTTCACACCACATCTAGTGCAGTACAGTGTTTTTTTTTTCTGCATCAAAAATGCATGGAAAGTAGGTTTTACGGTTTTAAATGGCATAGTTCACACCAATGCTTGCAGTTGTAGTGCGTTCTAGTGCCAGTTAAAGTTAAAAAAGAGGGGGGGGGGTGCACTGGACTGCATAAAAAATGCATTGGAATGCATCAGAAACGTGCATGCAGAAAAGCATCTGGGACACATCCATACAATGTTTATATGGTGTGATCTGGCCCAATCTTTGAAAGGTAAGTCATAAAAAATAAAATAAAAAAATAAATGGAACTTTGGTCCTCGAATCTCTTACTCTTCTACAAGCCCTGTACTCCAACCCTACCATCCACATTGCTGTTCATGGTTAAAAATCAGACCTGATCCACATACAGACAGGGACTAGGCAGGGTTGCCCTCTGCCCTCTACTTTCGTTCTCTTCCAATTCCATTTCCCTCTCCCCATCTCAAAAGATTCTGATCTCTTATCTCAAATGTATCTGTGGCTTGAAGGGCTGTGGAGTGGTACGTAAAACCTTGTATGCTATAAGATCATCAGGTGGTCTGGGGTCTCACAACTTCAGAGATGTTACAAGGTGGCTCAACCAACTCAGCTGACCCAAAACCCATACCCTTAGGTTTGCACATACTCCAGTAGCCCCTCTTTTTAACAAATCTATGCCCCCCTATTCATGGTACAGATTTTACACAACTTGTCTGAGCCTTCAGAAAGGAGGGGGCAGGGAGCTGAAGTTACACTCAGCAGGAAAGCTGAGAGCTGACTGGAGGGAAGGTACACATTCCTCTTTACACGGCACACAGGAACAGAGCTGAGGCTGTCAATCACAGGTTGTGTGCTGCAGCTCTCTCCTCATTATCTTTTTACCCTGTTGATGCCAGGAAAACATGTCAGAAGTGACCCACACAGATAGCAGAAGAACGAGGCACCAGAAGTGATACTTAGTAGTCTGGTTTGACACTAGTACACACTATAAATATATTTTGTTCATATTTGATGTCAGGGGTTTAAAATCACTGTAAATGGGATGCAACACAGGTTAAAAATTTAAATGTGTGATGCCTGATAATTAGCCTTCTATTGCACTGATCACTGCCTAAACATGCAACGTCATTTGTGCAAAACAGGCCTTTCTATTCCTATGCCTATGACAGTATTCTCTAATACTGTCTAGGAGGAAGATCATCCCAATCTTTGCTCCGCTCTTTTCCTGCAGTGTCCATACTAGCAGGAGTAAGTCTAATGCCGGTACACACGATCGAAAATTCCGACAGCAAAAGTCCGATGTGTGTACGGGTCATAAGAATATTGGAGCAGGGTAAGAACCTTCAATCAGGCCACTCCTAGAGGACAACATCTAACCTAACATCACAAAGCGAGGGAACAGCCCTGATAGAAGCCCCCCACAGCCATTTTTAATTAAAATGCATAAAGCATTAAAAAGGCCTAAAGCTCTGCAAGTACTGGCATCTCAGCGCAAGGAAGGCATTCTCATAATTCACATGTTTTAGTATGCAAACGTATCATCTGATAGGCTTAATGCTTTCTCTAATGACAAAATAATCTGTCAGTCAGCACTTGGCAAATAAGCTTGCAAAGCCTTGGCATATTTCCTAAGTGAATTTAGTATTCAGTAATGGCTTGAGTCATTATTAAATGCCCACGCTCGCGGGCTTGAATCGTATTACTGATTTTTCTAAGATTTTATTAAACTGCTAAGCCAGCAATTTTTTAGCAGAAGCTCTGTGGCAGAGTGTTATACAATGTATATATATAATTCTTGAGAGTCCTGGCATTTTATAAGAATAGCAAGAACACTAATCCTATCCAACCTTTTGCATTTACAAGGAAAAAAGATTTACTCATACCTTCAATCTTCATAAGCTCTTCAACTTCTATGTGGTGTTTCCTCTAAAATGTCAGCCAACAGGAGGGGTAGGATGAAACAGTACATGTTACACCTTGTATACACATTACTCTTCATGTTTCCTTAACACAAAACTCAATGTGTGGTCCCCTATCTACCAAAAATTAAGGTTGGCGTATATTTTGAAGTAAGAGGTTGGCCCCCAATAAAAAGACAACTTATGTAGTCCATAAATATCAAATTGGGTAAATGAGCTTTGCTTTGCTTAAATTGACTTTTCTGAACCCGGGTTCTGTTGAACTTGATGGTAAATCTTAGGCCGCGTACACACGATCGAACATGTCCGCTGAAACTGGTCCGCAGACCAGTTTCAGCGGACAAATCTGATTGTGTGTACGGCCTAGCGGACAGGTTGTGGTACCGTCCGATCCTCTTGTCATCAAGCCCTGCTCGCAGGCGCCAAGTGATTCAGCTTGATTGTCAGAAAAGCCTGTACCCAAGCTTGTTTGTGAGTAGGACTATTCCTTAAAGGGGTGTTCCAGCCAAAATTGTGTTTATTAAAAGTCAGCAGCTACAAAAAGTGTAGCTGCTGGCTTTTAATAAACACTCACTTACCTGCTCCTGCGTTCCAGCGACGCGCCGACCGGGGCTCCGCTCCTCTCCCCCCCTCCCCAGCCGGCGTCTCCATCTTGACTGTGGGCACCCAGCCATGACAGCCTTCGGCTTCACGGCCGGGCACCCACTGCGCATGCGCGAGCCGCACTGCCCATGCGCGCGTGGCGCGGCTCGCCGCTGATTGGAGAGGCGATCGCATGGGACCTGTCAGTGTCCCATGTGATCGCCTACAGGGAGGGGCTGGTGTAGGAGATTAAGGCTTAATCGCCTAACCAGCCCCTCGGCGGAAGCAAGAAGTGGGACAGGAAGTCCCACTCCTACTGAAGCCCCCACTCCCCCCCAAAAAAAATTACATGCCAAATGTGGCATGTAAGGGGGTGAGGAGTGGATTAAACAAAAGTCATTTTTTAGGGTGGAACTCCTCCTTAATAAAACTCTTAGGGCCAGATTCAGGATGGCGAGCAGTTCTTTGCGGCGGCGTAACTTGTCTTATTTACGTTACGCTGCCGATACTTTACGCGCAAGTGCTGTATTCACAAAGCACTTGTGTGTAAACTCGCGGCGGCGTAGCGTAAATTGGGCGGCCTAATTCAAATTCGTTGGGTAGGGGGCGTCTGCTATTTAAATTAGGCACGTCCTCGCGCCGAACGTACTGCGCATGCGTGGACCATTGAAAAATCCCAGTGCCATGCTCCGAATTATAACGGTGTTTTCCACGTGAACGTAATCAACGTAAATCCCCATTCACGGACGAGTTACGCAATCGACGTAAAAAAATTCAAATTTGGCGCGTTCACAAAGTCCATACTTAACATAGGATCGCCCATCTCTTTGTAGCTTTATCTTTACACCCGGAAAACCCTCACGTAAACGGCGTAAATGCACTGCGTCGGCCGGGCGTACATTTGTGAATTGGCGTATCTCGCTGATTTACATATTCTTGGCGTAAATCAGCGGGAACGCCCCCAGCGGCCATTTTAAAATTGCAGTTAAGATCCGACGGTGTAATATAATTACTGCATACAGAAAACAGATAAGCGGGCGCAAAGTGTGCGTTATGCCGGCGTATCACTGATTCTGAATCTGGCCCATAAATTTGGTAATGCACTAGTTCGGTGCGCCCTCCTCCTTTTCTTTTTCTTTTTAGCTAAATGAACATTGTTCTGAGGAGGGCTACAAGACTATAGACTTTGCCTTGAACTAAAGACTAGCCTTTACCACCTGTATCTAGCGAAACACCGGAGCGCAGGAGAGATCTTTTGTTCAATGGTTTCTAACCCAAAGTCTCTCTAAACCTCTGAATTTTGGATCCCAAATAAGAACTTACCAATCCAGAGAGTACTGTAAATCAGTCCTTTCCTGTCCAACTGAGTTACCCTGGAACCCCTCACACAGCAATTAATGAGAACCCCTGAGTACTCAAAGTGCATGCAAGTCCTCCCCCTTAAAGGAGCTAAACTCAAATAATGGGGAAATATACCTGCCACCCAGGACACATTTCCAGCATCCTGTATAAAACATTGATACATAGATCCCTTAGTTCAGATGTTTTAATATGTAATATAAATGTAATAAAATGTATAGTCCACCTTTTACAACATTTTAAAGAATGCACCCACAGTAATACCAAAATGTCCATTCATTACATTTTTGCATTGGAGCCTACAGAGCATTGCAACCACAACCAGTGCATTGTGAGGTGCAATGCACAGACTCCTGCAATCTATTCCCTCAGCCCCAGGTATTTATGGAGTTATGGTCCTACCATTGTGGTGTCCCTCAGCTGCCGTTGGAGCGGTGGATGGATGATGCAGTTGTGCAGGTGGAGCCATGCTGAATTAAAAAAAATTGTAATTCCACTTTACAGCAGCTCTCAGACTGCGAGAAGGAGGAGCCCCTCCATCTCACAATTCGGTATGCTGTAAGCTTATGTGCTGTCTAGGAACATGGCTATAGAAGGATCGGGCAGTGAGGGGAAGGGAGAAGAGATGCTGTTCCTTTACTATTCAGTCAGAGGTGGGGGTAGGTTGTGACCACCTACATTTCCCAACTACAACTTACCACTAATAACCAACATGGCAGCCTCCAAGGCAGCGACAACATTTTTCCTCCTTAGCCGGTGTTCTGTGAAAACAGCCTGCTTGCTGTGTACCGTAGTGTATACACTGCCGGTGTTCTGTGAAAACAGGTAAATCATCTAAATTTTCAATTACAGCTGTGGTAGATTCACCGGAAGTTAAGTGGTCAGAGATTTTGACAAGTTGGCTGTTTTGACAGAACACTGACTCAGGAGTGAGCATAACAAGCAAGTCGCTTGCTATGGGCACACTCAACAATGGGGAGAAGCCCTGAGCATCAGTGAGGCAATTGCGAAGAGTAGGATCCGGGCTGCTCTCTGCAAAACCACTGCACAGAGCAGGTAAGTATGACATGTTTGTTATTTTTAAAGGAAAAAAATCGAAAAAAATCTTTACAAACACTTTAACTACTTCACGCCGATATACATCGGCAGAATGGCACGGCTGGGCACAATCATGTACCTGTACGTGTCTCTTTAAAGCCCAGCCGCGTAGCTGATCGCCGCCGATGCCCCGTGATCGGTCACCGGAGCTGATCTTTATTGTGGCAATGTCAGTGATCGTCTGTTCTCTGATATAGGGAAAGACGATCAATGACATCACACGTCCAGCCCCTCCCCCCTACAGTTAGAAACACATATGAGGTTACACTTAACCCCTTCAGCGCCCCTAGTAGTTAACTCCTAAACTGCAATTGTCATTTTCACAGTAACCAGTGAACTTTTCGCTGTGAAAATGACAAAGGTCCCAAAAATGTGTCAAAATTGTCCGATGTGTCCGCCATTATGTCGCAGTCACAAAAAAATAAATCGCTGATCGCCGCCATCGGTAGTAAAAAAAAAAAATTATTAATAAAAATGCCATAAAACTATGCCCTATTTTGTAAACGCTATCAATTTTGCACAAACCAATCGATAAACGCTTATTACGATTTTTTTTTACCAAAAAAAGTAGAAGAATATGTATCGGTCTAAACTGAGGGATATTGGGGATATTTATTATAGCAAAATGTAAAAAATATTGTTTTTTTTTCAAAATTGTCGCTCTATTTTTGTTTATAGCGCACAAAATAAAAACTGCAGAGGTGATCAAATACCACCAAAAGAAAGCTCTATTTATGGGGATATTTTTGTTTGGAAGCCACGTAGCACAACCACGCAATTGTCAGTTAAAGCTACGCAGTGCCGAATCGCAAAATGGGGTAAGGTCCTTAACCTGCATAATGGTCCGGGTCTTCAGTGGTTAAATATTACACATAGGTTAAGTTTAAATATTCTTATTCTCTACAGTTAAGTATTTACTGCTTACTCCTCTGCCACTAGGCTAAATGAGTATTTAACCCTTGCAGTATGGGGGACCCCACACCAAGGGTGGATTATTACATTTTTCCTGGAGTTCGTCTTTAAGAGTTAATATGAGGTTCAGAGTCAAAGGTTATGTGGAGGTAAATTGTAGCTTAATTACTTAGTATTAGGTTTTTAGGTGTGAAAAGTACATGTTTTGTCTGGGATAGGTTTGTTTTTTGGGTGTTATAAATTCTTTTTTTTGGGTGTGATACATGAGTTGGTGCCGGAACTACCGTGCCAATTTTACTATGCCAAAAATGTCTGCAGAGTGCTTGATTCAGCCGTTCATCTGATTTGAATCATTTTTTCTTTCTAAGCAGAGGAAGAAAACTGCAACACAATGAATGTCAATATGAATATTATTATCATGTTTTCTTCACTGTTTGAAAAAAAAAAAAACTTATTAGAGGTCTGGTTTATATCATTATGCATTGTAGTAGGTAAAAAGCAAGATCTAATTCTCATGCAATGATCATTAAAAAAAGGAGAAGGAAGACTGAATTGTAAATATTTTTTTTAATTTTTTTTGCTGAAATGTTTACAGGGTATAGAGACATAGGGCCAGATTCAGGTAGAATTACATCGGCGCAGAGCATCAGAGATACACTACGCCGCCGTATTTTACCTGGCTCTACGACAAATTCAGGTAGATTTTGGCCCGTAAGGTACGGCGGCGTAGTGTATTTCTCGCGGCGGAATCGAAATACGCGATTAGGGGGCGTGAAGCATTTAAATTAGGCGCGTCCCCGCGGCGATCGAACTGCGCATGCTCCGTTCTGAAATTTCCCGCCGTGCATTGCGCGAAATAACGTTGTTACGCCATTTTTTTTTTGAGTAGCGTCGTTTATGTACATTCCTATTCCCGGACGACTTACGCAAAAAAAATAAAAAATATTTGAAACTCGACGCGGGAACGACGGCCATACTTAACATGGGCCTTCTAACTATAGACCAGCTAATAGCTGGAATAACTTTACGCAGCAAAAAGATGACTACAGATGCCGTAAGAGATTGCGAAGGACGTTCGTAACTTCGTGGATCGTCGGAAAAGGCTCATTTGCATACCCCGACGCGTAAAACGACGGGAACTCCACCCAGCAGCCGCAAAATTATTGCAGCGTAGATCCGAAGGCGTACGAACACGTAAGCCAGTCGGATTGAAGCCCAAAGCCGTCGTATCATGGTTTGAGGATTCAAACTAATGATACGACGCGCGTAATTTGAAAGTACTCCGGTCTAACGTGAGATATACCGGAGTAAGGGCTCTGTGAATCTGGCCCATAATAGTTAACTGATTCCTTTTAAAAACTATTAAAAATAGATAAAAAATCAATCATATAATGTACCTGCAGTTTCTAGTTTCGTTTTTGCATGTTTCCTGCCTCTCTGCCTTACAGAGCCACAGGGCAGTGATGGTTTGGAAAACTAAACTGTTGGTGCTGTGGGGTTTTAGTGACCACAGAGAAAAAACTCCCAGGACTGTGGTCATCAGAAAACAGACAACCTGGAAGTGTGGAGATCAGAGAAGAATTACAGCAACTTGAGCGCAAAAACGAACAATGAGGACATGAAAACAGCACTGCATTAAGGTAAAGGAAGGTATTAAGATAAAAAAATGTTTTCCTTTACAAACCTTTTAAACTTCAGTCATTTTTTCAACAAAAGCTCATTCCTGCATTCCTGGGCCCCCACTAGTCTTTAACCCCCCTCATTAATTTTACATTTGAAAATACAATTAGGTTTAAAAAAGTAAACTACCTACCTAAAATCAGGATCATGTGACAGACTGGCCCCCTTCATTTTGTTGTGGGTAGGAGATATTCTTTCTTCTTGGTTGCAGCTTGGGATGTTTCTTCTTCAAGTGTCCACCATGCTCCCTGATGGTACAGATGCTATCAGTTGGCCAAAAGAACATGAAAGGGATCCTCACAAGGTGATAAAATATAAATGGACCAAAGCTCCAAAAGATGATGAATCAGATATTTGAAAAATAACTTCATAAAAGTTTTGATACCATGAATAAAATAAATTATCGCATGGCTGGAGCAGCTGCAGTGTAAATTGATATAAACAATAAGCTAGAGGCATCATTCAGATATAATTTTGTTCCGGTGGCGATCCTGCGCACCATAAGAACGATCATAGGCGGGACACCCCCCCTCCCGCCGCCCTCCGGTGCTTCTCCGTGCTCTCCTGTGCCATCGGGGCCCGGAGAAAGAATCGCCCAGCGCCGGATAGGAAGCATAGAGATGACTGGTGATCAGATGGTCACCAGTCATCTCTATGACTGTCGGAGGCCCGGGCGCGATGTTATGACGTCACACCCCGGGTACCCGGAAGTAAACAAAGCCGCAGTTGCGGCTAGTAAGCATGAGATCGGTGAATTTTTTTTCACAATCTCATGCTTTCAGCCTGGAGGAGAGATGTGGGGGTCTTATTAGGGCTGATCCGCCCTATAGGCTCACTAAGCAAGCCGCTTAGGGCCCCGCAAATTACTAGAGGCCCCGCCTGGTGAGAAGTCATTTTAGGCCCCTCACCCCCGCTTCTCAACTCGCTGGCTGCATGGGAGAAGAGATAAGAAGTCAGCACCCCCCGCTTCTCAATTTAATGTCATTTCCGACAGCAGAACACCCCCTCCCCCCGCCCGCTCTCTTACTTTCTTTAATGTCACTGTTGTCAGCGCCCCCCGCTTTTCATTTTTAATGTGCCATGTAATTTTGCTTAGGGCCCCAGGGAGGTCAGGATCGGCACTGGGTCGGGCTGGGACCACCAAACTCAATTCACATGTAGCCGAGACCGGGATCCGAACCCTTGGCTGCAGAGGTGAATGGCTTGTCAGCGCAGTGCCAATCACGTTGAGCCACCACAGCTCCCTCTACACTGGGTCTTATTGGCCCCGCATCTCTCCTTAAAGCGGTGGTTCACCCTAAATATACTATGTCCCATGCGATCCAGCATACTGGCGTCATCGCCAGTATGCTGTTTTTTTTCTAATTGCTCCACTTACTGTGTAATCATTAATTTTCATTTATCTCCCCCGCGGTGGATGGCGCCGCTATAGCCCGTCACGGCTTCCGAAAATAGCCGATTTAGGACTCGGGTATTTCCAGCGCTATCCGGCGCCTGCGCACAGACCTAAGGAGCTGACTGCGCAGCGCCGTATTTCTCCGAGTCCCTATGGCTATGGCGTT